>WHYT01017238.1:335190-464411 GCA_009806455.1 Tetrax tetrax
CCATTTAATCTTTTTTTTTTTTTTTTCGTTTGCTAACCTAAACAGGAACTAATCATTGCTGCAAAGGATTAAGAGACACAGGAGACCAGATTATACGTTTTTAAGTTTTGCTTTTGAGTCTTGAGGGAATCCTATAGTGCAGAATTGGATTAACCTTTCTGACACTTTTTCTAATAACCCAAAAGCTACAGTATAAAGCTTATTCTCTTGACAATCAGCATGGTTTCAGCTTTTCTTACTGTGTAGATTCTATATTTGCATGTGTGAAGATGTATGCTATCAAAGACAATGTGAACAATGAGAAATATTTGGAGTTTGCAGTGAATATTCATCCTTTCTCTATAAATCAGTCACAGCATTTGTAAATTCTGTCCAGGTACCAAAAAAATGTTAGTAGTAGCAACATGGATAGCTTGAGTGATCATTCAAGCTTTGTCAATGACCTTTGTTTAATCAAGTTTCTGTATGACCTATCTGAGTGAATATGGTTGCTTATAAATTTCATTCTTTCTCTTATCAGTCCAAGTTTTCTCACCTTCTCTCAAAGCATTTGGCACTAACTAAGCTGGAACTCAATTTGTAAAAAATATTCCAGTTCAATTTTAAGAGTGTAAAACAATTCAGAGCAGTTATACTTGGGATGAGTTTGAGGTCTGAGACATGAGTTTACATAGTCTATGAGAAAAGTTATGCCCTTAGTACAATACCAGCAGCCTTAATCCATTAAATTGGGGAGGGACAAAAGTAAAGTTGAAGATTGTGTTCACCAAAGTGTTTCACTGGGGGAACACATTAAAAAAAATTAAAAATTTTAAAATTAAAAAAATTGATTTTTACTAATGTAATTAAAACTGCTGTATATCCAGATTTACCCTAAGCTTGACTCCACTTCTTCCTCCTTGAAATTTTATTTGGGTAAAAACCCACAACAATACAAGTGGAATTTTATTGTTCCTGAAACCTTGAAAAATCTAGCAGTCTTTGTTTATATGGTTGTCACCATCAAGCTTTAGGTTTTATCCATCTTGTCTTGAGTGAGAGATATCAAAGAGCATGTAAGCTGCTGATGCTTGGATGGGAGGAGACCATCATTTTTCAGCCCATACTTCAATAGAGTGGTGTGAAGAGTTTAGAAGATAGGCCTATTCTCCTTGAGTATTCATTTTCAGCTTAAAACAATGTAAGGAGCTCCTATTTACAAGCTCTTCTTTAAAACAGCAACAACTCCATTATGAAAGAAAAAAAAAAAGTTTTGCAAATGTATGTAATTGTGGTGTATTTATATATTTGCACAGCTGATAAAATTTGATAGGCTTTTTTCTGCATACACCAGGACCATAAATTGTCAAGCAGAGTTTTCATGTTTAGAATGTTGCTTGTGCGTGACTAGTCTAGAGAAGTAAAGCCCAGCTCTCCTATAGATCATCTTAGGCATGTAATGCTGTTGAAATGCAGAAATATAAATATTTGCCCCAGGGATGGAAGGATGTCCGTATGTTGTTTCTCATCTGTTTTCCTCTGTCATTCATTTGCCATTTGTTTTCCTTATTTTCTCTTGCTCTGTTGCTCTTCTCTCTGTTTCAGACATACTAAAGTTTTTTAGGGTGTTTTGGCAAAAACGCTACCCATAGGTGATGCTTGTACATTCTCTTATCTGATCTGTGGGGATAGTCAGTAGCTTTGATATAATTTTCATTTATAAAACTGAAGGGTGACTGAAGCTTATGGCACAAGTTGGAATAGTTATAGTATCACATACTGAAGATTCTTCCCCTTCCACTTCATCCTGCCCACAATGAGTGTCAGAACTTGCAGACCTTGGAGGTAGGAGAAGGCCTACTAAAGGTATGGATATTATCAGTTTATTTTTCCTTGTCATTGTGTAGTATTGTGCTACATTTTTGTCAGGGCTCAGTTAACATGTTTTCTAGATTTTCAATGTGCTTTCTAAGTTTTTTTTCAACTTGTATGATGTTCTTTATCACATTTGTTAAAGATTGTACTTCCTAAAAATAGGTGGAAAAGTGATATAAATAAAACAATGTACTGTTGTAACAACAGAACTCATATTTCAAACTATTTGCAGAAATCTATTGTGTACTTAGAGGAAATGGTTATGGAGGAACCAATGACAATTGACTAGGTAACACCTAGAATCTCTTTAATTTGCTAACTGTCTCAAGATAAAGCATAAACATCCCCAAGTGTATATTCTGACAAATGCACTTAAGCGAGCTTTATTCTTCCCTGTGATATTTTATAAATCCACAATTCATAAACAAATTAAAAAAAAAATCTTTTACCCCTAATTAGTATTTGTCTGTCTGTGATGTGAAAAATTACATTCAAATGTCAAAAGCCTGTTTATCAGTTTATTTTTTTGTGCCATTAATTGTACGATGGCTGGTGGAAAGCTGCAACATTAGCCCTGGGAAGCAATATAACCATTCTCATTCTGAGGCAGAAATTTCAAGTGACATTTAACAGCATCTCCCAGTGCATTTACTAAACTCAGCTAAATAGCATGCTTCGTGTATTATGGTTTTGTGCATGGAAACAAGGAGAATTGTTTCATTTTAGTAAACTTTGAAAGAAAGACTACTTTCTTCTGACAGGAACAGGGTAAAAATATACTTAGCTTGACATTTTAACACATAGGTTACACTTAAATTTAGCAGCTGTTTCTAGTCTACCATACCTTCCATATAGTGACAGCGTCAAGATAAACCACGGCATTTGCTTCCCAAAGGAGATTCTATCTTCAGATTGCTCTTGAAGTGACACAGAGATAGGTACAAGAAAGCTCCGCTAAGACCAGCAAGATCCTTTACAAAAGTCTTGCATAATGTTATATATACAAATTCTAAGTTCAGTGAGTTTTGTTTATAAAATATTTATAAAGAAATGGAAGAAGAAAAAATGCTAGCAGCTTCCAAGGGGAGTTTATGCAGGCAGAGCTCCCACTGTTTTCAGTGGGGATTTTCCCTGCTTGTGGCCTTATCTAATAGTCATTGATATTAATGAGAGTCATTCCTTTGATTTTAATAGGCTTTGGATCATCGATTTTGTTTCTAATAGGGCCCGGGCTGTATTTAGAAATAGTTATACATGTTTTATACAGGAATAAATGCCCAGCCAAGTTTGCTTACTGACATATTTTCCAATATCAGTCTTCATAATAGCTGCCTATTCTTAAGCACACTGTCCAGATAAATGAAGGGACATTTTTCCTCCATTGTTTGTCAGTTCTAGGAAAACAAGGAAACAAGATGCATTAGCACATAGTAGATATCTCTTTGTAAAAACTTTTTGATAATTTTCTGTAATCTACTAGAGGTTATATAGAGCTAACAGTAGTAGAGTTTAGGAGGATTTACTTGTAGCTTTAATGAGTTAGAGATGGATCAAAAAGCCCTCTCTGATCTGTTAGATAGCCTACTGATTGCTGATTTATAAAGATTTTCATTACCTTCTCAGCTAATCCACTAAGTTGACTGTTCATTTCAAGCAGAATCCAGGTGGATTTGTGTCCATAACAAAGCTGTTCTGAACACACCAAAGCATTCAAATACTGTATTAGCTAATGTCTGAAGAGAAACTACATTTAAAGTGAGTCCTCCAAGCCCAATACAGACAATGGATTGAATTAATGAAAGTTTTGCACCAATATGGTGTAAAAATGAAAGCTTTCAGTGGTTTTGTTTCAGCTGGGGATTTTAGATGAGTTTAACACTTCTCATAGTAATTTGAAATATTTGATTGCATCACTAGCTCTGCTATTAGCTGAGAGTAGTGTTTCATGAATATATGATTATCTGATACGTTGAAGAGTTCCGAAGAGTAAAGTAAAATTGACATATACAAAACCTTCCTCAGAGTTCATGTAATTGGACAATATATGCTGTAAGATGATAACAGAAGTGCAAGGGTTAGGAATTCCAGTGAAAAACAACAAATCTCTTCTCCAGAAGGGTTCTTAGAATACTTTTAACTGTTGATTAGCATTAAGATGAAATGCCAAAGGCACCTGTTGTGGTATGCTGGAATGTACTTTTGTGCAGAAATAAAAATGTGAATCAGATCCTTGGTCCATTCTGCTTCAGTACTGATAGCAATTGGACAATTGGCCTATAAACCAAGGATATTTTAACAGCATGTGATGGTAAGGTTGTTCAGTATTTTGTCTCAGGTGTCTCCAATGCAATTTCATTTGCCTGCTGGCATTTAGCCATTTATCAAAATAAATAAATAAAAAAGATGATGTTACTATATTCTGATAATTTGGTGGCTAAGTCAGGTTTCTAGATATTTGAAATTTATTTTCTCTGAAAGGAAATGCAAGCAGTTGAGGAAAGACACATTTTAAGCAGGAATCTTCTGCCAGCATGTTAGTACTTGTGAATTTCATTATTTGCAATATTTGCTAGTGCTGGATCATCTGTGTACTTAGAAACATTTAATATCTCTTTTCATATATTTTTTGTATTTGTATCAAGATGATAAATCATCAGCATCACAATATAACATACATAATAACACTAGAGAAAGCTTGTTCTTCTGAGGTGGAGTGGGTAGGCATTAGTGTGTAGTAATAGCATATTATAGAATACATTGCTCTGAAGGCTTGTTCCAGGCTTTGCTTTCGACATATAATCAAAGCCTGGGAGCTTGATTAGTGCTATTAACAGTTCTGGTCTGTTCTTCCAACTGCTGTAAGGCACAGGTGCATCTGGAAATGGACTCAATATTTTTCTGCCAATGTTCGTGCATTGACAAGCTCCTTTGCTCAGGTACGTGAAAGATTTACTGTGCTCTTGGACCAATGTATTTTAAAGTTTTAATAAGGAAATAAAATAAAAGTGTGACGACAGAGGCTTGAGGCTTTTTCCCCTCAGAGGTTCCCCCCAAAAGAGAGAACTCTTCTGCTTCTCTTGCACATTGAAAACTGTGCCAAAAAATGCTACACAGTAGGAAGGACAAGGTAAGGTGACTGTGTCAACTAATCTTCTGCAGAGTCCTACTGAGATACAGAGCAGAAGTGGAAAAACAGGCCCACTGGGACCATAAGGAAATACTGCCAGTGTGCCCTAGCCTCCTCAGTTTAACTAGGAAAGTGGACAAATCAAAGAAATATAGACACTGAGATTTTTTACTTAGCTCCTGGCAGAAATCCATATTTCAGATGAAAATCTGGTTTATTTTGAGCAAGGCTAAGACTAGACTTTGTTTGTATTGGCAGCGGGAGTATGGAGGAGAAAAGATTATGTGGGTATGACTCAAATGAGAGTTGACTGCTGTGTCTGCAGTTCTTGGTGTCAAAAAAGGACATTCTCATGCAGGTTCATTCCGATCAAAAAATAAATCATAAAATTTGTGTATCTTCCTATTCCTCTAACTTTATTGGCCTGCAAGGAAAGCACCATGGGTCATCTGGGAAGAATCTTGCTTCAGCTGAAGTATTTTTGCTTCTCTAGGGTGGTTCAGGCTTGTATATGACACAGAAACTAAACCTTATTCTGGCTGTCTTTTAATTTCTTCCTGTATAAAATGCAGATAATACCTGTTTAAAGTATTCTGAGATTAAAAATGCTGTTTAAGTGAAAATACAGGAGAAATATTATAGTCATGGTTTAAACTGAAAAAGAAACTTGTGTAAAGAAGTGGGGAACTCATTCTCCCTTGTTAAAATAATTAATTGAGTATGTATTAGCAGAAATTGGAAGAATCTGGGAGTTTTCTTCATCATTCAGGCCTTGCTGGTTACCAGCTCCTCTTCATAGCCATCCTAAAAGCCTATTCAACAGCTACAATGATGGACTAAAATCACTTTAGCAGCTGAAAACCCCTTTTGGATCTGTGAATCTGACTTTCTTCTCTTCCCGAAAATTGTTGAAGTGAAGGAAAGAAATTGATGCTCTTTGTGAATCTTGCCCAGTATCTTTGATGAGTCCCATTATCTGGAAAGCGACCTTTACAGTTCATATCTCTTTTGTGCCTAATGCAGTTATTCTCTATTCTGTTATAATGAAAGTACTACTTGGATAACTATCAAGCATTATCTTCCAGAATGAGAACTAATTTGGGAAAGACATGAAGTACTTTAGCGTAAAACCTGATTTATTTTTTTTAACCTTGTAGATACCTGAGAGTAAGTGCTGAGTAAGTTCACAGACATGGTAAATACACTGAACTACCTACTTATTGTGAAAGGTAATTTCAATTTCAGAATTTATGGGCAGCTGAATCAATTCTTCTTTTCAACTACAATATTTGGATGAATAGTTTGTGTGCTGGACATACTGGAAATAGACCTGTTTGACTTTTTGGTGTATGTAACTATGCAGGCTATATCCAGATACATGTTTTCCTCAGCCATATGCCTCTTGACATGATATTTTTGCTTTTGTGAAGAGTGTCAAAGAAACTAGTAATTGCTGTGATTATTAATTGTACACATATGTTTTTTTTTTGTTTCAGATTGCATTAAAGTGGCTACGCAGTACAGTGCAATTTGTTCCAAAGAGAGCTGTGAATCAGGTAAAACTTAGGGGATGAAGGTTTGTGCTTGCAGAATTGCTGAGTTTTAGCTTGACTTCAGCTGGTTGGCTTAGGATAGATGAGACTATGTCCTGCTTCCTGTATGATTTAGTCTTCTAAGAGGTAATTAATAATGTCTAGTAATTTCCAAGGAGGAATGAGTCAGTGCCAGTTGACATCAAGATGCAGGAAAGTAAGAGCGCTACCCAGAATGTGCAATTATGTCACGTAAGATTGAATGAGAGCCTCTCATGCCGTGAATGATGTGGATCACACTTTGCTGAATAAAAATTTTCTTCTCCTTTTTCCCTTGGAATGGGACTTGGATAAAGGCAAAGTAAAACCATGTTAGGTTTTAGTATTAGATAAAAAGGCTAGTTGATCCATGTTCCTGTTGCGACTTTCTCATCTTAGTCATAGATATTCAAAGCTAATTACTAAAATGGTAGCATTACTTGCCCAGCAGTTTAGATTTCTCAGAAGCTGATGAAAGAAATCAGGAAAGAGATGTCAATAGGCACAGGGAAGTTGAGATAGTCAAAGTTGAATACTCCGGCATGCTGTGCAATTTCTCAAACCTGCATTACCATCACTGACTCAATGTGTAATGTGCTTTTTTCTGCTAACATTGTAGAACAGATCAGAAAATAAAAATAATAGTCATTCAGATTTGATGGAAATAAACTAAAAGAAACTGCACAGGCAAACACTCAATAGGAAACAAGACTGCACAATACTTTTTTTAAAAAAAGTATTATTTCACTATAGTTTGTAAAGGGCAGCAGCATAACTAAATTGGATATACTGACATGTCTGCATGGAAAACTCTGCTGAAACCTGCCAGGTTTCTGCTTATAATCTTCTTTAGAGAATCACTTGTTTATTGATGGAGCATGTTGAATCTTTCAATCTGCTGCTGTGGTTAATTTCAACTGCTAGAAAAAAGGTTCACCAACGCTTCGTTGAGACTGTCAAACTGTTGCTTCCAGTAACAACACTGCACATTTGAAAAGAAGCAAAGCCTCAAGTAAATATTGCAAAATATCTATAAATGGTATTTTCTGCATTGGAAGACTGTGTAAATAATTAATGGTTTTGGCTTTTTGGCAACCAAACCAAGAATTATAACAAAACAATTTGGATTTGTCTCATCAAAATGTTCACTTCAATGTGAAAGAAGGTCTGCACTAAGCCCGGCCGAGTCCACTGAACAAAGGGGAGCGACTTCTAGCAGTTTCCTACAGAAGCTACCACCTTAGGCCCCCCCTCACCAAACAAAACTAGAACAGGCACATAGAAGATAAGGAGGTGGTTGGTGACAGCCTACATGGTTTCACTAAGGGCAGATCGTGTCTGACCAGCTTGGTGTCTGTCTATGAAGAAGACACAGCATTGGTGGATAAGGGACAACCAACAGACATCACCTGCCTAGACATGTGCAAAGCATTTGACACTGTCTCTGTTCTGATTTTACTTAGTCAGGAGGGGCTACTGTGGTAGCTTCTGCGAGAAGCTGCTAGAAGTTACTCCTCTTTGTTCAGTGAACTGGGCCAGGCCTAGGGAGGACCCGCTGCTGGCTAAGGCTGAGCCAATTGGTAGCAGAATGTTCCCTGATAACACCTCTGCAATAATATATTTAAGAAGGGGAAAAACAGAAAAAAAAAAAAAAGGAGAGAAGATGTGAAGATGTTGTGCACGGGCAGAGAGGGGGAGCTGCGAGCCTTGTGGGCTTTGCCCTCACCTTCTGGCCTCCCACCAGGTGGCTGTCTGGGCCCAACTCGGCCCGGCCTGGCTGCAAGAAGTGGAGAGGAGATGAGATGTGAAGAGAACCTGAGAGGCGTCTGCCTGAGCTGGTTGTGAAGAATTTCTTGTGAGAGGAACAGCTGCCAATGCCAAGGTCAGTGCAGAAGGAGGGTGAGCAGTGCTGCTGCTCCCGGCAGAGATTCCCCTGCAGCCCGAGGTGCAGCCCATGGTGAGGCCGGCTGTGCCCCTGCAGCCCATGGAGGCCCCGCAGGAGCAGGGATCCCCCTGCAGCCCGGGGAGGGCCCCACGCCGGGGCAGGCGGGTGCCTGAAGGAGGCTGTGGCCAGTGGAGGGTGCGCTGGGGCAGCTGCTTCTGGAAGGACTGCACCCCATGGAAGAAATGACCCACACCAGAGCAGTTTCACGAAGGACTGTAGCCCGTGGGATGGACCCCACGCTGGAGCCTGGTAGGAATGTGAGGAGTTCTTTCCCTGATGAGGAAGCAGTAGCGTGAAGTGACGTGTGATGAACTGACCGCAACCCCCATTCCCTCTTCCCCCCTGTGCTGCTCAGAGGGGGAAGGTAGTAGAGATAATGTTAAGCCTGGGAAGAAGGAGGTGTGGGGGAAGGTTATCTTGTTCTCTTTCTCATTATCCTGCTTTGGTTTTAGTAATAAATGAATAATTTTCCCCAAGTCGAGTCTGTTTTTGCCTGTGACAGTAAATTTAAGGATTTCTCCCCTTCCTTATCTCAAACCTTGAGCCTTTTTTCTTGTATTATCTCTCCCTATTCTCTCAGAGGGTGGGGGGAGTGAGAGAGAGACTGTGTAGTCTGGTCCTGATCAGGGTTAAACTACGACAGTCCTGCACGACATCCTTCTCTCTAAACTGGGGAGACATGGATTTTTGCTGATGGACCACTTGGTGGATAAGGAATTGGCTGTATTGCCGCACTCAGGGAGTTGTCATCAACAGCTTGATGTCCAAGTGGAGACTGGTGACAAGTGGCATTCCTCAGGGGTCTTTGATGGGACCAGTGCTGTTTAACATCTTTGTCAGCAACATGGGCAGTGGGATAGGGTGTACCCTTAGCAAGTTCACTAATGATACCAAGCTGTGTCATGTGGTCGACACACTGGAGGGAAAGGATGCCATCCAGAGGGATCTTGACAGGTGGGCCTGTCAAACCTCATGAAGTTTAAGAAGGCCAAGCGCAAATTCCTGCACCTGGGTCGTGGCAATCTCAAACACAAATACAGGCTGGGTGGCGAATGGATTGCAAGCAGCCCTTAGGAGAAGGACTTGGGTGTGCTGGTGGATGAGAAGTTCAACATGAGCTGGCAATGTGCGCTTGCAGCCCAGAAAGCCAACCGCATCCTGAGCTGCATCAAAAGAAGTGTGGCCAGCAGGTCGAGGGAGGTGATTCTTCCCCTCTACTCTGCTCTCATGAGACTCCACCTGGAGTATTGCATGCAGCTCTGGAAACCCCCAACATAAGAAGGACATGGACCTGTTGGAGAAAGTCCAGAGGAGGGCCACGAAGATCAGAAGGCTGGAGCACCTTTCCTATGAGGACAGGCTGAGAGAGTTGGGTCTGTTCAGCCTGGAGAAGAGGAGGCTCCAGGGGGACCTTATAGCGCTCTTCCAGTACCAAAGGGGGCCTACCTGTTTGGTAGGGCCTGGTGTAATAGGATGACAGGTAATGGTTTTAAAATAGAGGGAGGCAGATTCAGATTAGATATTAGGAAAAAATGTTTTGCAATGACGGTGGTGGAACACTGGGGCATGTTGCCTACAGAGGTGATTGATGGCCCATCCCTGGAAACACTCAAGGCCAGGTTGGATGAAGCTCTGAGCAACCTGATCTAGTTTGGGATGTTCCTGCTCCTTGCAGGGGTGTTGGACTAGATGACCTTTAAAACTCCCTTCCAATCCAGACTATTCTATGATTCTGTGATCCTGTTATTAAGGTGTAAGATGGGGAGAGTATGACAGCAGTTACCTCCCTTCCATTAGTTTCTGAGATGCATCTTCCATCTAGTATCATCTTACATTCCTTGATTTTTACGGTATCAAAGAGCAAGAACTATGCCGGAACTCTAGGTAGCATAAGAAGAAATGGGAAAGATGCTGTGTTTTCCTGTTTGTACAGTAATTTTCAGACACTTCAGGACATGTGCCTTCGTTGATTGTAAATTGACCCTTAAGTCTAACTTGGTTATATGATAAAGGATTAAAATTAGCTTCAATTCTCCTCTTAAGTCTGGGTAAATTTTGGTTAGCTCTGGCAGATATTTTGCCTTTTTTTTGCTATTTCATATATATAATGAGGGAAATGATATAAAGGTAAGGCAAGTATTGTGCTGACTGGAACGACACCCTGAAAAATTCTATTGAAATTTGTTCTTCTTTCACAAACAGGCAATGAAGATTTTCTCTGATGGATCCTTTTAGTGGAGCATGACTCCTTTTTGTTTTCTACATTGAACTAACTTCCACAGTTTCACCTACTCTGAATAATTTAGTGATCCTAAGAGTATTTTGAAAAGGATGTCTCTCTCTTCTCTATGATAACCTTTTGTTCCTTTCCATTTTCATTCTCTTTCTCATTCCTCTTTCCGTTCCTTTTATTCTTCAGGGAGAAAACTCTGTTTTTGTAGTCTGCAGGGAGAAATTCTCTTCCAATCAGTACATAAGGTCCATTCACAGTCTCCTGCATTTAGTTAGCAGTCAGCTGTTACGTGTACCTACAGGCCTACAGGTAGGCTTGCTAGACCTCTTACTGCCTCGACTTGTTTTCTTTAAAGCAATTTAACCCACTAGGAGGTAATGTGTTTGAAAAAAATATGAAATAGATGATGTCCTTTCTCTTTATTTTTATTAAGGTGAGTAAAACTTATCTACAGCATTGACTCACAACTGTACAAAAGCCTGCACAACACTAGTTAATTTTCCCATGTTATAGTATAGTATTCTGCGACCTTGTCAATCATTTCTCATCATTCTTTTGATTCTGTGTATTTCCTTATTTTCAAATCTTGCTTGTATGTCTCTTTTGTCTTTCTCCTCCTAGGATTCTTTCTGCTTAAGGAAAACAAACAAGTTCAGTTTCACAGTCTATTTCTAATTTGATCCAGATATCGACTATATGATGTGTTTCAGATTAACTGTGATTTAATCTGTTTCTTTCCATTCAAACAGTGAGAGTTTTATGAAGTAGAGTGGTAAATATCTGAGAAGAAGTTGAGTTACTGATGGAGTCCAGAAGAGATTATACAAAGTTAACATAAATAGAAAAACAACTTTGTAACAGGAATTAAGACTACTACCATGCACAAAAGGATGTCTCAAGTTCCAGTAGTGGCAATATAATGTTTTGCAAGGCACTGAACTCTCAAAAAATTATTTTTAAAATGCAGGTGGTGAACTCTCTCAGAAATATCTGTACTAAGCTGGTGCAGATATTGACCTAGAGACTGTGATGAAATTGAAATCTAGATGAAGTGTGGTATAATGCAGATACCAATTTGGTCCTTTTGGATAGAAATTATCTGATGCTGTTCTTGATCTTGCTTAGAGAGGAAGACATGTAGTCTAATACTTCCTAGAAAAGATTTTTCTGTTTTTCTTGTGATGAACCTAATGATAAACTTTCTAATTTGCAAGAACATAAGGAAGGTCCTTGGATGGAGAGAAGTGTTATAACTCTATAGTACTCAGTACAACCGACAACTTGTAGAAACTGAAAAGCTGTAGTAGTAAACTAATCAAGTTTTCAGAAGAAACAAATAACTGACCTGGAGTTTGGTCAAAAGATTGACTTTTAAAGGATCTTCACAGTCAGAAAACTTTCTATTGAAATTCATCTAAAGAGAAAATAAGACAATACTCGGCTTGCAAACATGTCAGAAAACCTGCCCAAGGTCTGATGCTGCCAATTGGACTATGGAAACTTTCATAGCTGGTTGCAAAAAGCAGGTAGAGTGTTTGTGCAAAATTGAAGGGAAAAGGTGAAGACAGCTCACATTAAGATAGGAACCTCAGCAATGCACATTGCTCAGAACCTCAGCTCACATTAAGATAGGAACCTCAGAACCGCTGAGGACAGTAGACAAGAAAGATGAAAACAGGAAATCCCTCTTCTCTCCCTAAATATCTTCTGGGGAGATTCAGAGTAACTAAGTTTTGAAATGGGAGATAAATCACTCAGAATAAAAAACAGGATGAGATGACCTGAAAGAGTTATGAAGCCATTAATTGCATCTGAAATAGACCCTGGAAAAGCAGATAGTTGAAATGAAATGAGCTGATAGGTGAGTTATCTAAATGATCTCTAAATGATTTTTAAACGAGACCTAGAGCTTCTAGCTTGGAATTAAATGAAGGATCTGACCTGTGGCATGGGTTACAAGTAATAAAGCAGAGGTGCTTATGCTGAGGAATCATGGTTATTTATGGCCAGTGAGATTGTGTAGATTTTTAGAACCAAAACTCTTTTGAATCCAGTATACTAAACTTAACTCACACCAGTGCTGCAACCATCAAAAACACACTTCTACTACATTTTAAGTGTAATTTGTACAAGGAAACTTGATGTTGCCCAAGCATATGTGAGGCATATGCCAAGGGAATGAAAGAAAACTCAATTTTTGTGTGGAGTAACCTATAAGGTAAACCAGACAAGATTTAACTGGTAGTACAATACACAGGTAATATCTACATTATCCATGGCAAGGTTTGTGGTATAACATGAGAAAACTTTTTCTTGTGGCTGTTTTTTAAACTCTATAGATCAAATAGATACCCTGTTTGCCCAAGTTTTTTTTTTCTAAAACTCTAACAGAAATCAGCCTGAAAACAAAATCAAACAAGTTTAGGAAGGGAATTCCATGAATATGTTTAAATTTGTTGAATTATAAGAAAGTACAAAGACTCTTTGCTTCTTCTACAGCAACAGAGAGAAAAAGGCTGGAACTTGAGTTAAAAGGAAGCCAGTAAGACATGAGTACAAGACACAAAATTAATTTGGAAAAGTAGAAAGGTATATTGAAACTAAAGATACAAACCTTTCCTCTCCAGATACTTGAGAAATGACATTTTCTGGTTTGAAGGTCTGTGATGACATAGTATAGTCACAAACTTCCCTGTCTGAATTATCTCAAAAGATTGCGTGATAATACTAGTCCTGAGCTCTGTGTTTTCTGAAAAAAAAAAAATAAATAAATCAAGAGTTATTCTTACATAGAATGAAGTTTGAGACTAAGCAAAACTTGTTCCAGAGTTAGTCCACCTCCCCAGCAGAAGATATCTGAGAGTTCATCAGCTGGAAAGGGCAGTACTGAGGAAAAAGGGACTTACCTATTGGGAGTCAGATAGATAAGACTTAGGATTGATGCCTAATATTTGGTACTATTTGTTGTCTATGATAAGAAAGTCAGTAGTATGGAGTAGGTTTAGTGAGGAATAGCAAGACAGACTGACTGTGCTGTGGCAAGAGACAAAGTGACAGGCCTGACCAGTTTTCACAGATTCCCCACTTGCCATCTGTCCTTCCCTCTTTCATTGAAGTGAAATAGTCAATTCAGGCACGGAAGGGGAGAAATGGAGAGTGAGGAGAGCTGTTTTCTATGTAAAACTTAATTGGAAAACAGAATAGTTAAAAATCTGTGCTTGTGTGTGACTTCTGTTCCTTGGATCTACCTTGTTCTTGCTTTGAAGACCAGATTCTTAGTAATTTTTAATGTTTTTAGATTATGCGAGTTTTTAAAAATTTTCTTAACAAATAATTTTAAATTACTTCAGAAACAGTCAAAATATTAAAACAGTGCGGTTTTATTTTTTTTTTTTTTACTAGTGCAGCTTGAATTTGATGTGTTTATAAAATGTTTCAGGCAGTGCAAACTGTTTTTAAGCAAAAATGCCTAAGAAATAATTGATAGAGAACTTGATTCCACTGTAGAAGAAAAAAATATTTTTGTCATTGCAGCATGAAGGGTAGAGTAAAGGTTAGGAGACCATGTGTGAATGAAAGCAAACTCTGGATGTACTAGTGGGATATAGTCTTGCACTTGTACACTTGTACACTTGTGCACTTGGACCATATACTTCTTGTGAAAATCATTAAATGTGATTGCTTTAATATTATCAAAATTTTTCTTATTCTATTGCAGTAATGTTGGGTGCAGTATTTCTGAAGTATAAGGAAGAAGTAGTATTAGTTGTAGCCTTATAACAAGAGGATATTACTGGAACCCAGAACTTCTGAATTCCTTTGTCTCATGGAGTTATTAAGACTCTGTACAGAAATTTGAATCTTATTAATTCCTCTGGGCTAATATTTTAAAGTGTGAATTTTTGCTGTGGCACATGAAGTCCGAAGGACCTGGAAAAGGCAACCGATTTTTTTTTTTTGTTAGAACTAGTTGTTTAAATGCCTTGATGCTAAATATTTTAGAAAAACAGTAACAGGACTACTCAGTTTTCTTTTACTTTACAGTTATATAGAGAAGTGGCTAGTGAAAACATTACAACCTGTTTAGCCTAAGATTTGGGTGATATGTTTACTGTACTGCCACCTGTAACTATATGATGAAAAATAAAGATTCAAAGAAACTTTGGCGAAAATAGTATGTTAAAATCTATTAGAACTGGAAAGGACAAAGCTGGAGGGAAAACACAACTTTTTTATTACTTGTTACATCTTTCTACCTAAGAACTTGTATTCATCACTGCATAACTCATTTACAAACATGAGAGAAGTAGTAGAGAGTTAATATTTCCTGCACTTGTAGAGTAAGAGGATTTTTTAAAAATTACTTTAGACCAATATCTTATTGTATGTAGTGTAGTTAAACAAGCGTCTTTTTTGTTTTAATTAAAAAAGTCAACTCCTTTGAATCGTAGTCGTACAGACATCCAAGCTCCAACTGTATAGAAAGAAACAGCTGTAAAAATGCTTGGCAGATAACTGGGACTTATTACTCAGTAAAAGCCATGGAGAAGTATAACAGTACTAGATACTAACTTGAAAAGCTACCTAAGAACAACTGTAGGGGTTTCAACACCGCAGAAGGCTTACTCCAAGCCTGCTTTCCGTTCGGAAAATTTACAAAGCTGATTACTGATGTGAAGAAGAGTTTTTAATGATTTTTCAAGCATACTCTTGATGGGGATCTCCTGGAATTGGTTCCTGGATGTGAAACTTTATCACAATTAATTCTACTTCTATAACAAGTTTGAAGCTGATAGATGAGCTGTACTGGAGAATAATATCCTTGATAAGTTTAAAAACACTGAAAAAGTACTGGCTTGCAGTCAATAGTTGGAACAATACTTGTGTGAAACATTTTTAGCCTTTTATATCCATCAGCTTACTAGACTGGTGATCTGGCAGGGAAAGATTCTTTTATCTGTGTAAAGTAGATTTCTGTCCTTTGAAAGGGTGAATTTTTTTTTTTTTTTTTTTTTATATGTGGAAGTGGTAAGATGAATTAAGTATTGGAACAGCCCTAAAATCAGCTTTGAATCTCTGTCACCTGCTTTGTCAGTTGGACACAAGATGTTTTTTGCTGGTTTTTTGAGACAGGCCAGATGTGGCTCCCTCTTTGAAAAGAACATTGATGCTAGTGGAAGAGTCCAAAAAAGCCAGCATGAAATTAAGTGTTTGAAGGCAAGGGCCAAGGATAGCAAAGTAAGGAGAGAGAGGCAGGACCTAATGAGGGAAACCTTTGCTCCCCAGGTCTGGATCTTCAGCAAACTCCAGGAGATCTCGAGGAGATAAGGGCCCAGGCTGAGAAAGACAAATGACAACACTGTGAGAAATCTCTGTTTAGTGCCAAGAAGCTTTTAGAAATTTAGACTTTTTGGCCCAGACCTCCATCTGGTGTTAATTTCACCAAAATAAAAGGAATTATACAAGGATCTGGGACTGCGTGTGAGAGAAAGGTTTATAATTCTATTCTTGAAAATTAGCATGAATTCATAGAAATAGAGCATGTCTAGACAAATAGATAACTACAAGCAGATAGTTGTTGTATTGTACCATAATGTTTACTGTTGCTTGATGTTGTCAGGGTAACTGCTTTAATTAAGCACCTCTGAATTCCCTCTAACCTTTCCTTATTCTCAGCTGGATGGAGATAAACCTTCGGTTATTGCCTGTGTGGCCGTCCTTGGAAGCATACAAGGGAAGCAACTGCTAGCTAGAGTACCTGTGGGTGTATCAGTACTTTCACTGTTTGTTAGAGCAATGCTAGATCTTTGTATGTGGCTGGTCATTTATCCAAGGGAACATGCGAAAAATATATTAATACATTAAATTGATGACTTATGTATAAATAAATTCTGCAACTGAGCTTTCCTAAATTTGTGTTATTTTCTGCATATTTTTAGGCTTTTATTGTCTCTTTTCTCTGACGTTTCCATTTACCATACATAACAAAAAGAATACACTCTGTTACCTTTATAACAAGAATTTGTGTTGGTATTATTATATTCTAGAAACAGCTTTTCAAAGAGGGAGCCACATCTGGCCTACCTCAAAAAAAACCTGGCAAAAAAACATTTTATGTCCAACTGCCGTTACTTTCCCACTTAATTTTTAAGATCACATCTAAATAAAAATGTGATCTTAAAAATTAAGTGGGAAAGTAATGGAGTTCTTTGAGGTTAGCAAAATCTCTCTTCTCTGTGTAATCATGTGCATTTATTTTGCGATCTTCAGAAAGAACTATTTTTCTAGTCCTTTAGTACTTGTGTCATTACAATTTCACCGGGCAGGGTACAGGTATGTATTGCAATACGGGTATGTATTGCAAATAACAAATAACTTACATGGCAATTAGTTTCTAGCTCTAAAACCTTTATCTCCTCACACTAGAAAATGAAAACTTTTGATTGTTTCATCTTGGTATTATACCAGTTAGTTTTGTTATGATAGACTAAGTTACTGGCTATCTAGGGCATTCTATTATTACATGTGAAAAAAATCCTAAATAAATCTGTAAGTCATTATCTAGCTGAAAGACCAGCTATTTTCTATGTCCTTTGTCCATCAGCAGTAATGTACAAGTTCTGGAGAAAGGTCTCATGCTATAGCCTCTTGCTAAATGCTCTTGCATTTTGTGTGCCTTCTCAAAGAACTGTGAAATTTACAGTTTTGAAGGTCTTATCATTGTAATTTAAGGTCTTACATTAAAAGTAATCTTACAGTAAAAGTTATCTGAAGACTCAGTTAAGTGTTATTGACCTTTTTATTTTTACAGGAAATTAAAATAGCATATACAGATTTTTCAAGGAGCTACGCTTACTTAAAAAGAGTTAGCATAGAGCTGAGTTGGATATTTTAATTATGTAAATCTGACATATACATATCAAGGCTTAGGTTTGTTTTGGTGTTTTTCATGTCTTCTAAATATCCTGTGGTTCGGAGCATGCAAAAAGTACAATTTTCTCAGGCGCTGGAGAACAAAGAAATAAATTCACAGCTTTTCTATCACATGTTGTAATATTTGACAATATATTTTCATGTAATTTACCTTATTAATGTAACAGTGAGTGTTATCACTCACAGCAGACTTAGAGACCTGAAACAATGAGAGTGGAGATCTTTTCACACTGCAGTTTTTTGAGACATTACTAAAATACTAAAATGATAAAAATTTACATGGCTTTCTCTAAATGAAGAGTCATCCCAAAAGAAATGTAAATCCAGAAAGGCCACCGGAACTGTATAATACTACCTGTTTAGAGAAGGTCTTCCTAACAAACTACAAATTCTATAAAAATCTCTAAGTCTTAGAAAAATAATGTGAAACTTGTAACAGTTTGGTTTTCCCTGACCTTTGCTTTCCACCAACTAACACTGGCCCTGTGTAAATTTAGGCTGCAAATGGATAGCAAGGATCCATACTTCAGAGGATTAAGATCCTTGAATGGCCTTCTGATAAAAAATAGTGGGGGCAATGAGTAACTTCTAAGACGAGGTTCAGTAAGCCCATGAAAGGGATTAGGTGATAGCAGGGGAGTGCAGTTGATGACCCAAGAGATTAATTCATTCCCATTGCCTCTCACACTTTTTTCAAAGGATATTTTGGCTGAAGGTTGAGTGCATTGTCGAGTCTCATTTTGTTTTGAAAAGGAAATATTGTGTTAGCCATTATCATACTAGACTTTCTTAAAAATATTCTTGGAAGGGTGAAGTGCTTGAGATGCCTTAAAATGCCCCTCCTATAGTGCAAATTAATCTGATCTTGATTAACAACATATTTTGTACTCTCTAGGGAGTTGATGGAGGGAAGGCAAGCATAGATAAGTTGAAAGAGCTGTTTTCAGCACTGATTTCCTACATATATGGAGGAATTACATGTACGTACAGACTTCAGTAAGGAGGTCAGAGTAAAGCAATCCTATCAGCTATAAAACAATAGAAAATACTTTTTTTTTCCCCCCTTCTTGTAATTGTAGCATAATTTTGAAGAATAATAGACTGTTGCATGCCAGGAAGTTTAAAAGCAGCATTCCTTTGATGTAACGTTATTTCATCTTTGATGTGGGACATCACACTCATTGTAAAACATAGGAGACTGTTCATGGACCTTTCTAAGGAGCAAAGCTCCCTGTGTCCCAAGTTGTTTTGTCTACTTAGGAAATATAGAAATGTCTCTCCATACAATATTTTACATGAATAAAAGATGTTTATATAGCTTGCAATTATATTGATACTTGCAACTGTCAGTAACAATGGGGAAACTTAGACTCATCCATTTGTTACCCATTTTTTTTTTCCTTGCATCTTGCAAAGATTACATCAGCCCATTACCCCACCTTCTTCCTTATGACTCCTTGTATATGTCTGCAGGCTCTTGGTTAAATACAGTTCTTTACTTAGTAAAAACAAAAAGTAGCCCTTTTATGTCGCTCTGCAGTGGAAAGTCTATGTGCAGAATCCCTCTTTTTTGTTTTTTTCAGTTTGGTGGCCAGAATAAGGAGGTTTCTAGAGCAAAGCACCAAAATGTGTAGTAACAAAACCTCAGGTTAATTTAACACCTAAGACTCTGTAGCTGGAACAATAACATATTTATGCTTGACTGGAAGATGAAGAGATGTGTAAGACAGTCAGTATTATACAAACAAATAATCTTTCTGATTTAGTAGGATATTTAGTCAGTTTAATATTAAGGACACACATAAGCATGTCCAAGATCAAAAGACTTGTTATGTAAAAGCATCCTTATCTTCTGCCAACATCTTTTTAATCTATGGTTACCTATTTTTGAGCAGTTTCTGAATTCAGGTAGGAATCCTGTGCTGCAACATCAGTGTTAACTGGAAAACAACTACTGGGAGTTAGAAACACATACACAAAACATGGAGTGGAATACGGACTTTTTTCTTAGTCCATGCATTTTTACTGTGATTGTTAGATAGGGAAGCCAGTGAGCAGGTTTGGATGAAAAGACTACTTTTAAAATTGCTTAGAACTATTGCTTAAAATAGTATGTTTTTGTCAACAAACTTTTTTTTTTTTCCTAAACTGATCTATTCACATACACATACATACAGATGGAGGAGGTAGGCATTAACAGAGTTAAAGCTGCATTCAGTTAGAAATAACTAACTTGATTTACATTAATGTAAAGAAAAATCCAGAAGTATCTTCTTGACTGAGACTTTGTATAATTCAGGTTTTCTTGTTAATTGTTTCTGCCAACAGTTTACAGGGTAATATTTTTGTCATTTTGAAGAACTGACTCTGTAAGGCTGCCTTTTTGAGAACTTGAACATTGTTTAGTCTTTGCCACAGCTCAGTTTATGCCATGGAGACAATTTATTTGGTTCTTCATTTTAAACATGCGCACATGCACTGTCTTGTGCACCACTAGCTTCAGATACAGCAGAGAATGTCTCTGTATAACAATTCTGTAAAACTTGTTGGATAATTCAAATCCTGATTTAACCAAAAGGTCTTCAGAATTTAGTCTTCCTTGATGTTCTAATGGTTTCTTCAAGATTTTTTAAAGTTCTTATTTCTAAAACTTGATTTACTATAATGTTGTGTGTGTCAGTGTGTGCTATTGTATTTGTATTTAAGGAAGCTGACCTACCTGAGCTGTTTATGTATGAGCTAATGTGGGTATTGTTTACCCAGCGCAGTAAAGAGCTCAGTTCAAGTTGGTGAACTTTAGTTACTTTGATTATACCCACTACCGCATCTCTGTGTGCTTCAGTGAAAAGAATTAGAATAGTTTCTTTTTATTATAACATAAAGCAGTGATATCTAGGAGACTTTGCGGAGTTATAGGTTTTGAAAACTTCTGACTAGTTTGCCTCTTCTGCCCCCCTGCTGGTTGTGGGTAACAAGCCCAAAACATCCTGTGGGAAGCACAAGCATCTCTCTCTGCTAATGTTTGTGCCCGTGCAAGTCTTGCCCTTCTCATATGACATTCATTGTGGAGAGTGCTGAGGAAAAGGGATCAGTCATGGCCTTCTCTTCATGCGGAGATAGCCCAGACAGGTCTGGCCATCCAGATAGTGAAGCTGACCTGGTTATGTTAGTGTAGTTCTCTACAAGACAAGTTAACACAGCTTGTAGCCCCTACGAAATTAAATTGTTCTCATTGTCTATTATCTCTAACCCTGCTTTAACAGCCAAATGGGTGATTTCTTATTCTGGATTTGGCTAGTCGTGCAATGGTAGGTCATATTTAGCACTTTGAAGTACAGAGAAGCATTTTGACTTGTCTGTATTAGGTGAAATTATATTGTGCCTGATCCAACAGCCCAAAGCATGTGAGAATGTAGCAGCTGCAAGTCTGCAGACCTAACCAGCAGTGAGGCTGAATGTAACCTCCACAAGGCGTGTGCACACAAACCAGATGTATACACTGCACATATACAAGTATACAGGTTTGGCTGCACGTCTCACAGACATACACACTGAGCACTCACATGAACTCAAACAGCACCAGTGGCCACATTCTGCTCCCCTCTCCGACTGAGCAAGACAGAGGTGTCTGGGTGAGAATATACATAGATACAATGTGGATCCCTCGACTAGCTGCCCCTGAATCGCAGTCTCCACAGTTGCTGGCACTCAGGCATGTGAGCCCTTGAGGCTACAGGCCCACTCCTGTTGCTTGAGCAGACCATCTTACTCCCCCACCACCTTCCTCCAAGGCAGAATTGGCCAGGATTCTCTTAGACCCCCCCAATCAGAAAGTTCCTCTCCTGGAACAGGCTTGGGAGGGGCTCAGACGGATGTCCTTCCTTCTGAGAATCTTGGGTTTCCACCTGCCTTTGTGTCTGTCCACTCCTCTGGGCTTGTGCAGATGGGCCATTAAGGGACTGATGGCTCCTATGCAGATGAGCCTGGGATTAACCTGACAAGATGTCACTGTCTCTGTTCTTCTTTGTGAGCACGAAGATCAGCTTTTATCACATAACCTAACAGTCTGTCCTGTTCATTTCCCAACAGTTTGACGTTCCTAAGTGGCACAGTTTACTAAACTTTGGGGTTTCAGTAAGAAACTGAGACCGGTTTAGTTACCTGGTCAGCCTGTGCCTGGCAAGGTCATGGAACAGATTCTCCTGGAAACCGTGCTAAGGCACATGGAAAGCAAGAAGGTAATTCGTATGAAGCCAACATGGCTTCACTAAGGGAAGATCGTGCCTGGTTAATTTGGTAGCCTTCTGTGACGGGCTTACAGCATTGGTGGACAAAGGATGACCAACTGACATCATCTACCTGGCCTCGTGCAAGGCATTTGACACAGTCCAGCATGACATCCTTCTCTCTAAACTGGAGAGACACGGGTTTGATGGATGGACCACTCGGTGGATAAGGAACTGGCTGGATGGCGCACACAAAGAGTGGTGGTCAATCTTTCGATGTCCAGGTGGAGACCGGTGATGAGTGGTGTTCCTCAGGGGTTCATATTGGGCCTGACCTTGATCAACATCTTTGTTGGCAACATGGACAGTGGGATAGAGTGCACCGTCAGCAAATTCGCCGACAACACCAAGCTGTGTGGTGCCATCGACATGCTGGAGGGTAGGGATGCCAGAGAGACCTTGACAGGCTGGAGATGTGGGCCCATGCCAACCTCATGAAGTTCAACCAGGCCAAGTGCAAGCTCCTGCATGCACGTGGGGGCAATCTCAAGCACAAATAAAGGCTGGGCAGAGAATGGGTTGAGAGCAGTCCTGAGGAGAAGGACTTGGGAGTGCTGGTGGACAAGAAGCTCAACATGAGTCAGCAATGCACCCTTGTGGCCCAGAAGGCCAACCACATCCTGGGCTGCATCAAGAGGAGAATGGCAGGTTCAAGGGAGGTGATTCTACCCTCCTACTCTGCTCTGGTGAGACTCCACCTGGAATACTATGCCCAGTTCTAGAGCCCCCAACATAAGAAGTACGTAGACCAGTTGGAGAGGATTCAGAGGAAGGCCATGAAGATGATCAGAGGGCTGGAGCACCTCTCCTATGAAGAGCTGAGAGAGTTGGTGCTATTCCTCCTGGAGAAGAGCAGGCTATAGGGAGACCTTGGTCTTTCAATACCTAAAGGAGGCCTACAGGAAAGATGGGGAAAAGCTCTTCAGTAGGGCCTGTTGTGACAGGACAAGGGGTAATGGTTTCAAAATAGAGAGGTAGATATAGATTAGATATAACAACAAAATTTTTCGTAATGTGGGTGGTGGAACACTGACACAGGTTGCCCAGAGAGGTAGTTGATTTCTGATCCCTGGAAACATTCAAAGACAGGTTCGATGGGGCTCTGGGCAACCTGAGTTGAAGAAGTCCCTGCTTCTTCCAACCCTAATGATTCTATGATTCTATGATTCTATGATTCTAAATATACTAAATCCAGAGAGTGACAACCCGAGATATAGTCTATGTGTGGTTTAGTTCCTCCTATTTTAGGGGCAGGAAGATCTTGGGCAGAAAGTGACAGACACTGTGGCTGAATGTGGCCAATGAGCTTGCATGTAGAGTCAATTAATTACCCATAGAGGAATACTGATAATGGACCAGAACAAAAAGCTTTTTTATTTTTCTAGCCAAGGGAGGTTTATTCTCATATAGGGCATAAATGTCACCTCAGCCTCCATCCAGCTGGGGAATATTATCCCCACTGCAAGAGTTTTTTTTTTTAAAAAAGAAGCATGACAGCATTTTTCCAACTTGAGTGTCTGTGAAGAGGACTGACCAGTGGAAAAATTGCCCAGTGACAATGTAAGAGCGCAAGGCACAGAAAGCCTTTCTGGAGTGACCTCTAGGTGCTCACCAAAGTGAACGCACGAATGAGTGGAACTGACTGTGGAAAATGTCTTATTGAATTTACTGGCTGTAAACACTTAGTCTACCACATCCCCTCTCATTCTCCACTTCTGTACTTTATATTAAATTCTCCCCTACAGGGTATGGCAATCACTGTCTTTACTAATGTCTGGTCAGATTAAATTGATTTACAAAATTAATGCCAACTAAAGTGTTTGACTGTGTTGATTGAGGCCACATTTTACTTATTTATTTATTTTTTAAACCTAAAACTAAGTCTTCGGGTGAAAAAAATCCCAACAGCTACTGTCACTGTTAAGGTTCTCCTCCACCATCTGTGGCTTATAGTTTGTTCAGTCCTGCATTTACCCTGCCTGTCCTGCTTCCTGTTTGCTAAAACCCTGCCCCTTCTTTTCTCCAAAGTCAGAATGATATTTATAACTGTGTCAAGCTAATTTCTGGGTATCTGAATCAGGTGGAACTCTGGGAAGCTTTGACCATAGATGAAAGTTGCTCTCCCTGATCCTAGGTGCAGCATATCACACTACATGAACTCTCTTGAGAAACAGATATTCACTTCCTGCAGCACATTTATGTGTTTTTTTGACTTTGCTCTCTTTAGTGTTACTTATCATATACATTGTAGAACCTGAAAAATGACTGCATTTGATTGAAATACATTTTCCGGAGGGAAAAATCTATGTTACTTTTTTATTTGAATTCTCATGCATTGTGCTTAAAATGAGTAATGACATCAAACATACCAGCACAAGTAGAGGGATAAGATTTGTGTCCTCTCTATAATAGCAAATAACAAATATTAGAAGAACATGTTAAAAAAAATAAATCAAATGAATGTCTAGCACTTGTTTGTAGTCCTAGGAAAGAGTATCTTTTTTCATGGTCATGTTTTGGAGCCCTGCTTAACTTTCCATATTGTGCCTGCAGATAAAACACAGTGCAGTACCTTCTTTTAATGGCATGTGTTGATGGAATTCCAGTGCATAACTCTCCCTCCCTCACCAGTTTTATAGCTATATGAAAGTATTACATTTCACAGTGATGGAATTATCCCCAATTCATAAAGGCCAAAAGAGATCCATAGCCAAAGCTATCATTCCATGTCAGGGATCTGAGCAGGAAGGCATTCATGTGGGATCAGTTACAAAGATAATTCTCAGTGGAAAGTCAGATCAAATCATTACAGCCTTTTAAATGATAAGACAAAAAGGCTTCAAACTTAATGATGGTTCCTAATTGCACAGGCACTTTTTAGAGCTAAATCTGTTTTCTTTAGTCATGAATAAACCCACAGAAGGTGAGGAAGTCTTGCAAGAGAAGCAGACTTTAACTTGTAATCTTGTTCTGTCATTTCTAGGAGGAAAATAGGGAGAGAACACAATTAACTTGCTGCAGGCTGAATAGGTGGAAGGAGCCCAAGTATACAAATACAGAAAAAAATTCAAACAAAAAAAAATTCCTAGTTTCCCTTTTGCTGGCAGTAAGCAAGATTTTACTGTTTAAATTTTTATTTTTCACTACAAAAGTAGTACTTATGACTAGATATAAAGGAAACAAGGAAAAGTATTTTTGAATATATACCAATAAAGATGTTATTCCTGCACTAAAGCTGCTTTTGCTCTGAAGAGTGGTATTTACTAAAGAAAATACTACTATTTCGTTTTTTTTTTTTTTGCATTTCCAGGGGCATATGTGTGGCTAAGGTTGATTACGAAGATAAGATTATCCATTTTTGGTCAGAAGCTCATATCCAAATTTTCATACAGACTTTTTTCATTTCTTCCCTTGTGGTCGAAGATTATTTTCTTAACATCATCACATGACACAGATCAACAGGGGATTCAGCTCTATTAAAGGAGATCTTTAGAATGAAATCAACTGTGGAATGTTTTACAAATGTGGTTCAATAAACTCCATATAATTTCAAAAAGAGAATGTTGCATACAGGAGTATCTGGGGAATTAGCATAAATACAGTGTTTCACTTGGATTCGTACTAGAAGGACCTCTGGGAGAGTAAGACACTTTTCAAATAGCCTATGAAAAAAACATATCTCTTTCTAGGGTCCTAAAGAACGAAATTTGCATATTAATAGAAGATTAAAGTGCCCATCAAGTATTCTTTAGCTATTGCTTTTTCTTGTCTATTTCACTCTTCACATAAACATCCTTCATAATAAAAAGACTCCTGCATCTCCAGTTATTGCATTGAATCACTGAAGTTTCACATCACAATAGCACACACGATTTTTGTATTTGAACCCTTTAAAAAGTGGTCCCAGAATTCTCTATTAACTGCTTTTTCTCCTCTCTTTGCACACCTTTCGTCTTCAAATTTTACTTGGCCTTTTTAACAGTATCTGAGCACTTCTTTAAGGCTAATTTCTAAGAGATTTTGGATCCCACCAAAATCAGGCTTTTAGATATGAGTTTTACAAGTCTATTCAATTTTAAATTTTATATTCAACAATTAAAAAGGACCTGAAGTCCTTTTTAGTTGTTCAGCTAGGTCCAAAAGGAGTGTTCTGTTCTAGAGCATCCAACCAGCAGTAAAATACAGTGTTTAAGCAAGCCAAAGTAAGGAACTGTGGAGTAGATTAGTAGGACTTGAAACTTGGATAAGAAAAGGTACAGCAGATATTTCCGAAGTTGAATATGCTGAAATTTAGAGCACTATTAAGGTTGCTCTGCATATAACAAGTATGTATAAAGAGACTTAAAAATTATTTACCATAATTACTATAGGTTTAGGTGCTGCTACAATTAAAACTTTTTCTTGGCTCAAAGAAATATGTCAATGGGAAAGAGGTAATGTAGTGTTCTTTATGGATCTCTGTATGCAGGATGAGACAGCTGTTCAGACAGACTTATCTTTCCTCAAAGCAGATATTGACTTTAAGAAACACTCTCAAATTATCAGTAAACAATATTGCTCAAATAAAACCAGAAATTACTGAAATTTGAATTCTAAGTGACATGATTGCTAAATTATTTACATCTGTATACTTAGATTCTTACTATCTGTAAAGTGTGTATTTCCCATTAGTAAGCCAGATAAAAAGTGAGCATCTTTAAGCAAGAATATGTATGTAAATGCTTAAAGCTGTTTGTTGTCCCAAATGACATACCAGTCTGTTTCATGGGCATCTATCTTACACTGCACAGTGTTAAAACGAGCTTTAGATTGGCAGGAAGTCCTTCAGTTTCTGTAAAAACAGCATACAGTGAAGCACTCAAAGTCTGAGCTTCACTGCAGGTTCAAAATGTCTCCCAGTCTTGCCCAGCTGTGCAAGCCAGAGCAGTCTCTTGTCATTCACTGATGATGGTTTTCTGCAGCAGCTGCACTTTCATTCCCGTGATCAGTGTGTTTTTCTCTAGACCTTGTAGTTACCTTGCTCAGTCTCCTGCTTGTAGTTTTTCCAAGGGATTCCATAAGGCTTTTCTTGATCTCTCTCTGACTTTGCATTGACTTTTCCTACCTATAGGTTAGAAGGCCACTGTTTTTTTTTTTTTTTTTTGCTGAGTCTTTCTGAGCTCACTTGCTTAGCTTTCCCTCCAAGGGAGCCACAGTAGACATGGCGTACAGACAGAAATTGTTTCCAGTAACTCTCATAGTCCCATGAGTGCAGTTGCAGGCGTGATGGATGAATGAAAGCGCAAAGTCAGGATTTTTACAGCAAGACTAGAATGTCTTGTTCTTGAGGGATTGTGTTTATAGTGAAGGACGTTATGCAACTTTAGCTGTTTTGTGGGTTTTTGGAAACTATCAGTGTAGTTTCTGTCACATTGATGCCAGTTCTGCAAATTAGAAAGTAAAGGAACAACACAACTAGCAAAAGCAACATCCGTTGTTTTCTTGCTCATTGTACTTCATTGTCTGAAGTAAACTGAGATCAAGACTTCAGAGACAGTATGTGAAAAAAAGTATGCATAAAATTTCCAATAACAATCTGTTGAATTTCATGACAACAGAGGTTCTTGAAATAAATTACTATAAAGCCAAATTCCAGTGCTTCACTTTGCAGCTGTACTTTTAGGGGAAGCTGAGTGCCCTGGAAGGTGTTTGGTGGAGTCTTTTTTTTGCTTTGAAGTAGACAGAAGCTTTGTGAGAGGCAAATATATACTTAATTGGCATATGTATGCCAACAGTATGTGCTAGAGGGTAGACTGTGTGTTCTGCCAAGACAATTGTTTATGTCATGGGGTTGGCTCTACATGAAAATGGATGATCAGTCATCAAATCTGTGGGTACTGGATGTATTCATTGTTTCTTGTTCTCTTTTTCTGAATAGATTTGCAAGTTGGGCTTGGAGGGAAGGTTGCAGTTATGGAAACTGGCCTCTGTCTTCTTCCGAGCTGATGAAATTGTGGTCTCCCTGCAAATGTGGTATAACTAATTAGGTGACATTGCTTAAGGAGGTAAGCTGCTATGAACTTCTACAATAATGAAAGGGCCTTTGTTCCTCACAGAATTATTTAAGGTTTAATTACTTTAATGAGAATAAGATTATGTTGGTATAAATTAATGAGAGGGTCTCAGTCTTATTTTTGGAAAAATGTGCAGATAGGTACCAGATTACACTGAGAAGAGTCCATGAGAATGACCACCTCTAAAAAGAACCACCCAGAAGTGCTTTATCAGAAGAGCTGTTTGTGATTGCTGTGTGGGTATAGGACAAAGAATCAGAGTCAGCTTTCTACAACTAGTTTTGTTTCTCTTTGAATTCTTTTTAGATTCCAAAGAGGGATGATGAAAACTTCTGATAGAAAAGTATTTTCAAATTTTGGTCCACCTGTTCAAACCAAGACAGACTGTCTGACACACTAGCACATCTTGTCTCAACAGGTCTCTGTGCTTTCTTTTTGTGCTGCTTGTAAACTGCAGGGCATTTAGGTAGACTGAATTCCTAGTCCTACTAACAAGCCAGTCTCTTGTTTGTTTCTGTTGTATTTACATGACAACTTTATTTTAAATAAAACACCATAGGCTTTTTTGGAAACTGTCTCACTGGCCAGTGATTATTTCGATATTTTTGATATTTATTTTGGTAAATATTTGACAAGGGCTGCAATGGTTTCCAGCAGTTGATCACAATGTGAAAGAGGCTCCTCTTGTCTGTTCTCACTCCTGAACTGGGCATGATTGCAGCATTTGCATCTCTTAAAAGCTGCCCTGTCCTGCCCCTCAGAAGGACAACCCCCTAGCTAAGCTGGACTATTTAGCTGCTGATGAGCAGGCATCCTTCATTTTCTGTTATTTATTCCTTTACTAGAGGAGGTGTTCCAGCTTTGCCAGTGAGTATACCACAATAAAGTAAGGTAGCTTTATATTTCCTGTAAGCAGGCTTGCTTTTAACAATTTTAGACCCTGATTTCAGGAAACACCTCGTTTCATGTGTAGGCACTTGCTGACAGATTCTGTTGCTATGAGCTATTCTGATGTCTAAGCACAGGCTTAGGCAAAAAGGTAGACGAAGCCCTGATCTGACCGAGGGGCCCTTTAGGTAGGAGCACTGCTGCAATCACATTGCAGATGCATGAGCCATAGCAGCTGGTGGTGATGGGTGAGGAGGTGGCTAGAGGCCATCCATTATCCTCAGGAAATTCACTTTTGCAATTTTGTGAAGAATGAGAGTTTTAATTTTCACATCTTCAGTGAAAAAAGTGATGGTGATAGATCCTACATGGACCTTTTGGAGTGAGTCCAAGAGGAGGGCCGTGAAGATGATCAGAGTGATAAAGCAGCTCTCCTGTGAAGAAAGGCTGAGAGAATTGGGGTTGTTCAATCTGGAGAAGAGAAAGCTCTAAGAAGACCTTATTGTGGCCTTTCAAAACTTAAAGGAGGTGTATAAGAAAGATCACAGGATCATAGAATAGTTAGGGTTGGAAGGCACCCTTAAGGGTCTCCTTGTCCAACTCCTTTACAAGAAGTAGGGACATCTTCAACTAGATCAGGTTACTCAGAGCCCTATCCAACCTGGCCTTGAATGTTTCCAGGGATAGGGCATTCACCACCTTTCTGGGCAACCTGTTCCAGTGTTCCACCACCCTCCCTGTAAAAAATTTTTTCCTTATATCTAGCCTGAATCTAACTCCTTCTATTTTAAAACCATTACCCTTGTCCTATTGCTACAGGCCCTGCTGAAGAATTTTTCCCCATCTTGCTTAAAAGCTCCCTTTAGGTACTGGAAGGCCACTAAAAGCTCTCCCTGGAGCCTTCTCCTCTCCAGATGTGTATAAAGTTTTTACCAGGGCCTGTTGTGATAAGACAAGACGTAATGGTTTTAAACTAAAAGGGGGTAGATTTGGATTAGATAAATGGAAGAAATTTTTTATAAATATTGTGGTCATACACTGGAACAGGTTGCCCAGAGAGGTGGTAGATACCTAATCCCTGGAAACATGCAAGGTCAGGTTGAACAGGGCTCTGATGGAGTTGAAGATGTCCCTGCTCATTGCAGGGGGATTTGACTAGATGACCTTTGAAGGTCCCTTCCAATCCAATCTATTCTATGATTCTTGCCAGTATAAAATATAGTAATTGAAGTCCAGTGTTACAGGCATCACATGAGATAGAGTCATTTAGTCACACAGTCTAAATTTCTTATTTAAGAAATTTTAAATAAATTTTGCTAGAAACTATTATATTTTAATAATTGTGTTCATTCTCAAACAACAACTAAAAAATTCAAAAGCAAAAGTAAACTTTATTGTATGTAAGAACTTGTATGACTCAAGGATATTAAGCTGGTAGATTTAGCTCTGTGGTTCAGAAGTCTGTACAAGTAGGGGCCAGAAGAGAAATCATATTTCTATCTACTATTACCTGTATAGTGCTAAATGTAGCTAGATGATTGCTGTCTTTAGTGTTAAAAATAAAATGGTATTTTGTATGTATTCAACTCATTACTTGAATGGCTCACAGTGCTATGTAAGCCTTGTTTAATTAAGCTTTACAGTTCAGGAAATGAGCTGAAATGTTCTTTGTTTCATCTGTGTTCACAAATTTTATTTTGTGATATTAATACCCTCTTCATTTTAATAATGTAAGCAATATATCTAAAGCAGTGCTATAATGTTTTCTGTGGATCCAGACGACTTTCTTCTCAGACTTCTCTGTCAAGCCATCTTCATTCCTAGATTCTCCTTTAGATCCCGTACTGTTGTGTATGTTTGGTTTTGATTAAGCCGCCACAGTAATGGATATCAGTCTGTGAGGTAACTCAGGCTTCCTCTAGCATGTTTAAAATAAAATAATAAAAGTTCAAGGCACAAAACACATTAAAAAGCTTCACTTTTGGTAGCATTTGCTGAAATATACTATATATTACCTGTTTAGTTTCACAGATCATTATGGATTTATTTGGATTTATCTCTTTGCACAACATTTTTACTTATTAGTTCTGCCTTAACATGTTTTCATTGGAAGGATTTTTAAGACTTTAGTTTTGGAAAATGCTTCACTACACTCTGTGAGAGACTGTGTTGAAAATTTGTCTCAACATTGTCGAAACATCAAACCACCACCCGGACAATGGCTTCCCGTTATCTCGCAGAACCTGAATGCAGAACTGGTTCCCAGACATCTAGCCCTAGCCCCCCCGGCATGCATCGCCCAGAGGTGTGTGTCACCCGGTAATGGGCGTGCATATCGCCCAGTAATGGGCATGCATATCACCACCAGGTGGGGGGTGCGGCTAGGAAAAAACAGCTCTTGAAATACAAAGAAAACAACCAACATAAAAGGAGAACATTTCTTAACGGGACACACTTTCTTCAATACACTTTCCTCACTACACACACACTTTCTACACACACACTTTCTGCACTACACTTCTTTACTTCACTACATGACTGCACTTCACTCAACGGCTCTCTCTTTCAACGAAATACACATCCACGGAACCAACGTCGAAAGGACAAACGCTGGACGGATCGTTCCCTCATCGAGCCAACTGGACTGTTGGGATGCTGCAACTCCGTGGTGGTAGCTATTATAACCGGAACTCTTTTCTCTCTTTCCTTTTCTTTCCCTCCTTTCTCTTCCATTTGCAAACTTTATTGTCGGGTTAATAAAGTTACCTGGCACTTGACTCCGTTTTGAGTCTTAATTATGTTCCCGAGAATACGAACAAAACCACGCTCCGGGGTGTGAGAGGTTGGTCCAGCCGCCCCCAGCCTCCCAGTCTGAGGTCAGCTGGAACGCATGGGGGCCTTCCTCTCGTCTGAAACCGGAACGTGACATACTCTTAGTAGACATAAGGACTCTATGTGCACATTTGACCTTGGGAACTCAGAAATGAGAAAAGTAAAATTTCATGCCACAGGAAACAGCAAAATCAGAGAATTTTGTTCTAATTGTACTTTTCTCAACTTTACTTTCCCTCTCTTGCTAACAACTTATCACTAATATAGCACACACCGCAGTGACACTACATCGGCAAATACCTCAGAGGGAGGCCATCTATGTTTGCACATATGAAGTCCATTCGATATCAATACAACAGGATGTAACAAGCAGGCAAGACTGAGTCATAAAAGAGAACTTCACCACAGAAACAGAAATTTGAATTTATCAGAAGCATTCGATTGACAAACTCCAGGGAATTTATTTTTTTTTGCGACCATTTTCTTTCTTCCCTGGAAGAAAGAGGTTTCTAAGTTTTAAAGTTTCTGACTGATGCAATGAGCAAAGGCTTATTCCAAAACATAAATGTAGTTTAACTGTTGTTTGGTACTTACTTAGCTGCACTGTACATGAACCTTCTCATTCGGGATATATATGTGTTTCTCTGTTGCAAACTTAAATGTGTGCATGTTAAAGAAAATTGAAGCAAAATTATTCTGCCTCTGGAATTAACTCTATATATGAAATACATTGAATATGACACAATGCCTGATATTTCTGCAATAATTCTGCTCTGCAGGTGTATCTGATGCGTTAAGAGAGACAGGGTTTTCCAGTGGAATTTTGATTTATTAAGCAGACACAAATTATAACTCCTAGACCCTGTGAATTTTCATTATTTTTTTTGAAATTACACTGACAGTATGTTAAAGATAGGTAACTAACTCCAGATAGTAATGAATCCTACTTCGTCTGTTGTGATCAGCATGTTGATGTCCTAGGAAGAAATTCAGTTCAGTACATTAGCATTCCTTCAATAACAAAAGGAATAAGGGAAATCTGAGAGAGAGGTTTTTGAAGAATCTTTTGTGACTGAATTGCTCTCACAAGCTAATATTAGAAACAGTTTGTAATAAAACGCAAGCTAAAAAGTACAAGATAGATGTTTGAGAAATTTCAATACAAACTCAATAATGAATTCCTCTCACTGAAAGATCTGAGGCTATGAGACGGCTGTATAGGCCACCTTGTGGCTCTCTTCAAAGACATTGGGTAAACTGATAGCAGTTAAATCTCACACCAAATGTAACTTTTCTATTTCTTGAGACTCTAGCTGGATTGTCAAAGGATTTGAGGAGAAGTAGCTTTTAGAAAAAGCTTTTTTAATAAAGTATGGGATTTACAGAGTTAATATAAACTGTTAGGATATTTTGAACTACAAAATAAATCACAAATTATGTGTAACAGAACAAAAATGTGCTTCCTTTCTTCTTGCACATACTTGAAGGAACCTTATCATATCTAGCACTCTACAGATTTTTTTTTTAACAAACATTTTAAAAATGTACTTTGATGCCTTAAGCTGTAGATCATAGAAGATCAGTAGCTTTTGGGCTACTAATCCAAGGCAGTTTATAGATTCTAGAGGATTAAAAAAAAAAGAATAAAAAAAAAGGAGGCACAAAGAAGTGTATCTCTTTTTATGTTTGTCAGTGCCATTGAGAGATGTTTTGGGCATTGGCAGATCAAGACATTCTGTTTTCCCTAGTTTGTCTTGTTCCCAGACCTGAGTAATGGTTAATATGGAAATCCTAGGGAATTGAGTGGATAGGTCCAAAGAGGACAGAAGGGAATGAAGTGCTAGACTTGTGCCTGGAAATAGCAGAGTTAGTGATGGAAAGGTCCTCTGGGACATCTAATGGCACCAAGCTTCATAGAAATGGTTTCATCTCTGTTTCCTCCCCACCTCTCTCTTATCCTATTACCAGCACAGATCAGGTACTGCATTAAACTGGTTTACTGGATATCACTTTAAAGTTACTGTTTTGTGTTTGTAGAGCATCATGATACCACATATTCTGTCTGTGATAAGGATTTTTCCAAAATTTAAAAGTTATAAACACATATTAAACACTTTGTTCAGCAAAACTGTGCAATTCTAACAGAAAAGCGGTAAAAGAGTTAGATGAGGAACTCCGAATATTCGGAGTTATGGCAATGGACTTATAGGCAATCTAGGCAACACTGAGAAAGTTCCAGGGAAGTGGAGAAAGGTGTTAAAATTTTAAAAACTAAGTAAGAAGGATAGAATTACGTGACAACACAAGTTTTCTTGAATAAAAGGCATTTAATCACAGCTAAATGTGGAGTCAAACAAAGATCTGGGGTTCTTTATCCTGAGAAAACAAAGACTTGTCGTACAAAGTGGGCAACACTATCCTGGACAGTTTTGACCATGAAATGGAGATAGAATTAAAGACAGATTCACTAGCTGAAATCCTATTACAAAGCTCATAAAACAACCTGTAAGTGTAAAAGCAAAATATTGAGTAATACCTCTGAAAATGACATTTGTAGGAATATGAATAAAATTCTGTGTCCATTCCTGATTCCAGAAGATTCATTGCAAAACATAGGAGACTATGCTGTCAGTCATAAGCTAAGGAAGATCAATCTACTTAGCTTAATTGAGAAAAGACTAGCCTACAGGTACTTAGAGAATACGTATCTGATAATGGAAAACTATTTAACCTTGCCAAAAAAGCAGCAAGGGTGTTCAAGCAGGAGAACAACTTATCTGAAAATATGTTCAACCGTAACAAAATGTTAAGATTCGATGGCAAAATTACTAGATGTGTTTCTGTATCTTGTGCTGTGAAGGACATCAAGTAGCTTGATTTTAAGATTTTCTTGTAGCCTAAAAATGTATTGACCTAAATAGTGAGAAGTAATTTCCACTCATAAAACAAGCTTTTTAATAAAACAACAGGTTAATCCATTTACATTTTCAATTAAAGTCTCTGGAAGGCTTGGGAAGCATTAAAAATTCTCCAAGAGGAGAGCTCATTTTGCCTATTCTCCTGTCCAAAATAAAACATATTCTGTTAACAACGAAAAGAAGGATTAAAAATCCCCTCTTAAATGTTATAAAAAAACTTTTAATTGCCTCTGTAAAAATGCGTTGTTGAGATACACAGCAACTTAAGTGCCACTTTAATTGTTTTGATTATTAGCAACCTAGTTACTCTTTTCCTATGTAAAAGCTTCTCAAGGGTGTATAAAAAAATTCCCTCTTGCTAACTTTCATTTCATGCTGTTGTTTAGAGAAAGAAGCACACTGTTTTTAGTAAAAGGTCTCCAGCATATTGATGGAGACAGTGTTATAGACAGGGTATGGGCAAGGAGGAGGAAAGAACAAGTATGATAGCAATCATTCTGGTTAAAATAGGAGGAACCTAATGAGAATGTAGGATCTAAGGGTTATTATAGTACATACAAAAAATAGACACAGACAAGTAGGCTGACATTTTAAGCTTCAGAGCACATAAAACTAAATTCTAGGTTCTGGTTTGAAATTTATAGATACTGAATATCTATGCTACAACAAACTACAGATTGCCTAGCACATGCAGAGAACTCCTGATAATCTCATCACTTTTATTTAGCAGCTGGCAGATAGGAGGCCTTAGCAACTCAACTGCTACACCACAGTGGTCTAATGTTGCCCTTAACTGTAGGGTGTTTGGCTTGTGATCACGCTTTGCACAGAGAGGCCAAATGACCAGCTTGATCCCAGTAACTAAGTTTTCAGATACAGGCTCCTACGGGTGAACAGAGTTAAAAAAAAAAAAAACAAAGACCCTCTGAGTGTTCTAAGAATATAGCATTTTAAAATGCAAATATCCATTCTTATGCAAATAATTTTGTGAATGAGAAAGCAGACTTTTCTGAATTTTTCTGACTGAGCTAGGATGCGCTTTATAGTGCTGTTACTGAAGCCCAAGTTAACCAAATGATCTCTCACATAAGAACCTATTTCTATGGTAACTACAGAGATCAAAATTAAGGGTATGAAATGAACAATGTTATCAGCTGTATAAGGAAAGATATACCTAATGATCTTGGTTTCCGTATCACTGAAGGTACATGCAGTCTTTAAGATGAAGTAGGGGGAGTTAGCTCAGACTTTTGTTTTGTACTTCACAGATTTTAGACATAATCTGAGAAAAATGTTCACAATTCATTAGGAATTTTTAACTATGAGATCTTAAGCAGTTTGTGGTGAATCAGAAAGCATTTACCTTGGTAGGGAAGTCAATATTTTCTTATACCTGTTTTTAAAACTGTTTATGAGCTTTTTAAACAGGAGTGGTGTGTCTAAATCAAAAAATCCAAACTGAAGAATCCAAGCAGAACCATAGGAAGACATCTTATTAATTATGTGAGGAAATATTAAATAACCAATTCATTCAGCTGAATTTATAGTGAATTAAGAACAAATCGGTGGAATTAAAAGCTTGACTGGCAGAGGAAAATTGTACTTAGTTAGTTTTACTATGTACAGGATGATGGGACTGACTTCAGAATGTAGTGTCAAGGGATATTCTGGAAGGCTGAAATAGGAAGGGGCAAGACATAGTTCTATATCAAGGGAAATTTAGAGGTTAAGGAATTGAAACTGTCAGTGGCTAAGAAATATAGTGAATCATTCCTCACTGAGCCAGAGGCTAGAAGACCTAATGAGCTAATAATAGTGCACATTTCACACCCAGAGCACAAGGGAGACGTCAGAAAGACATGGCAAGATAAAGAATATTGGAAGAGTAAGATGATTGGGATCATATGTGACTAAAACCTAAAACCTCTCGGCATTAATTGTGGGAAATTTTCCATGATGGAAACAATAGCACAATGTAATAGTATGTCAAAACACTGTATCCCTAGATACAGATTGTAACAAAGATTGTATCACTTTATTTTGGTGCCCTTTTCTTCATTTTTCTCCCCAGAAAGAGAAAGTTGCAGGAAAAAATGCTTCATTTTTAGAAAATAGTAACGTAGTACCATCCTCCAATGTAAAATACTCATGTATGATGCGGCTTTATATAGAAAGGTTAACAGAACAGATAGTAGTAAAGCACCAGGGAAGAAAACTGAAGAGAATTTTTGGGGTGATCCAAGGACCTCTGCTTTTATATTTAACAAAAAGTTGTTACATTTAGTGTTAGTTGTGTTCAAGTCAGATTCCGCAGGTGTAAACTGGCTTTTGGTTTCATTGAGGCTTATGACAACTAAACATAGTCTGATCTGGTCTACGTTTCAGTGATATCTATTTCAAGCATTCTTCTGTGTCGCGAATCTTTCCAGGAAACCTTGAGTGACATGGTAACAATAGCAATAGAATTATGTATTTTCAGTCTGACAGCCCATTTGCCAGCTGAAATACATGGTCAATTGTTGCCTTGTATGAGGTCACCTAGAGGAAGCTGTGCCCTCGGTTGGGCTGTGGACAGAGGAGTGGTCAGACTATACAAAATCTGCCTGCTTCTTGGGGATAGAGGGAGTAAACAGTAGTGAAATGTTAGGTTTGGTTTGGTTTTAATTAATTAAAGTAAGAAAATTGGGACTCTAAAGGCATGTGAAAATATATTTGGTATGAAAATACTCATTTCAGGTAGTTGTTTTTCAAAATAGTAGTTCGTAATCTCCGACTACTTGAGTTTCCAAGGCGATATGAAATGTCAGCATAGCTATCTTGATCAGATTCCAATATGCCTTTTTTAAATCTGTGTTTTCCCTGCACTCCTCCTGCTCTATGAGCCCCATCAATCACTCTTAGATTTCCTAAAAGAGCAGATACAGCATTCTCACCGGAAGTAGCTTCAATTCAGAATGGTTGAACTGGTTGTTGAATGTAGCACTTGTAAAGTGCTGTAACAAGTAGCAGTATTGCACGCATGAAGGTGTTAAGTGTTTTATTCACAAGCTACTATCAGATCTGTACTTTTATGTTGAAAAATATTTACAAGAAAATAATTTAAAACCATTTCACATAAGAAACACCTCCATTATCTGTGTCAATTCCTCACTTTATAGCTAAAATCCATACAATTCTCTAAAGTTGGTCAACAGTTCACTAAGTTCAAGCAGATGAAAGATTCCGAATATTTTATCCTTCTCCCCTGCCATGTATCTGCTTTACAAACCAACACCAGCTAGATTTACAGTATGAAAATAATCTCATCTATTTGCTGCTTTGCCTGGTGACATTTTGTTACAAGATTTCTGTGACTTGTAATGTTACTCAACTCACAAGTGTTCTTACATGAGAAATCTCAATGGGATAATTTTTCTTTTTAATTTTCAGCAAATTAATCTTTCTGTCAGTGAAAAATAAGGAATGCAATGCGGCAATGAAATGCAGGAAGGCTAGGTATCCCCAGCAAGGGCAATTGTGAAACTGAAAAGCGTTCAGGAACCCTTAGTGACAGGCTTGAACATTTCTTTCTGGGGATCTGTTCTATCAGGTAACTTTGCAGTGGCACCTTTTCTGAAATGTTTATATTGAGGTGATGAAACTGGGTGTCCCCCGGGTAGTTTAGCCAATTGCTTTTTTCCTGTTCTAGTTTTTAAATACATGCTGTTGTTCAGTTTATATCCTGTCATTTATAATATTCCCACTATGCATTTTCATACTATATGTCCTTGTTGCTTGTCTGAAAAAAAAATGAAGTTCCTATGTTCAATTTTTGCAAGTACTTATTTTAAAAAGTTCTATTTTTTTTTTTCCTAATTGAGTGTTATTCAGTATTTCTTTTTTTTTTTTTTCAGCAACAAACTGTTGGAGGAAAGGAAATACCCTGCTGACATTGATCTAGTTTGTACAAATAAGTCAACAGTCTGCAGAGCGACTAACTCATGAGTGCTCCACTTCACAGGAGAAACAGTCAGACTGGGCTAGGAATTCATGCTGCCTTACCTTTGCCTTTTATGCGAAATAAAACTGCTTTAACACTCCAATAAATGAAAACTTATTATCTCTGAGTATTCTCTTCTCCTACGGTTGAATAATCCCTTAGAGGTGATGATCAAGATTAGTTAAGATTGAGTTCATATAGCCAAGTACTAGTAGATGAGGATACATACATTTGAAGTACTCACTCTACAAGTTCATGTATATGTACAGAAACAGGCACTTCCAGACTACGCTTAATCTTTTTAACTGTCTGCACTTGACTAATACCATCCGTATCTGAAGAACCCACTCTTGCTTTCTGTATCTGCTGCAGGCAGAGATATGGACTGTGATGTCCTACAGAATAAGATATGCCATAGTCTTAGACACTGTTGAAGGGAATACTCTCTCTGTTTCTTTTGTGTGGATCTAGCTCTGATTCCTTTTATTGACAAAACTGCCCCATGTCTTACAATATTTTGCTATTTATTTCAGTGTGTTTTTGATATGTGAACATTTTTGAGATAGTTTTTATAGTTTGCTGAAAATTTTTTACAAACTCTACCTACGTTCATCTTTAGAAGGAAAAGTCATTGATGAATGTGCTTAGAAAGGCTTTGAGGTTACATGGTAACTTGGCAAAGAAAGACAACTACTGAGGTAAAGTCTGAAGATCTCCTACTGACTGACTACAGTGAGTTTTTTATTTAGATATTGTTTAATGGTTAATCCAATTAAAACCAAATTTTAGTGTTTGCATTTAATATGCATAAGTGGAGTAAAGTGAGCCTCTGAATTAAAAGTTATGTCATGAGAGTAATCCATCAGCACAAAAATCTCAAGTATATTAGAAAAGGGAGACAACTAATGGGTTGCCTTGAAGAGGTGCTGAATGTAGAAAAACAAAATTTGATGAGAATTCATTGACTGGAATATGGTACCTTCTTGTATTACTGTGTAATGAATAATGTATATTCCTCTTTGCTGAAGAAAATGTGATGGTGTGATAGATGGGAGTCTGTCAGTATCATCTAGGTATAGTGCCTGAGAGCAAAGAGTTGGAACAAGTGACCTCTTAAAATTTCTTCTGTTTGTACGATATTTGACCTTTTCAAACACCATGATTGCATCCCTACGTACAACCTTTGGCCCTGATTTCCTAGTTGAACTGTATGTACGTACTCTCCTGGCTATTAGACAATCCAGCTGTGTTCATCCTATTTTAAAAATATTTGTACAGATCCTGCATTTGTACATCTTTAAGCAGTTTTATTAATGGCATTTTTTTTTGTGAAAACAGCAGTGTTCAAGCTTTTACTTTTGATTCAACTACTGTGTATTTCTACCATTTTAATAAGAAATAATAAACAAAAATGAAAAGGATGAGATTTAGCTATTTTAGCTCTTCTGTAAACAAGCCAGCCTTTCCTCTTGCTGTGAAGAATTCCTCTGACACTTTGCTTGAGCAAGGTGTGAAACATTGGGTCCAATGCCAAAGTTGTGCATTTGTATCTGGGGGCAGAATAGGACCAAGCGGTCCATATATACTGAAATAATTACTTGAGGAAACAATCACTGCATCATTTCTAAAGAAATTATAATATAAATTTAAAATTTCATGATACAATTTCTGTCAGTGTTCAAAAGCTTTGGGCCTCATTCAGATGCCAGATCTTTTCTGGTGTAGCTTAAGTGAAGCTAATGGAATAATGCTGATCTCCGGCTCTATAAGAATATGGAAAATTAGGCCTATAATTTTTTCTTTGTAATTCTCTATAGGCCCTGATTGACTAAATTAATGTAAGAATAAATTGTTTTCCATTTAATTGTATAGTATTTGATTGTTCAGGGATTTAGAGAGCTCATAGGAGAACAATTTCTATTTCCAGTCCTGTTTATAGTCAGTTCATTCTTTGTACAATTGCTATAATTTTTCACAGTAGAAGAGCATTTTTAGAGATCACATTTTCTTTTTATTAGGCAAGTGATGTATTTCAGCTGATCATGTAAGTAACTTTGAGCCCAGTTTTTGTAACATGCTTGAAAAACACATAACAAAATCAGATTTAGGATTTACAGTGAAGGCTGTTTGACTACTAAATAACAGCAGTAGTGAAATAATGTGAAACTCCCTCCTTCTATAATTGTCAATGTTATTTAGATCCTGTTGTAATCACCAGTAACAATTCTAAGGTGTAAGCAGATTCAAGCTGGAGTCAGAACAGCATTTATCTGATTTTAGCATGATTGATTTTAAGTAACGTTGGAAGCCAAGCTACTAGACTTAGGCCAAACCTCAAACTCTGAAAGCATCATAGAGAAAAGAAACAACTATTAAACATATTCTGCTGCAGCAATTTTTCATTAAGAAAGTTGGAAAACTGGGCAAATATTTTATAAGAGTAAAACATATAAGGAAAAGGAGTAACTTTACACATATAATTTTACATATTCAATATGCTCGTGTGTATATCTATTTTTGGTAAAGAAACATGTATGTCTATTTTTTGTTTATAACTGTCACCACTTGCCAAATATCTTCCTTGCTGCATTTGAGATACTAATGATTTTAATGCAAAATTAAATTATTTAATGGGCTGTATATGTTTAACAAAATAACTTTAATTGCCACTTTCAGTATATCTTCCCTGGACACTGAAGACTCTATAACAACAGCAGCATGTTAGAAAAAACAATTATGTAAGTGCTTACTTCTATATTATTCGAAAGACATTTGAAAAAATTATTTCTACACCTTTTGCAAACAAATAGTAATTGTGGGAAATGATAGAAATGTTTTCCATTATGGAAAGCAATAGCAATCAACAATTGTTGATGGAAGAAGAAGAAAGGGGGAGTGAAAGTTCCAAGAGCTGATAGAAGTCTTCCAATATAAAGTGATACTACTGATACCTGCTTCATATCCTGGAAAAAAAAAATCCATTAACTTGCTTGATTTTTCTTCCTTTCTTGATTTTCTACCTTTTACTATTGAGAGAAATACTGAATAGTGTGGAGATACTCCATTGGGTTAGCAGGAGTAGGATAGTGTTAGCAATGTAATAATCCATGAGCTGGTTGTTACTTCTATAGCAGAGTACAAGTAATATTTGCTATTCAAAAAATAAAATAAAAATATTTTATTTCCAGCTTCTTACTATCACCTGAACATTACATTCACCTTAGATATCTAAGGGCCTGGCGGCAGATAAACAGAGACAATTAGTATCTGTTGTTGATTATAATGTGGGTAATAATTAATCTTTGATGGCAGGCAATCAAGATATTTGAGAGTATCCATACTAAAAGAAGAAGTTGAAAAAATGGGGGAAAAAAAAAGGGTTGCTGGAGAAGGAAAATAATACTTAAGTTTATGCAAAATTTCTTAGAATCTACCCATGTTCTTTTCATTTTATGTTAGGGGGATTTTATATGGCTAATGAAAAGTTGAGTCTTTGAAAAATTAAAACTATTTTTTTTTCTCATGTATTTCTAACACTTGTATCATTAGGAAAGAATGTGAAGAGGATTTAATGATAGTCTCAGAAACAGTTTATTTTTACATGTAAATTCTTTTGTAATTTAATATGAACAATAGGAATAGATCTAATGCATCTTTTAAGAATTGAAAATGGCTCTTTCTTTTTTTTTGATTTGTTAACCAAATTTCTGAAGATAAAGAATGAAATTGTAAATTATTTGCAAAATAATTGCAAACAAATGGCAAAGAAACAAAGAGAGACATATATCATTGAAAGAATACAGCTGATGCTGTGTGATTTGCTCTTATAGCACAACCTATAGATCTATTGAAAGTCATAAAAGCTTAAGATGTAGGCACTAGATCAAACGAAATAAAATTTTCTGAACCTCCATTAAACCCTCAGAAGCTTTACTTCAGATTTGTTTTGTGTGATTGGCAATTTTTTTTTCTGCTTCAAGTTAATATTTTTGTATTTCTTCTGAGCTGAAAGATTTTTTTTTGTTTTGTTTAAAGAGTATAATGTGGAAATGTATGTAAATGAGAACTATTGTACTATTTATAAACCTACCTGCAAGCCAGAAAACACTACAAGAGCTGCTATTCATCAGTGAGTCTTACCTGCTTTGTGAATTCAGACGTTTCTAGTTCCAACCTCTTTGGATACACACTTCTGCTTTACGTTTTCCACTTAATATTTTAGTCTCAGTCTGTTGAAATTATTTTGTTTTCTAAACAGTTTAGCTCTGGATTTATGTTTATGGTTTTGTCATGGCATGGGCCTTAGGAAAACGAGAGAGGAATCAACACTGGAAACTCGGTCATTTCTGTGAAAAATTATGCAGAATTTGATAAATGTGATAGAGTAGGTGCTCTTAGGCAATCATCAAAGTTAGGATAATATTTTAGCCAGACTTACAAAGTAGCAAATACTAGATGGCAGACAGTCTCTTTAATGCAGAGCTCCTTAAGATATGGATATAAAATATGAGTTTACAACCTAAAATAGCATGGAAATGAGATAGGAAACTCTATACAGTACCATTGATCATGGTGATTGTCTTTTTACATAATTCAGTGATTGTATTTGTATAACTATGTCTGAAATAGTCCACTGATTTTTTTTTATGTGTCAGCCCTGAAAAAAAATTAAAGACTTTTAGCTCAAAGCTAATGACTAGCTCTAAGCTCTGGCTCTGTTATAGGCATTGACTTCAGTCAGAAACCAAAAAGTCCTTCTGTTCAGAATTCTGTACTCCTAAAAATGAATTTCCCCCTAAAATTGATCATTTAGTAAAAAATAAAGGAAAAGGCAGACATGTCTAATAGCTCCTTCTTGTGACATAGACTTGATTCTCCAGGTTGTATAACTGGAGGATTCTTTCCGGCATTTTGTCTGAATGATCTGCTATAATCCTTAAAGTCGGTCATTGTTCGTCTTTGTATAGAAGAGAAGTTTGGGTTTGGGGTGTTTGTTCAGCCTATGAACCTGGAGTTTCAGCACTAAAGACTAAAATTCCCTTTTCTGCTGTGATTCTTTTGTAAGAGAAACAATGGGAGTTATTGAGTGAATTTTTATAGTTACCTTTTATACGTCAACCAAAGGTGCAAAATTTTTTCACTCTAGCTCTGGGAAGACATACTGGGAAGCAGCTGGGCCAAATGTAAGAAAGGAAGATAGAGGTATTCTATGATTTCTCTTGAACCACTAAAGCAACCAGGAAGTGGCCCTGGCTATTTGCTGGGGAATGTATTTTAAAGTATTCTCTTAACAGTCTTTTTTTTAACATGGCATGAGCTTAAGTTACTGAACTTTAATAAATGAGCCAAAGATTTTGTATGCTTGTGCATGTTAATATGAGTCTATGCTATAGGAAGGGAGGGAGTCTGATGGAATATTATTAGTAAGACTAAAACTAAAATACATAGTTCAGGCCTAAAAATTCTAAATATCTCTCCCACACTGAGCAGCAGTGGTGATCAATGTGTGAAGAACACATATACAATCTAAACATATCTCATTTATTTTATTGATGTCAAATGTAGGAAAATAGTAGTCTTTCCTATATTAGTACATCTAGACTATTGTCTTCTGTTAAATTAAAAACTTTCCTAAGCCTAATCACATCTGAAAAAAAAAGCTAGCTTCATGACTACTTTGCCTTGTAATGAAACAATTTAGTACCTGAATTACCACCTGAATGACTCTTAGAAATGATTGATTGTTCACAGTCTTGCATGTCTTCATAAATTACTCTAACAAAATGAGTTGATGAGCTATAATGATACAATAGAATATATGTGATTGGGAAAGCAGCATTTTATTTTATTAAAACTATAGAGTATGTCCTGAGCTTCAGATACTCTCCTTTATTTCTCAGATATTAACTGTACATTTGCTGAAGCCAGAGCTGTTGAAAAAACCTGGAAATGTTCCTGATACAGGTCTTCTTATGAAATCTTTCAAGTGCCAGTATCCTTTTACTTGGAGCAAAGACATGAACAACTGGGATATTTTTGTATCCTGTGGACACACTGAGATACTGCTACTAAGACCATATCAAAATCTTTGGATGAAAAAGACTTCTGTTTTCTTTGATCTAAATCTGCATCAAGGAATTAATGCAGCTTTGCTGTCTGGAATAGAATCAGGAAGACTTTTCTGCAACTGAGGTTAAGCAAAGGTTGTGATATTACAAATTAGAACTAAATAGGAGACTGATATTGAGAAACTGAAATCTTGTTAGCTATACTAATAATGAATCAAGTCTCAGAGACAAAGGGTCCCTGAAGGTGAGATAGCTGGAGTTTGAATACAAATGGCTGTATTATTATTAACACATCTATTCATGAAAGCAGGTTTGTAATACATATTTGAAATTGAGCTCTCAGGGAGATTATGCAGAGTCTATGTAGATAAAGCGTATACGGAGGCTGAAATGCATTTCTTTAGCTATGGCTACTTTAATTAAATAACTTGACATAAATATATTTATGCGAAAATCGCACTAAAAGAACGTTGTTAAGATTACAAAGTCAAATACTGAAGAATCAGGAAAGGGGTAAAAATAGTGTTGCTCTGTAACACATTTGCACAATGGAGCAGTTTGTTGTTATTTTAAATACTGCTGTCTGATCCTGGATTTGTTCTGTGCAAATGGTGAGTGATATCATTCAATGGCCAACTATCGAACTTCTTACCTACATGTGTTATGCAGAACTGTCATTTACTTACTACACGTTCTCCCAATTCCCCTTTGAAGCCATGTTTTTTCCTTCCCTCGTTTCCTCATTTCTACTGTGCTCATTACTATAGTAGCCAAATACATCACAGGTATCTTTATGATCTTAGGCTAATATTTCTTCTGAAACTTATTTCCACTCATTTACAGGGAGTAAAGGCATAGGCACATTAAGAAAAATATTATCTACTAATTTTAGAGAATTTTAAAGCAGTGAGAGGCTTAGTTTGGTTTTGTTTTGGGTTTTTTTTAGTATTTTGATGCTTGTTATTATCTAACACTCCGGACATTTAAAGCATGTTCCCAGTGACTTCACCTGGAGTTCTGAAATTTTGAGGGAGGACAGTTTTATTTGTGCTACTTGTTCTGGATTCCAGTAGAAGACAGTCACAGAAGAAGGGAGTACATGTGTCCCTGGACTACATTTTTTTTTTTTTTTCTCAATCCCAGTGTTTATTTTTCAAAGAACTTTCTCCAACTCTACTCATTCTACCTGTGTCCTCCTCAGACTGTTTCCAAAGCTGATTAATTGGGTCTAAGTTTTCCCTTTGAGGCCTTTTCAGCTCTTCTCTAAATTCTTTTCTCATCATCAGTTCACTGTGTCTTCTAAAGACTCTTCTGAGTCTTGTGGGTCCCACTTTTAGTTCACATGCCTTGTATGGTCTATAGCAACTTGTATCTGAATCAATACACTAAGTAGCTGTTTTCAAAACAGTAGGATGAGACAGTCGTCTCAAGTGAAAAACTTCACTTCAAACATTTTATTTCCACCATTTGACTTCACTTCAAGTTAATATTCATGACTATTTTCATTTTTGTTGGCAGTGCCACTAAATCCTATTCCACAAAAAAAAAAAAATATCTTTTGAAATTCCATCATGACTTCTGTCCCTGCTTTTCTCAGGCTCTTCTTGTTTGTTTAACTGTGTAATAGGATTAAAGACAAGCCCTCAGGCACAGGGAAATAAGTGTAGAGTTAGACCCACCTGACCACTACCTTACAGGTACTTATCCTACCCACAGCTCACAAATAAGCATTGCTGATTACAAGGGAACACTTAAAATCCCTCTCAGGTTCCTTATTTCAGCCATGTGAAAATGTGCGTCTGTTAAAGAAAGGAATACGAAGTTCGCTGTGTGAGAGAGAGAACAGAGAGAACAGAGGGAACATGGAGTTGTAGGATGGACTTTTACCTCTCCTGAGTGAACTAGTCCTATCCTCTTAGTTCTTGCACAGGGCAGAATTAGCCCCATCTTTTACTGTTTCCTTTAAAACAATCTGCTGCCCCTTTACTCAAATTTATGTGAAGCTTTCATGGACTATTAAGAATTTCTTTGGTGAAATTACACAGATCTACAAGTATAACAGACTTAGTTTTCAGTCTAGCCATGCTAAAGTAGAGCTTTTGGAACAGCTTCTGAAGAGCAGTAGTATGACTTGATGTCAATGTTTTATGACAGAGATTAGTATCTGGTTGCAATAGGAGAAGCAATTCAGTGACTGCAAATTCCCTCCAGTCATAGTTTTAACTCTGTCCAGCAACTAAACGCCACACAGCTGCTCACTCACTTCCCTCCTGCCCTGCCCCAGCAGGATGGGGGAATAGAATTGTAAGCAAAAAAGTGAGAAAGCTCATGGGTTGAGATAAAAAAAAAAACCAAAACAGTTTAATAATTAAAACAAAATCCAATGATAATGAAAATATTAATAGTAAATTGTAATGAAAAGGAAAATAACAAAGAGAAAGAAATAAAACCCAAGGAAGGCAAGTGATGCAAGTGAAAACTATTGTTCACCGCCAACAAAGTGATGCCCAGTTGGTCTTGAGCAGCGGCTCCCACACCAACCTTCCCCCTAGTTATACTGCTGAGCATGATGCCATATGGTATGGAATACCCCTTTGGTCAGTTGGGGTCAGCTGTCCCAGCTGTGTCCTCTCCCAACTTCTTTTGTACCCTTAGCCTACTCACTGGCAGGAGAGTGTGAGGTGTAGAAAAGCCTCTGATGATGTGTAAGCACTGCTCAGCAGTAATGAAAACATCCCTTTATTATCAACATTATTTTCAGCCCAAATCCCAAACATAGCCCCATACTAGCTACTATGAGGAAAAAGAATTCTATCCCAGCCAAAACCAGCAATGTCCCAATCTGTGCTCTTCTGTACAGCATGTTTTGTGAATGTTTCCTAGCTGAAGCACTTCAAAGAAGAGGGGCTGACAGCACCTTCTTTATAGTTCCTGAATTGGCAAAACTGCCAAAATAGAATACAGAGAAGGGTTAAATTGAGCTGGGTATGGCATGTAAGTATTTCCAGTGCTAAGCAGTGGCTGAATGTAGAAGATTTTGATTTTTCAATTTTTTCACGTTTAGTGTTTGTACTGGGTCTGCCTGGGATGAAGTTAGAAAGTTAGATTTCCTCATGGCAGCTCGCATGGTGCTATGTTTTGTGTTTGTGGCTAAAACAGTGTTGATAAAAGGCCAGTGTTTTGGCTGCTGCTGAATAGTGCTTAGTGGCAAGGCTTGCTTTCTTTTCACTGCACAGCCCAAATAGGAATAGGCTGTGTGTGAGTAAGAGGCTAGGAGGGGGCACAGTCAGGACAGCTGACCCAAGCTGACTGAAGGGATATTCCGTACCATACGGCACCATTCCAGAGGAATAAAAGATTAGGAATAGTGAGAGGAAAGGAGGCTGTTTGTGATTATAGCATTTGTCTTCCCAGGCAGCTATTTTGTGTATGGAGGTCCTAATTTCCTGGAAGTGGTTGGACATCTGCCTGCCAATAGGAAGTAGTGAATTAATTAATCTTTTTTTTTGCTCTACTTACATGCCTGGCTTTTAAATTTGTCGTAGTTCAGCCCCGATCCGGACCAGACTACGCAGTCTCTCTCTCACTCCCCCCACCCTCCGAGAGAATAGGGAGAGATAATTTAAGAAAAACGGCTCGAGGTTTGAGATAAGGACAGGGAGAAATCCTTAAAGTTACCATCACGGGCAAAACCAGACTCGACTTGGGGAAAACTATTCATTTATTACTAAAACTAGCACGATAATGAGACAGAGAAACAAGATAACCTCTTCCACCCCTTCCACTTCCCGAGCTTAACATTATCTACCTTCCCCCCGAGTGGCACAGGGGGGAAGAGGGAATGGGGGTCGTGGTCAGTCCGTTATGTGTTGTTTTATGCCGCTGCTTCACAGTTGGGGGAAGAACTCCTCACATCCCTCCCCTGTTCCAGTGTTGGGTCCCACCCATATGCCACAGTCCTTCATTAAACTGCTCCGCGTGGGTCATCTCTTCCACGGAGTACAGTCTCTCCAGAACGGCTGTCCCAGCGGGCCCTCCATGGGCCACAGCCACTTTCAGGCATCCACCTCCCCCAGTGTGGGGTCTTTCACGGGCTCCAAGTGGATCTCTGCTCCTCTGTGGACCTCCACGGGCTGCAAGGGGACAACCTGCTCCACCACGGTCATCACCACAGGCTGCAGGGGAATCTTGGCCGGGAGCCACATTACTCCTCCCCCTCCTTCTTCACTGACCTTGGTGTCTGCAGCTGTTTCTCTCACAAGAAAAGTTTGTTCTTCACAATGGGCTGGCAGAAGCCTCTCAGGATCTCTTCACATTATTCATCCCATCTCATCTCTTCTCCACCTCTTGCAGCCGGACCAGGCTGAGTTGGGCCCAGTCTGCCGCCTGGCAAGAGGCCAGAGGGTGAGGCCTGCAAGGCCCGGAGGCCTGCGCCTCCCCCTCTGTGCCTCTGCCCTTGCTCAGCTTCTTCACATCTTCTCTTCTTTTTTTTTTCTGTTTTTCCCTTCTTAAATACGTTATCGCAGAGGCGTTATCACGGGACATTCTGCTCCCAATTGGCCTTGGCCAGCAGCGGGTCCACCCTAGGCCCGGCCGAGTCCACTGAACAAAGGGGAGCGACTTCTAGCAGTTTCCTACAGAAGCTACCACCTTAGGCCCCCCTCACTAAACAAAACCACAACAAAATTCCTTATCAAATTGCCATTATTTTGATCCATGGGTCTTTTTATTTTCCTTCTATTTTTCTCCCCCTCTTCTGGCAAAGGAGAGTGAGTGAAAAGAAAGGTATGTGTTTAGCTGTTGGCTGGTGTCTGTCCACTGTAATATTTAAGACAGAACTTTGTCAGAATTTGGGTGTAATAACAATTTTTGGTCTTGTTTTGGAGAAGATGTCTTTAATTATAGTGTCAGCTTCTCACTTTTCTGCACTTAGATAGAAGATCTAATCTAAGTGTGGGTTAGGACTCTAATTTCCATTCAAACTTAGGTCTGTAAATTGTTATTATGTACACGAACAATTGAACTAATGCATAGCTTGCAGCAAAAGCTGTAGCAGTGCTTGAAGCAACTCTTTTTTTTTGACTTTCACATTAGCTGAACTGAATCTTATCATGGCCATAAGCAGAAGACAGCCACACTTGTGAACTTCTTCACAGATGAAGACACACAGATGAAGACAATGAAAGTGAAAACACAAGAAAAAGCTTATATTATAGAATAAATACAAAATCACAACAAGTGGTAGAGAGCAAATGCTTCACACTGGAGAGAAAAATAATTTATGCATGCTCCAAGCAAAAGGTGATATGGATATGTGAGCCTGTATATTTTAACAAAGGCTCTCTTCTTACAAGCTGTGTAGGCAATCTCTCTTGAAATCCTTGTGGAACTATTTAATCTCAAAACTAACCTTATTACCATATGTTCTCAACTTTCTTGACCTACATATTCTGAGTAAATTGTTCATGCTTGTATAGATTTAAAAATAGTTTCATTTTATATTCTTGTTGTCTTAAAATAATCAAGGGTGTCTTAAGAGGTCAAGCCTTACTCTGAATGGCAGTGTCAAAATGTCTCTCCCTGTAATGCATATTATTGAAATATGAATTTCAGCACAGAGTATTGGATTCATTTAATGATCTAATACTGTCACTGCTGTGATTTAAATAAACTGACTAATTCAAATTCACAATGTTCTCTTTTATTGAACACTATTTTAAGTATGTATCCAATAAGTTTTCCTGCAAGTATTTATTTAATTTTAAAAATTAATTTTTAAAACTTTATACATGCTTTATCAAAAGATCCGTGACACTTGTATGAACATTAATCTTAGTATTTATCAACATTATTTTCATTGTTTTTACTGAGGAAACATTACAAACCCTCACTATAGATTGGTTAGTAATTATATGAGTGTGGGTTGCTCAGATTCTGTGTGATACATGCAGTAGTCATATATGGTGCCTGGCATTATGCAGACTGCATGTACAACTGAGCAGAGAGTAGCATCATCACTCTGCTCATTACACTACCGGGAAAAAATTTTACATGCAAGTTGTACAATATCTACTAGACCTACTCAAAATAGATGAGTTATTCATTCATAGAATGCAATAGGTTTGTTCCTGGGCATTTTGCTCTAGTTTGGTGTGAGACTGAGGAGACCTGCAAGGGTAATAGATATTCTATGCTATGTTTTTGTTTTGTTTTTTTTTTTTTTTCCCGTCTCAACTTCCCCTGTGTTTTCCTTGCAGTGGAAGCAAGGAATTAACTTACCTTTTCAGTTTGCCAGTGTAGTTGACATGTGGCTAGAGAATGCTAGTGAATATGGATCATCTTTTACGTTTCCAACTCTCACAAGCCCATTATTCGGCTACCACAAACAAGTAAGACACATCAAACTCCAAAGTTTGCTCTGTGTGTTTATGATAGGATTATGTATCTTAGAGCAATTCACCTTGCATTTTACGTATCCTTTTATTTGCTCATTTTGTTAGGACAGACGGAAGTACGTATCACTTATCTTTAAATACTGGATTGTTGTGTGCACTGTCTTCTGTAGTTTACATCTTAGTATTCTAACTGACATCAACATGTATAACTATGCCAAAAAATCACTACTGTAAATACTAAATTCTTTATGAAAAGTATTTGCATCTTGCCTTATTTTTAGTGTAAAAATAGATGTGAAAAACTAAAAAGAGGTTCCAATATTTGTTTCCTTCTTGATAAAGCCAGCTTCACATATATAAACTGGTTTACTTTAAGTGTCGTGTTTATATAACTCTGTGTATGTGAGAGAAGTGTAAACTCAGACAACATTTGCATAGCATATTAATTAAGAATAATATATATAGCTAAATACTAATTTTCTACATGCAGTCTATTACCAAATAAATCTAAGAAAAGCACATGCCAAAACTTTGACATCCATTCCTACACATATACTAAGGTGTTTTAGAAATTTATGCTCCAACTGCAGTTGAAAACAGCCCAATCATACATTTACATTGGCAAATTACAGTGACATGAAGGTTATAGGTTGATTCAAAATTACATAGACTGAAATGGTTCCTTTTTCAAATGAAGTATGACTCAGCTTTCAAGTCTAGTAATTTATTACAAGTTTATGTCTGGCTGAGATCATAGGTCAGATCTAAAATGTGATAGGCTAAAATGGTTGCAGAAAAACTAGGTCTGCACTTCTGTCCTGATGCACAGAAAATGTCCCCAGGAGGAGCACAGAATTAACAATTCTAATTGTTGGCAAACTTAACACAGTCACTTTGCTGTGTCTGTCAAAAAATGCAGAAAATCTGGCATATTTGTTAAAAAATGAAGACTGTTGGACTGGGGATAAGCATAAATGAGACTTGATTTGTTTGCATAGCAGCTGGGAATGAAGAATGCCTTAAGAGTGAACCTGAGTTCAAATGTATTATGCAAATCATTGTTTTCTATTTGTTAGCTATATAAGATGCATAATATATGCAAAATGTACAGCAAAATTACTTCTTTCTCTGTTCTGTGCAATCTTCTATTGTCATTCCTTAGTACTTTTGACTTAATCCTTGTGCTCCTTGGCAGCAGTGGACATATTCCAGGATAAAGTGGTGGATGATATACTTGTATTAATTAGGTATGGCTTGTGAATGCAGATAACATCTCTCTACAGAATTCAGTTAAAGAGATTTATAGAATTTCTTACTTCACCTTTCTTATATTGGAAGACATTCTAATTTTGTGTTTTGTTTCTAGAAAAATTCTCTTCACATTCTCTTCACTATTCTGAAGAGAGCTACGCAACTAGAGGTTCATGCAGTTTTAAAGACAAACATTTTGATTGGACAAAGTCCCCAATACCTACATGCTCCTGAATCAGGAAACACAAGTTGCAGCTTGGAATCAAGTAACTTATACAATGCTTTAAAATAATGAATTAATACATACAAAATATTTTGCATCTGTTAAGTAATTTGAGCTATTTTTGTGACTAGCACCCATTAGAACATAATTTGTGCCCATTTTTACTTTTGAGGATGTTAGAATTTAATTGCGGTGGGGAGTATATCATTAGTCTTGAGCATCTGCCAAACATTAAGTTCTCTAGCAGCCAACTTTCTCACAAAGCTTTGAAATGCAGTCTTTGGGTTCACTAATGATTTGGTATCATTTGACTGCAAAATCCTGCAAATAAAAATATTTGCAAACATTCAAATTTGTTTTATGTTTACAAGCATTCTGAGTGAAATATGGACAAAATATGCACAAAGGCAAATAGGTCTCCCTGTTTACTCTTTGTTTTCTTTTGCTTTCATAAAATGAAATAGATTTCTGTAGGTTTTATATAGATATCCTGTATATTACTCCCAGTAAAATTAATTTTACTGGGGGAGACACAATATAGAAAGTTACTTGATGCATTTTTGTCTTTAAATTGTACATTATACTTTTCTTGTGTCACAGAAGGCATGATATCCCTATGGAACTACAAAAAATTTATACTGAACACTCAGCTACTACCACCTGTAGAAGAATAGCATCGATTAAATCTGTCTGATAGAGGGTTTGTTTTCTTCTTCGGAAGCACTTTTAAACAGCACAAACCTGCAGCATAGTGTGTGTAAAAGAGTTCTGAGGGACTGATTTTGGATAATATGCACAAGCATATGTGAAACATAAATGTGAAACAACTCAGGTAATAGGCAAAAGCAAGTTATTGCTCCTTGCACTATATTTCATTTTGGGCTAAGGTATATTACCCAAAAGGTCAGGGAATATATCTAATATTTCCAGAAAAATGGAAATGAAGCTTTCCAAAACCAATTCTAATGCTGTGTGATGTCATTAAATCAGAGCAACTTAAATAAGACCAGCAGGGCAAAATATGTTTTAGCACTAAGTATTCATTATCTGCACAACTTAATGAAATGTCTTTGCTAAGACTTTCTCATGTCAACTTAACTCTTTCTTGATAATTTAAAAGCAGATTTTTTTTTTTTTTTAAAGGAATTTGGAAATTCTGGCACCTCTTTACTTCAAAAGGAGCTCACCTTGAAGTTGCCTTGCATAACCCCTCTCTTTTGCTGTGGTTCGTAAATCTTACCTTTTCTGTGGAAGTCAGGAAATTAACAATAGAAGCGCATATAAATAAAAATAAAAAATTTCTCAAGGACATGGCTAACCAGAAGTTTCTGCTAGTAACTCGAAGTATTGCAAGCAACAAAATAAGTAAAAACCAGAAGCATTAGTATTATGCAGGTAAAAAATCTGTCATCTTGTTCTTACCATGCCATAATTAGCACCAGCTCTTGCTGTGTTTGATGTCATATACCAGATAAGAAATTTTACCTGGCAGTAAGTTGGTGACAAGATGGACTACTTTGATCTAAGGAGAAAGAACATAGAACATTCTTATCCCAGCTAATAATTTAAGAGAGGATATGCTGAATTCTGTTTTTTTTTTTCTTTTTGCAAATTGGAAAGGCTTTTAACTATGGCAGCAAACTTGTTCAATCAAAGGTTTTTCACCTATTCTAAAAGTCTAAAGCACTCTTCTTGAAGAGTGCTTCATGTTTGTAGAGCTATAAGAATAACAGAGAGCAGAAACAAAAATAGAGCTAGCTATGAATTGTTGAGACTGGGTTCAACCTTAAAATGGAAAATACAAGTGAAGAAACACCAAATCATTTTTCAACCTTCTCTTTCTCTATGGTTTCATAGGATGTCCTGGCCTCTTTCCACTCAAATTATGTTGTAATTAATTTGCCCATTGGTTGTGGTGTTTGCAGTTCTCGTTCCTACTCATCTCCTTCTGACTGGTTTATATCTAACCTGACATATAATGCCAAAATGAAGAGGTATATATCAAATGAGCCCCTACTGCACACAGTTAGAATCCAAGCATTATTTCACATCTGTCATACATATTTTTGCAGTTTTCATATTGCAGTATGAAGTTAGGGGTTTTTTTTCCCCTTGAACTTCAGGATGGTTTTGATTAATGTTCAGGCTATGATGCTCTCTAACTCCCAGATCAGTTTTTGTAGAACTGTGTCCAAATCATGCTAGCTGGTTGCTTCAACTAATTTCATTATTTCTCGTATCAGTACAGAACTGTAGTTATTTAAAACTTTTCAATTTTTTTCAAGCTGATTTTAAAATCAGTTCATTTCTTGAATAGCTGCATCCAACATAGCTTCAGTATATCTACAAATGTAATATGGCAATACGTATTTTATAATCCATTTTGTAAACAAAAAAATTCAATTAGACCTAGAATGAGGGCAGATGCTTATGGAGTTCTTACTCTATCTATCCCTCCAGTTAAAAAAAAAAAAACAAACAAAAAAACAACAAACAGATAGGGTTTTAAATATAGTTTTGCATTAATCTTACACTATACTTTGTATTTTGTCATCATAGTTGTTAATGAAAAATTAGAGTTACATAGACAACTGTTACTCAGTTTTGTACCCTTCTATAGAATATGTTTCCTCAAATTCCAGAAAATCATATGACACTATAAACAAACTTTTTAATGGAAGAAAATATTATATCAGCTACTTCTCCTTAATCTAAAAGGCCTGCCACAGAAAAATGTCAGGTGGTTTACTATGATTTGCTCTTGACTAGTCCATACTTCCTGCCAGTCATATCCTTATTATCTTCCAAATATTGTTCCATAGTTTTTCAGAAACAGAATTAAGGTGAATATTCTATAATTTATGATCCACTTTAGCTTTTTTAAGATACATATTATACATTTTGTCTACTTTATAAAATAAGTATATTTAACAGAACTACCTTCTTTGTCTTATCAGTAGAGAAGGACGTTATATAGGGACATAATATCCTACAGAAGCCTGGGACCACCTAAATCAAGTCACAGCAGTTAATTTCTTAGTGAACATTCTTACTTCCCTTATTTTCCTCCACCTTATTACACTTGATTGCCTTTTCTCAGCTCCCGGATTCTTAGCCAACCTCCAAGAGTTCTCAAAAGTAATGAGAAGTAGCCCCAGGCAGTACTCCCCACAATTTGGGATGAATTTCATCAGATGCAGGTAGTTGGAGAAGAATGAAAGTCATTCTGTGTCTGTTTTCCTTCTTACTGCTGTCCATTATCGATATTTCATTTTCTGATAAAATTAAACTTTCCAGTGAAAACTGAAGCAAAAGAGGACATAAAATATGTCAGATGTCTTGATATCATTATCATTAGCCTCCAGTTCCTAGAGTGGCATTGGCTGATACTTTGCTTTGCTTTCCTCCTAATCTAATTGTAGAATGGTTTGTTGTTGCCCTTTATGTTCCCTGCTAGTTGTATCTCATTTTGAGACTTGACTTCCCTAATTTTTGGCCTATTTTTTTTCTGCTCGTCCTTAGAACTTGCCTTTTAATTACTCTCTTGGTTCTTCCTCCTTGAGTTCCAGGACATTGAAAAGTTTATGAGGAACATTTGCTACACTTTCTGTTTTCTTTTGCATCAGGAAAATTTGCATTTAATACTGAGCATATAAAACATTATTTTAAAAACCTGTCAACCTCATTTAAGGAATTAGTGTCCTATTTTTTCCCTTAGATTCTCTTCTCCCAAGATCCTTCCTACAGTTTCTCCTTTTTTTAAAGTGTATTTTTCATAAGTTAATCTAGTCTCACTTCTTGCTTTGACTTAATAGGCGCTAGGAAGAATCACACCTGGAGGAAATCTTCCTTCAGTCTTTGTTCCATCTTTCTTCTTCTCCAGAGAACACATACAAAAATCTTCCTGACCTATCCACATCTGTGTTTCCCCAGCAAAAACGTGTAAATAAGATTAATTTTTAACACTAGTCACTATACTTTTGATGTTTTCATAGTGATCAGTCTTTTTTTTTTTTTTTCTAAAATTAATTAATGATTAACTGTTCTTCATTTTGTGATCTGTAGCAGACATCATTGAAATGCTTTTGCTCTTCCCTTTTATCATCACATAGAGACTCTTAACATTTATTACCTTACTGCAGTTTGGACTTAGGACTATCCTGCCTGTTCCTCCTGAATATTTAGTTCTCCATCCCCTACTTGCAAACCCCTAAGGAGACAGTTGTTAAGTAACGGCAATTAAAAGTCATTACACACTAGATAGCTGTGTCCTTATAGATGGAACACATTCAAGTCATGGTTCTTTTTCATTTGTGTTACAGTTTATCTTATAATGATACTGCTTCTCAGACAATGGGAATATTCTATTCTATTGAATCTGAAGATAAAACAGAAGACTAGTTTGCATTTCTTATTAGACTCTACATGAACGATTAGGAGCCTGACTTACGAACTCAATTGCCCTTTGCAGTAGAGAATCCCCTAAATCTGCAGTTATTTAACATGTCAGGTTGTCAGAGCTGGATATTTTGCTTTTCTGATTTCATTGGGATCCATAAAATATGGATATGTTGGCTCCTAGGAACTGATGATGGCCAATATACACTTCCGTAAACAGCAGACAGCTGTTCCCTAGTGAAAGTGATTGGTCACAGCCAGGCCACTTGCACCTCACTATCATTTTCTTGGTTTGAAAAAACTTAGCTGTTTCCTCTATAGTCATGATTAGGCAGAATTGTAGTTTAGAAATGAACCATAATTTAGAAATTAGATGAGCCATGATTTAGAAGCACTCTTTCTGGGAAAGGATTGATGTTTTGGTATGGAATCTCAAGATTAACAACAAGAAGCCCAATTTAAGTGAAGAAGCAACACTCTTTTTTTTTTTTAAATGTTTGGCTTTGGTTAGAAGAAACCTCCAAACCATTTTCTCATATGCTTTTTTATATCTCATGATATTTTATTAGTTTCTTTGAATACTGAAATGAGGTGCAACAGAAGTTTAATAAAGAATCTCACAGAAGAAAAAAAAAATCTTTATTTGCAGTACTACAGTCTTATTAGTTAACACATTTATTTGAACTCATAATGTCCATTCTAAATTATTTTGGAGAACTGAAAACACGAGTGTCACTTGCATATAAAAATGTGTTATGTTGTACACTGAAGCCACTTTAAACACTGCAGGAGGCATTCATGTCTTGCAATCATTACAATGATACTGAAAGTCTAAGAAGGCTATTAGGGAGAGAAACTGCTGGGTCCATCATAAAATGAAATTATGATATTGTTGTAGTCTGTTGCCAATGAAAGAAAGAATGCACCAAAATAGGAGAGGTTTTTCAGTTCCTGTTTAACTGGAAAAGCAAAATAAACTGTTTTGCAATGGCTTTCTGTTTCTCCAAATGAATTAGCATGTTCCTTTGTTCTGGAAAATTGAATGAGTTTTAGCTTGTGCACCATCATCTGAATAGCAAATGCAGAAAAGCTGCATTTATTGTTACATATCTTTACAAACATCTAAAATTACATAATGAGCTTCAGAAGTCATTGTAAATTTTAATCATGAAACTGTTTAACTTCTATGCAATTAATGGCACACAGAGGGATAATTAGACAAATTACTGACTTTTTGGGGATGTCGTATCTGTTGTCAAAGTATTTTGCAGTTAACTTTCTACTTTTTCACATCACTCAGTAAATTTCTTCAATGATTCAGAAAGGACAAGAAAATGTAGTATGATACTAATATATCATGTACAAATATACAAATTAGTATGTCAGGTTATGTTGGATTAAATAATTTGCATGTGTAGTCAAACACCTTGACTTAAATAAGTACTAGCAACTTCAGAGCAGAAATGAGTTTATCAGAATAGATATTCATAGAATGAGTTAAACTTTTTTTTTTTTGCAGTGACTTATGATTGGCTTAAACCCTGAGGTTTATCAACCCTCACCCATCTTTTTTTAAATGTACCTAATATAAATGTAGGGTTTTTTTGGTCATTAATAAATGTACAGACGTGTAATCTTCTGAATCCTACTGAGCTCCTTGCCCTAGTGATATATTACATTGGGAGTGGTACACATGTAAAATAGTGGACCCTGGACTATTTCAACTGCATTCATATGCTTTCCCAACTCTTAAGGTTTTACCTGTGTTACATAAAGCAATATATTAGATATTTTTAGAAAGATTAAAAAAAAAAAAGAAAAGAAATAATTATTCTAGGAAGTTTAATTTGTAATAAGGGAGTGCCTTAGGAACTGTTTAGGAACTGTTTGCATATGGAAATATACTATGATCATTTTAGTAGAATTGTACTGTAGCAGTTACCCTGAAATAGTTTCTCATCAAGGCATCCTTATTATAAAATACAAGTACCTTTTCCTAGTTAAGGCAAAGATGCCTCCCATCTGGACAAATAGTTGTACTTTTAGACTGGCAAAGCTCTTAATCTTTACTAATACCTTAGTTATAAAGGTTAATAGGTCACTATTGATGTTAAGATTGTAATTGATTTATATGTGAATCCATTTGCATAATTTTAAACCTTTTTTGAGTCTTCAGAGGAATAAACATTTCTTACTGTATCTTAAGAACCTTAAGTGTGATCTGAAGGGTTGAACGTGGAATTGTATACAGGTGTGAATACAAGTACCCGATCATGTCTGCCCCAATCTGCCTGTTCTTGTTCAAGGAGACAAAAGTGAGTCAATTTTTTTTTCCTGAGTATATGTAAGTTTCAAAGGATTTATTGCTACGTGGTGGGTTTAAGCTTTGATATTTTGTATGGCTAAATGGATCAGTATGCAAACATGAAGTACTTTGTAACAGAAGTTATGGTTCTTGTCAGGTAGGTTGTGTACTCACAGAATTTGAATCTTAAAAGGCATATGGAACAAAGTTAGAAGATTTAATGTGGCAGGAGTTTTATGCATGCTTCAAAATAATGAAAAACACTTATTGGGAAAATGTCATGTACTTACAGCTTGCTCTACGTGCTGCATCTAATCTTATTTGTACAAGTATGGAAAAATCTACTAACAACACAGATCATCTTCTCCTTTGTTGAGCTGTTGTATTAATCTCAGCAAGTCAAGGTTGATATGCCAGCTCAGAATGGCTTTAGTTACAAGTATAAAAAAATAATTGGCAAAATGACCAAGAGTGTATGGAACTTTTTTTAAATTCGTTCCTAATTTTGATATTGCAGTGGAAGAAAAACAGTAATAAGGGTGAAATATAAAATGATAACAATGTATGTTGTTACAAACTTAGGATATAAAGTCCTGAATTTAGAATATTTCAATTTTGCATTCATTGTTCTTTCATTATTTTTTTCAAACAAAAATACTGTGATTTCCGTTTTTGTCTTAAAACATGTTTCTATCCATAGCAGAAGACTGTTTACACTGTCACTCTTCATTAGAGGAAGGTAAATTGATTTCCCACGTCATATATTATCAAAGGGATTATTTACACAAGAAAAGAAGGGGAAAAAAATCCTTTATTGAGTATTGTCCCATTGAAAAATTTAGGAAAAATATACAGAGTTAAACAACAGATTTTCTGAATAAGGTTGAGAATCTCCCTTAACAGAACAAGAGACCACTTCATTGAGTTCTTAAACAGCTTTTATCATCTTGAATACAGAGAGGTTAAAGAATAACACACTGCATCCCTGAGCCAACAATCTCTCTGAAATTTGTCACTCAGCAAACAACGAAAAAGTTCAAATGATATTCTGAGTAAGGTGGCCTTGTGTATGTTCTAAGGCATGTCAACTCTCAGCAAAAGGTCCTTGGTTAATAGCTATAGGACAATGTAATTGAATAATGCAAAGACATTAGCTTATGTTAGAAATCACAAGCTTTCTTATTTTATTAATCTTTGATGTATTCTGTTCTAAACATTTGTTCTCAAATGAAGGGAATCCCAGACAAAGTTGGCATGTTTTACTCTTTAGAAAGACAAGACAAAAGAATTAAAAATAGACATATGCCTTCTTAGATCCAACTTGGTTTTCATTAAAAAATAAAAATGTAAAAATCAAGAGAGACAAAGAGAGGCAAGCACAACAAGTAAACATGTGGAATGAGTCAAGGGGAGGATGAGCACTTTGCGGTTTACTGCACAGAGTCGGATGGGCAAGTTACATATATATGCACGTGTCAAAGGTAGCAAATGGTCCTTAGAAACAAATTAGTGTGAGATAAAAAAGATGTGACGGCAGAAAGCTCCATAGGAGTAGGAGAATGATTCAATTACCACAATTAGACAAAAAACCAAAGCCTAGTAATAAAACATAATGCACATATGCACATAATGCACAAATTATTCACATAATTTGGAATTAATGGGCAGAAATCTCAAAAGAGAAGAAGTTGGTTTTGACTTAGTCCATCACTTGCGAGGAATCTACATGACTCACCTCAAAATATTACAACTGAAGAGCTGTTCTAGAACTGTCCTCACTGTATAGTCAAATTCAAGATGCATCAGTGAAAAATGTTTCTCTCAGAACACCTATGAGTGTAATGTTGAGCTGTGAAAAAGAGAATTCCATAAAAAGAGGAGCAACTTGTTAAAATAAAATTAAAAGGTACAGACAAAAGAGTTAATTGCTTGCAAGTGCTGAAGACATTATATTAGTGGTTACAGATCTCAGGGATTATATCTATCAAAAGAGATTCCTCCTCAAAGGAATCACAATTACACAATATAGCAAAACCTATTATTAGAAATAAAAATAAAACTTCAAAAGGTGGCAATAACTTCAAGAAAAAGGCCATACACTTTGGCAAGTTAAATGTTAAACTATGATTATAGAAAATTATAATTAAAAAAGTTGAGGAACAACTTAGTAAACCAGGAAGACTAGTGATGAAATCTTTCCAAAGAAGCCTGTCAAAGACTATGAAAACTGTATATGGCAAATGTATTTTATTACTGTGAAGCTAAGAGAATTTCTTTGCTTCACTGATTAGTATGAAGGAGATTTAGGAGATTCCCATGCTGGAGCATTTTATTATAGGGTGTGTGTTGGAAAGGATTTTATGCAAATTGTTAGTAGGAGTTAAGACAAAACATTAGAATGAAAAGCAGCAAACTGGTGTCTTATGATATTTATCTAAAACTTGTAGTGGAATCAGATGTGATTCCATTAAGATCTACGAAATCAGAGTATAGTCTATCACAGCTATCTGCACTAGAAAAAAATGACAAACATGTTGTGTTTCAACCACCCCTTTCTCCCCCAAACCCCAGACTCATTTTTTGCAAAATCTGGAAGAAATCAGATCCTTAAATCTGCATGTTGTGCTAGAGAAATTTGCAAAAAAATTATTATAAAGAATTCCTTTAGTAGGCATATGGATAAAAGTAATGGGGAAGAATCAGTACAACTTTTTTAAAGGGGAGTCATGCCTAGTCTTTGGAGGAGTCAGTGAACATATGGAAAAAATGATCACACAATCATAGAATCATAGAATTACAGAATCACAGAATAAGTTTGGGTTGGATTGGTTGATCTAGCTGATACAATGAACTTTCTAAAAAGTGTCTTAAATGGTCCCATGATAAAAGGTCCATTAAACAGGAGCTGAAGAAGAAGGACAATGCTATTCTAATTTAAATATCTAGCTAAAATTTCAGAAAAGTGTTTGGTATATAGTGAAGATTGAGAATGGAAAGAAAGTAGGAGTGAGTTCTGCAAGAATATGTGCTTGGGCCATTGTGAACAGACATACCCTGATAAAACCTTGAAAGTACATATGTAGTGAATGAGAAAGTTTATTAATGGTACAAAATCACAAATGAAAAGTTTATTAATGCTATAAAAATATTAATGAAAATAAATGCAAAGCTAGCTGTAGGTGAATTCTTGTGATAAATGGTGAGTAGGTGATAAAAGCACAAGTTTTAATTAATATTTTAAAATGTAAAACAATATAAATCATGTAATGGGGAAATATCTGTAATGCCACATAAAAAATGTGGGCCCTTATCATTCAGTGAAAATTATGATCACTCTGGAAGCAGATCATGGAGTCATTTTAGACAAAACCTGAGTGTAATGCTCACTTGGAGTGAAATGTTGGGTAATAGTCTTTCTGTTATTAATGCTTCCATCTTGATTACAATATGCAGTACTGATTCCATTAACAGAAAGTGCATAGCAGGAGGAGAGAGTGACTACAGCAAGGAGATATTGAATGATATCCACAGGAAACTAAATGAAGTGCAACTTGTAGAAAAGGTATCTGAAGAATATATAACAGAGGTATGAAAAATCCAGACAGGTATCTGAACAGATATAACGCAATGAAGTTTATTTACCATTCCACATAAGGCAGAAATAAGAAGCTTGTTGCTGCAGTGATGTAATGTAAAGGTAACTGTGCAGGCGTGTAGTTTTTCTCAAATATCTTGAAATACATAGGTAGAGAGTTATGCCAAATGTTGCTCTACTCTTGAAGTCAATGTCTCTTGTGATGACACTCTAAATCTTGAGGACTAAGCTGAGACTCACTAAAAGGACTGAATATCACAGCAACAGGGTGATATTAGTGCCTTACTGCTCAAGGCTGCTTCACTGGTGGAATCCACTCTATGTCCCATACAAGGAAGGAATGAAATTCCTCACTTGTTTAGAAAGAAACCAACAAAATCCCCACATCTTGACAAAAGGCACTAAAGCTAGGTGGCAGAAGAATTCATTTCTATGGATGACAAGCCTGACTGAAGGCAAATGTTATGTACCTGTCTAGTTGAGCTAGATCAGTGAGATCTTTACTCAGGATAGACCCTGAGGTGAGATTATTTCATCCGTCGAGCTCAGTTGTATACATTTTTGTTATCGGCTGGTGTACGAAGGCTAGTGTGTACTCCAGGAGCATGCAGACTGGCTCTGTGTGTGTGTAGAAAGCTGTTCAAACAGGCTTTTTTTTTCTGCTCAGGCTTGCAGTTATGGTGTGGTGAGTGTGTCTAGTGGTGTTTTACGTATCACTGTGGGTGTGAAGGTGCCTAACTGAAAAGGATAGACCATAATCTATGTTCCCTATTTGCAGATTTGTTTCTTTCTTGTCTTTTTTTTCAAACCTATCTGTGATTCCTCCCCATACAATTGCATACTCTCTTCTGCTGTCTTTCAGGGTTTATGAATTTTTCTTTAATTTCTGTGCAGCAGTACAAAACCTGCAGGAAAGTTTTCCATGTGTTATGGATCTGACAAGGAGGAAGGTCAGGAGGCTGGTTGCATACCCTCATACTCAAGGTCGCATTGACTATCCAACTCTTATTTCCCAGGGAAATGTTCTAAACACGAGGCTAATAATTTATTTTCCTCACCTTCTTCTTCAAGACATCTGCTCCATGTGGTATATCTTGAGTGTGATATGAAGCTACTCAGCAGAGTGGGCCTGTTAGAGGAGGTGGCCACTTTTCTGCCTGGCCTTTGTAGATGGCTGGGATTCCCCAGGACAGTCTAAGGAGCCTTGCTCTAGGATCACAATATAACTCTGGGAAAGTACAAATGCCTTAGAAAGTAGGAGGGTAAACAGTGAAGTGCTTCATAGCTTTGATGGCTCTATAATTGGATGGGTATGAGCCCAAAATCCAAAGTCTTTACTCTTAATGAACAGTTGTTTAAGATCTGTTTAGCTCCCAGTCCTTGGGATCCAAGCCACTGACTTTTTTTTTTTTTTTTTCCCCCCACTCTAGACTAGGGCATATAAGAAATAAAGGTAGCTTTGTTTCATAAACTTATGCAACAGTATGATGAAAAGCCAAAAGAGGAAGTTTTGAAATACTGTTCTCCCTTTTTGTCTCTCTAATAAAACTGTTCCAGTACAGCAGAAGGTGGCTGGCAGTCTCACATCAACAGCAGAGCTCTTTGAACTGGGATTTTAGCATTATGTTCAAGAATGACCTAGAAGGCTTTGGCATGATTAAAGAAGAGAACTGCCACACACTTGTGCCTCTACCTATCCACTTGGTCAGTGGTGCTCATCCTGCAGTATATGAGTCATAAATTCACTTGGAAATCAAAAAAGATATGTAAAACTTATAAATGAGCATTAAAGAAAAAAATGTGAAATAAAGTATATTTAAGAAAATGGCCAAAAAATTTAGCTTTGCTGTGGGCAGAAGGTTGGAGCTACAGACCTCAAAAAGTCTCCTCCAGCCTAAACCATGCTATGATTCTAACTTCAATATCAATATGATAGTAATATTAATCCTTATGTATCAGTTAAAACACAATTTTCTGTAAGTGTTATATAGGCAATTCCTCTGTCAAAGAAGATTTTCTTGGTTGTGGTGAGGCAAGTAGAAGACCATGACATAACAACCAGTTCTGGGCACCAAGTAAAGATTCTCAAAGAAATACAGGAGATTTCATACCAATTTAAAGACCTTGTGTGGTTAAATACGGCACACTACAATTAGGGAGCTAAATCAGCAGAATGAAATTCAGATGGATGTTGTGCAATTGAAATTTAAGCTAGGTCGTTAGGGATAAAACAAATGCAACACCATCAGTAACTAAAAGCCTAGCTTTATAGCTCAAATAAAAACCTAGCATTCCAGTTTCTGTTAAAACTTTGTCAATATTGATTAAAAGGAAACCAGATCCTGCTGAAATATTCTGAAATTTTTGAGGGTTATTTTGCTTAATATCACAGCTATGGTAGGTTCTTTGAAATGTCCTGACAGGAATTATGATTATAATATAATTCAGTCTACACTTATAAGGGCTATTTTATGAGATGTTGGGCTATAGTTATACAGGTCATATGCTGGACAAGCCCAACATATTTTGATAAGGAGAGAGAGGAGATTTATACTTTTTGCTTACGGAAGAAGGTCTAACTTATCAAACTTTTTTAAGGATTTGCAAAGTCAAGTGTGAACAAAAGGGAATGTGCAAATCAGGTTGCACTGACGTTTCTGCAATGAGGAGTAGGAAAGGGTCTGGCACATACGCTGGGAAAATGAACAGAGCAGATGAGAAAGTCAGTGAAGGAACCAGACAGCAAGGCCTGCATTTACTGCTGCCTTTCAAAAGTGAGGCTGCAAATTACTTGGCCTCAAAGAAAAGGACCAATCCCTCCCTCAGTGATAGTTACTGCTCTGATGTCCTGAGAAATACGCAACTGACTTGTGCAAGTCAGAAGCTACAATCGCCTATTTAAGTATCCCATTATTCTCTAGCATGAGAAAGACGTGGCATTTTCTTTGTCTATACTTGGGCATGTCAAATATCTTTCAAAATACTTCTGTGATCGCAACACTTAGGAACATTCTTGATCAATGCATTTAAATCAGATGTCAGTCTTATTGATGTCAGTAAGTGAAACAGACAAAAATTTCTTACAGCTTCAGCAATCTTTGTATCAATCAAGGGGGAAATGTGAAATGAATCATCCAATGAAAAATATGCGATATATATTCCATACAACTGTTCAGCAAAATATAAGTGACAAAACCCAAGCACTTTATTTGAAGCAAAATATATTTTATTTACAAAATATTATGAACTGGAAGTAGTTGTACAGAAAAATTGTGGTAAAGTGCAGTAAATTTCCTTATTATTAGTATTTGGCCAAAAGCAAAAAAAAAAATTCTTCTTGAACTTGAGAAGAGATATAGCTATGTACCTGATTCCAGATGGTAGAGGTATTTGCAATTTATTAATAGACTGACTATCTTTAGGCATTTTGACTCTGTGTACACTGTTAAACAATGCCTGGGAATACTTTGGGCTCTGGAACTTGTGTATTTATACTGTTGGATAGGTTAAAAGAAAAATTTATGCTGTTGAAATCATGGAGGTAAAGATAATATAACATTTAAAAGGTGTGGATTTAAAAAAAAATACTAAAATACTTAACATTGTATGCTTTAGGCTCACTTGTTAGAGAAGTAAAAAACATTTAGCTGCTGCACCAAAACGCACATTGTAAGGAAAAGAATTAAGTCCCAGATGAACAGGGAGTGACCCAGTGGAAAAATTCCTATTCATGCTATGTAGGTGTATTTTCAGTAAAAATTTTCTAATTTGCTTTAGTATGGAAAATGTGAACATTCAGAGATGAACAGGCTAGATGATTCTCCATGGCTATAGCTTGAAGATTTTCACTTTAGTTACACTTTTGAACCATGTCTTGGCAGATAAGCATTTATAATTAAAAGAACAGAAGAAAATACTAATTCTAAATCACATACAATTTCTCTGACTCAGGTAGATATTTATGGTATTGCGGGCATTCATATTTTAAAGTCTTTCCTTCATTATCTGTGGTAAGAAAATGTTGAAATACTTGTATAGGAATATAGTTTCTATTCAACCGTGCATAATTTCATTGAACACATGTACCTGAATTTATGGTTGAATTTTGAAGTTTTGCTACGTGTATATTCTGGCAAAGAGAGTCTTTCACATAGCTCACTATTGTGATATTGAATGAGGTTGATGAGAGTAGAAAGTGCTACAGGTTAAGAATGTGAATATTTATAGATGTACAACAGAAGGGACAAGAATAGTAAATTCTATTATATGACTGATGGCACATTTGTGGGAATGTTGCTAGTTTATTCATTAGCATTACTCCTCATTTACAGTAGTGTGAAATAAGAATCAGATCTTGTCCTTCTTCACTTGAATGGCATTTTTTTTTCTTCTCAAAAATCTGTGTTGTGATCTCAAAGACTAAAACCAATCAAATTTACTTTTGTGTACCATGGCATATGAAAGTGATGTACTTGTTTTGCAAGTTTCTTGTAAAAAGGAAAAAAGAGCTAAAAAAGATGAATTAGCTAAAGTTAGCATCACTTTGCAAGTTGTATATTTTACAAACAGTATCATTTTATATTTCACTAGAAAACTAGATGAGAAATTCAGATATAAAAAACCCCTTTAACTAAAATGCAAAAGACTATTTTAAAATATAACGAACAAGTAGTTTTTAACTTTATGAATTTCAAGTAACTTCAGCAAAAATATATTCAAAAAAAGACAAAAGGCTTTAGAAATATCTTTAGTTAAATAGAAAAGCCTACAGGAAGTCTAAGGACTGCATTAGGAATGGAATTATTGTTGTAATTAAGAAGGCATATATCTAATTAACTGTTACTTAGAATCCTTTCGTTTCGTAACTCTCATGACAGAGGTCATATATAAATGTGGATTGCTGATTAAAACTGCAGTCAAGTAACAATCTGAAGTTTTATTTTAAGGGACTGCACTGTAGTATTCTAGTCAGGAGTCTGTAAATTTTGTTTTCTGGTGTATCAGCTAAATAGCAGTAGAATGAACTTGAAAAATAATTGATGTATTTATCTAACCTGTGAAGGATTTATACTGTGGGATACTGTTCATATGTAGAGTAAGTTACAGGATATGTCCATCTGTCTTAACTCAAAAATTCACAGACCAATTCCTACCATTCCTAGCGCTCATATTCTTTACTTGGTTCATGTGATATATTAATTAACTACTGTGTCTTATAGACAGTGGGAACAAAAGTTCCACATTTTTCAGGGAGGACATTAAATAGGCCTTCTTAAAAGTTCTTGATTTTTAAAGCTAATAAGTTGATTCTCCCCCTCTATTTTTTTTTTTTTAATCATAGAATGTTTTGGATTGGAAGAGGCTTTAAAGATCATCTAGTTCCAACACCCCTGCCATTTGCAGAGACACCTTCCACTCAACAAGGTCACTGAAAGCCCCATCCAACCTGGCCTTGAAGACTTCCATGGATGGGACATCTACCACCTCGCTGGGCAACCTGCTCCATCCTTACAGTGCCTCACCATCCTTACAGTAAATTTCTTCATTTTGTCTAATATAAATATAAATCTACCCTCTTCCAGTTTAAAGGCATTATCCATTGTCCTATCATTACATACCCAGCTCAAATGTCCCTCTCTAGTTTTCTTGTAGGCCCCCTTTAGGCACTGGAAGGCTGCTATAAGGTCTTCTGGGATCCTTGTCTTCTCCAGGCTCAACAACCCCAACTCTCCCTGCCTTTCTTCATAGAGAAGGTGCTCCAGCCCTCTGATCATCTTCGTGGCCCTCCTCTGGACCCTCTCCAACTGGTCCATGTCCTTCTTATGTTAGGGGCTCCAGAACTGGACACAGTACTCCAGGTGGGGTCTCACCCACCCATCTCTCTCTGCTTGATTCATATTATTTCAATAGATTCACTATGTTTATTTTCACTATTCCAAGCTCTTTTTATTGGATTTTTTCTTCAAATTTTCATCTGGTGTTAGCAGCCTCTTTAATCTAACAATTTATTCCTCTACTCACTGGGTCCAGATAGCAGCATAGTACAGTGGAAAAAAAGAACATCTCCTCGCCTGAACGAGTTAAATACTTCATGAGTCGCATAAAGTGAATGACCTGAACACGTGGGTGTCTGCAAAGAGGAACATCAAGGGGATAGATACATTCTCTGTAAACAGCTTTGGATAAAAATTATAGCAAACAGGTAATGAGCATTTTGTTACTAATTTAAATAGGGAAAAATTTCACTTTTCCATTTTTCATTTGATAGTCAGGATTATAAGAGGCTAATGTTACTGTAGAGTGAGGGTTTTAGCTTTGTCCCAAATCTAAGGATAATTTTTCAAGATTTTTAGCATAGCTTTTAATGCAGGATGCCCCAGCTGGGTTCAGTGATGCAGTGCCTGGCTTGGGCAAAGTGCCCTGGGGCTTTGGACAGACAGGGTAGCTCTGCATTGACTCCAGGACATAGTTTTCTGGCTGTGTCCAATCTGATACCTTAGTGACATGTTCAGTATTTATAGGACTGCTGGGGCAAAACTGTTTTATATAAATATATGGAGATTCAAGGTGAGTTCCTGACAAACCAAAGTCACTAACACAATCCTCAAGATTACTGTGGAGTCTGAAGTCATTCATTCATTCGTTCATTCATTCATTCATTCATTCATTCATTCTCCAGTAAAAGAAACGTTCGTATTTTCAAGGCAAATAAATGCTTTTAGATCAAGATTCAAAATTTCTGAAACAGATATGAATGCAAATTAATTTTCAAACATCCTTCCTCCATCCAAATTTTTATTGTGGAGAAATATAAAAGTGGATTGTTAAAGGAAAAAATCAGTCCTTTTTTCAAATACCATGGAGCAAAGTCCTCAAACACAGAAGCCTGCATCATGAAACACAAATCTCAACAAACTCTATTTCTGCTGTGAAATCCTAAAAGATGACTTGGTTAATGTTGACTTTGTGATTTCATTCTCTTCCATTGGTTCTGTGTCAAGTGAAATAATTAAATTTGTAAATATAAATAGCTTTATTGTTATTATCAACTTGCAAGTTCATTTTTCATCCCAAGTATAATGCACCGACCAACACTATATGTGAATATGTACAAGGTTTGCCAATCCAGTCTAGAGAATTTAATTGTAGCTGTAATTTGGATACAGAAGATATAATCAGAGGAAAGCATAATTCAGTAGATTGCATATCTAAATGTCATGTCTCTTCATATTTGTAACTAAGGCACTACCTAGCAAAAAACTTTACTGCCTGAAAATATTCTTTTAGTTTTCTGACAGTAGTCCAGGGTTTGTTTTTCTATTTATGTAGAAACCTTAAGAGATAATACCTGTTTGCCAACCCTAGTAATTCCTTATTTGTTTAAAAAATCTCCTCTAAACCTTCAAACCCAGCCACCAATCAATCAAGTTCCTGAAACTGCTGCTCAGCTATGGGCAGAGATGAACGAAGCGCATAAATTTAGATATATTTCAGTTCATCATGAACTCACAAGCTTGGATAAAGAGTTTATTATTTACTAATCTCTAGCTAAAGAATTGTATGCTAGGATGTATTCTTTAGTTTTCAAACAGTTACATTTTTGCACTTATTTTTGGGGGTGGAATGAGGGGCATAGGAATGATCTGTTTTCAAAATAGGAACTATTACTTCATATCTATACAAATCAGCATGTATGCTGGCAACATACAACTCGATGCAGATTCGTGGGAAGTCAAAGCGAATATCTAACAATCGTAGTCTAAACCGCAATATTGTTAATAATCTCACTGCAAATATCATTAATTTGAGTATCCAAATTTGCTTATACAATAATCCTAATCATTGATATAAAATACAATACTTTATTCACAAACTATACTTAACTTTGAACTCGTTCTTCACAGTTGTAGAAGGATACTTTCCCATATCATCTGGTTTAATAATGACAATATCTTTCATAATGTAATCTTATTGTGCGTATTGATTTTGATTGTTCCCTTTACTACTACAATGTTCCTCCTATACTGTGCTTTCCTTCTGAAGTCCTACATGTCTCCCAGGTACTGTGAAGGTAGCTGTGGCTCCTGTAGGATTTCTAGTCTGCTGCAACAGTCGTGAGACTCAACTGACAGACTGAATTTCTGCTTGAATATTGTTTTTAGATCCTCACCTGATCAAGTCAGAAGTAATACAGGAAACTGCCAGTTCAGAATGAAAATCTTGGGAGAGGAAGTTATTAAAAACCAACCAGTATGTCACCTTGTTTTTTTTTTCCAGGAAATTCAGGTGGGAAAACACTTCCCCACCCACCCTTTTTTTTTGTTTTGTTTTGTTTCCAGAATTGACAGGTGCTAATAGTTTGTCCAGTGGTATGTATACAGCTCAAGACCACCAAATGTTGGGCAGGTAACAACATCAGAATTCTGGGAATCCCAACAACTTCTCATTGTCTTTAACTCCTCCATAATTACCTGTGTAAAGTTATAATTCCTGAAGACATCTTTAGATTCTAGGCAGAAGACCTAAAAATCTCTACATTGATAAGAGTCACCCACACGCTCTTGATGTCATTTTTTTTTTCACAAGATTTTGAAGGTTTTGTGACTAAGAGAGGGTAAAACTTGCAACTTTGGCTGAAAGCAGACTATTTTATTGACTTATATTTTCAGATCCCAACATTCTTAAATTCTTTTGTTGTTTATTTGAAAATACAATGCCTTACATTTTGTACTACCTAGACTGGACCTATGTCATGGGAGTGCTAGAAACGAAGTTATTTTGAGCTCTCTGCCTGTCTGCTCCTTTTTGAAAAGACAGGATTAATTAGGGTCAGTTTCCAGGCTGAACAGTTCATCAGTCAATAATTGCTCCCATTATTACAGCAGCCAGCTTTATATTAGAGTTTGATTAATAACAATATGCCTCTCAGTTACGTTTTTCCATTAAGTGGCACTAATTACACTGCAACTGCTGTTCAAAACCAAGCAAAGTGTATCTACAATGTCATTTAATGCAGCTAGATTTGCCTAAAATGTAGCTTCAAAAACTGCCTATATAACTAGTAGGGCCTTGTATTAGTGCCAATTTGAAGTAACTTCTGTGTTTCTTTCCACTGTCTTTGAGAAGCCCGTCTTCAAGTATTTTAGAAAATCAATGAAGTAACATAAGAGTATTCTGAAGATGGGAAATGAAAATTAGTAACTGCTAGGAGTTCCATAGTGTCAAAATCTTCTACTTTCAGAAGATGATTTGGAATGTTAAGATTCTACTATGAATCCATTTTTTAAAAAAGAAATTAATGTAGTTATTGTCTGATTAGAGGATAGCACAGCCTTACAGGAAAAATCTGCTTTCAAGGATTTTCCTGGGAGGTATAACTTTAGATTACAGAAAGTAATTGATCTGGAACATTTCTATCTAAGCACTCCTGCCACAGCATACTCATCCAATAATCTTTCTTGAGCTTTTAGAGTTTAACAGCAAATTTATTTGCCAAAATACAGCAAAACATTCGAAAGCATGTTTTTCAATTAACTTGGTCCTAATCCTGAGTAATGATGTGCTCACAAATCTTTTCTGTTTGGTTGTACTTACAGGTTTTCAAGGCTTGGATCTTTGGTTAGTCATTACATTTTTGAAAAGAAAATTAAGTTTTACTTCATTTAGGTTTCTTATATTGAGTAACTGGGCTTTAAAATGTTTGGATATTTTGGGGGCTAATTGTCTATTCAGGCTTTAACTTCTGTTGTGACACATCATATCTGTGTTAGTCTGCCAGTCATATCTTGGGACAGATCATAATACAATATGACACTGATGTAACTGACATAGCATATTCTACTGTTTCTTGCAATGCATAATTTTCTGCAAAAAACTGTTTTTTAAGAAGGAAAATAGCTGTTTTGCCACTGTTTATTTCACTAATATTCACTGAATAAAACTGCTCAGTCTTTGTGGATAGTTGCCTCTCTGGAATAATGCAAATATTTCATAGCAAAACGTGTGAGTGAGCATCCATGTTAAGCAAATGTGGTGCTAAAAATATGTTTTGTTTTAGTATGAATAATGAGTTTTCCTCTTTCTTTTCAAAGGTGCCATCATGTAGTGTATTTTCCTTGTTTTTATTTAGAAGTTTATGAATTGTTTTTGATTGTACTGTTTGTACATTTCCTTGGTCTATTAGTGTCAATCGTACTACAGAGAATATTACTGTGCATTTAATATTCCTAAATCACTTAAAAATTAAGACACATAGCATATTATGCACTGTATAATAATGCTTTATGTAAAACACAGCTAAGATGAATCAGAGAATCCAGGATGACTGATTCTTTGCTAATTATGTTCTGTTCTTCCTGACTGAACAGAAGAGAATTACTTTGAGTGTATATGCATGCCATTCATCCTAGAGATGGAATCTAAATTTTCTAAAAATGTAAGTTAAAGGCTAAACATTAAGCAGCCCAAAGAGCAGTTTAATGCTGTCACAATCATTCAGGAGTACCTTTTCCACTAGTTTAATGTGAGACATAGTCCAAGCCAACTTTTACACAAATAGTGCTTGATCCTGCAAGCTGATGAGTCACTCAGACTTGGCTTATTCACATGATGATGAGGTGGCTCAGCTCCTTATAGATGATGCTAAACTGGATCCAGAGTTTTTCAGTATTGTCTCAGCTATTGTGTGGCCAATCTGATTCTCTTATGTCCCATATCTGTAGCAGTAGCAGCAAAATGATGTGAATCATTTGCAACATCTGGAACACTGACAGACCAACTTGTTCAAAATCTGTAATGGTTGTACAATTTCAACATTAGTGCCTCTTCAATTGCTCTCTGTTCTACTGAGGAATTTATACTTTACTCCCCCTGCTTTTTTTTTTTTTTTTAATCCAGTTTTTCCTTCAGCTACAGTAAAACTGAATTTGTTATGTGTTGCTTTTCACAGGATGCTGTTTCTTTGATTTGTTAAACATCACAGTTTAAAGATTCCTTTAATCTTGTGAATTTTGAATTGCCTAAGGAGCTTGGGGATACTAATTCTGTTGCTGTTAGATACAAGCTCTTTCAAAATACACTGCAATTTGCAGGAACTCTCCGTTCAAAAGTTCCCAAAATGTGTGCCAAGATGTGTGGTTTACGGTCTTGTGTAGGTACAAACTTAGAAAACTTTTCCTAACAGAGAGTCATTACGATGAGCATTTGGCAATGTTTTGCTCTCTTTCAATACACTCAATACCTACAACTCCCACATAAAGAGGTATTATTGTACCCATTTTTGAAGATGAGGAAATGATTACCTAGGAATGACGCTATTTGGTTGATATTTATAGTTCTTGGGGGGAGATGTTGATAGTCTTGTTTTTTGAGTGACTGTTTTCATTATATGACAATTACTTAAGAAGTGTCTTAAAAACTCATTTTGTGATATCGTATCTTACTTTTATGTTTAGAATGGCTAAAAAAAAAAAGTAGCTTCACAATTCCTTTATGAGACTCTTAATTTTCTGCAACAACTAGACATCAAAGATTTAATAGATTTTCAGTATCTTCATTTCCTCATCATAATGTAGATCTTGTTCATATTGCCTCTAGTTTGGTGGTTGCAGAATCATTTTAAAACAATAGAATTTATTTTAAATACCTGAATTCAAGCATTGAACTTCTGCCTTTTCCATGACTTTATTTCACTGTTAAAATAACAGCATTACAGGACAGCCCTTCGTTCTCTGGCCTATTGTGCTGAAAAATGAATGAGTAAGAGTCTTGATTACCTTACAGATAAATCTGGTTAACATTTATATTAATTAAAATGCATGGTTTTGAGGCTATTCTGAACTATTTATACGTGATTTAATTCATATCAGCAGCTAATTTGTATTTAATGCAAACTAATGGGTTTTATGTAAATGGAGCATGTGGCAGTCTATTTAAAAAACAAATTATCTGTAGTTTCATTTCAGTTATTTTAATTAAATTTAGAGTCTGTGTGCAGTGGGGAGGGATAAGGATGTGTTATATATGAAGTGTTGATGATTAAAACAAATTTAAATATATAGAATAAGAAACAAGTGATTCTCTTAGCAGAAACACCGATTCATTTTCTGACATTTGCATTTGCTAAAAGAGTAGACACAAGAACAGGCAAGGGCATGTGCTTAGTGGTTTTTGAACTGAAGAATACAAATAATTCTATGAGTTATTTGTAATAATACTGTGAAGATTAATAAGTTCACGTTTACAAAATGTTTTGAAAATTATTAGCAAATTATTTTCTGAAAGTACTTGAATATTGGAGTAAAGAAATTGGTAACTGCTTACATCAGAACTGATTTTGTTCTAAAAACACTACGCAAGTACCACATGCTAGCTTACAACCAGTGGAGCCTACTAAGCAACGTGATGACTGTACTGGTTGTTTTAACGTTAGGCAAGATTTTATTTCAAGATTTTTAGGGCAAATATAAATATTATTTAAAGTTTTGAAACCTGAAGTATCATATCACTATCTCATACCCTATTTGCTTAGATCTCCTGAGCCTGGCTAACTAAACAGATTTCTTATTTTTTACTGTTCTGAAGAAATTTTGCTCACAGCATCAGCCCAAATTCATAATGATTTTTTGTCTTACGTGTTTTTGACCAGCCTGACAGATTTTGCAGGAGAAATGCTGTAATAGATTAAACCTTTTCCAGGCAATTCTCTCATCTTCACTGTTTCAAGGCTTTGTCAGGACATGTACCCTTGGTTATTATTGTTCATATTAACTCTCCTCTGTGGAGAAAAGCTGCAAAGGTTAGAATACCTTTTCAGGAGCTTAGCCTGGATCTTCATCAACAATTGTGATATGGAATCATAGAATCATAGAATGGTTAGGGTTGGAAGGGACCTTCAAAGGTCATATAGTCCAACCCCCCCTGCAAGGAGCAGGGACGTCCCTGACTAGATCAGGTTGCTCAGAGCCTCATCCAACCTGGCCTTGAATGTTTCCAGTGATGGGGCATCAACCACCTCTCTGAGCAACCTGTTCCTGTGTTCTACAACCCTCACTGTAAAAAATTTTTTTCTAAAATCTAATCTGAATCCGCCTCCCTCCATTTTAAAACCATTGCCCCTTGTCCTATCATAACAGGCCCTACTGAACAGCCTCTCCCCATCTTTCTTGTAGACCCCCCAGCTCTCCCCAGAACTTCTTCTTCTCCAGGCTGAACAGCTCCAACTCCCTCAGCCTGTCCTCATAGGAGAGGTGCTCCAGCCCTCTGATCATCTTTGTGGCCCTCCTCTGGACCTTCTCCAACTGGTCCATGTCCTTCTTATGTTGGGGGCTCCAGAACTGGACACAGTACTCTAGGTGGGGTCTCACCAGGACAGACTAGAAGGGGCAGAATCCCTCGACCTGCTGGCCATGCTCCTCTTGATGCAGCCCAGAATGCGGTTGGCCTTCTGGGCCACAAGAGAGCATTGCCGGCTCATGTTGAGCTTCTCGTCCACCAGTACTCCCAAGTCCTCATTAGGGCTGGTCTCGATCCGTTGTCTGTCTAGCCTGTATTTGTGCCTGGGATTGCCACGACCCACGAGTAGGACCTTGCACTTGGCCTAGTTGAACTTCATGAGGTTTGCACAGGCCCACCTCTCCACCCTGTCAAGGTCCGTCTGGACGGCATCCCTTTCCCTTCCAGCACGTTGAAGGCTCCACACAGCTTGGTGTCATCGGTGAAGTTGCTTTCCATTCCACTGTCCATGTCACTGACAAAGATGTTGAACAGGGCCCCAACATATAGCCCCAACAGCTTGTATACAACATATCAGTCAGCTCCTAAACTTGATGAATGTTTTAGTGTCATCAGGGATAGTGTCATCACGAACTCAAAACAATTGTTTGCTGATGTTAATCCTAGTTCCACTCATTATCTGACAGTTTCTGTAATTTCAAAAGTCACAAAGGGAACTTTCACTTTTTTTGCTCACTCCTGTTACAAATACTATGATAGTTGTTAATTCCTCAGCATTGTAGGGTTTGGTCAGCTGAAATGGAAATCCATGCTTGGAAGTGCAAATACTCTGACTTTGTTAGGAATTAGGGAATCAAATGAAAGCTCTTCAGGTAAGTTTTATTCCCAAAAGAATTTATCCTTGAAATAGATTATTCTGACAAAAAGGCACTTAATCCAGAGTTGACAGAGCAGATCAGCACATTTCTTGCCTGTGTTGGCAGCTGAGGCTATATATTTACATTTGCACACACAGACTTGACCAACATGTTGTGTGCAGTATTTGCATGTCCTCAGTTCAAAAGATAGCATAAACTCTTTCTTCATTGTGTTCCTTTCATGAATCAAGACATAAATATATGATTTGATAAATAATGAGGGTTGAAATCCGTTATTAAAATTCAGCAATTCCCTCTGTGATCTACTGTATCAGGATTGAGTTATTGGCATGTTAAACACTGGCTAAATGAAAAGGCTACAGATGCTATGAAATAAAAATAACCTGCCTGTTAGAAGAGTTATTTACAGAAATCAATGTTCATTTTCTGTCTCTTGTGTATCAGCAGTAACCTTACTTTGCCCATCAATGGTGAGGTTATTTAAACATGATGCCAGAGTAATTGCAAAGGTGATCCGGTTGACAAATAAGACAAAACTATATGGTTGCTATCACTGAGCTCTTGGACAAAATGTTGAAAAAATAATGAAATAAACAAAACTATTAAAGCAAAAAAAAATATATTCCTCAATGAAAGTTACCTGAAGTGCTGACCTTCGAGATTTCTGACCTCTTTTTGTCATCTCTAGACCTTCCACTGTGAAATATATTTTGCCAGACTGTTTTTTTTTTTTTTTACAGGACTCTCAGGTTTTATTTTTATTGAAAAAATGTCATAAAGCAATATATGTTACCATACCTCCAAATGCAGGAAATAATTTTAGAAATTGAGAAGAATTCTCTTATCTAATAATATATCTGTGACTCATGGTGCTTCTGCTGGAGTCTACCTTCTAGGTAAGAGAAATTTACCTTGATTGATTCTTGTCTTATCTCACTGACCATTTCTCACTCACTTCTGCCAGTCTTGTGAGTATATTTTTCAACAGATTGGGAGGTTGAATTGGATGTATTGCAGAAAGACTAATCTGTTGGTCCCAAATTGATGCAATATACAAATGTTTATTTTGGATGATGGGATTTGCTGAAATTATGCATTATTTCATAGATTTGCCAGCCATACTGAATTGGACTCTGTCTGCAGTTATATTTTTGGATTATTTTGTGCTCTCTCTGCTGTCTTGGTACCAGACTAATATTTAGTAATGGATGAGCAATAATTTACTTTTTTTTTTTTTGATTGTGTGTGCTTTGGTGTTATTACAGTATGTGAACATGTAGGACAAATCCTTCCCTGCTGTTACACCACTGAGGTCATTGATTTTACAGTTCGTATACCTCTGTACACCTGCAATGCTCTGTAACCCCTAGGTATTTTTTGTCTGTATTAAACTATTGTCCTCAGAAAGCCATGTCTAAGATTTAGATTTTTTTACTTGGACAGTTGTGTATGTTGGCCCTAGCAAAACCATATGCCTAACCCATCTGTACATTTTGTTCATTTATTTAAAATATATCAAACACATGCTTATAGTTTTTCAAATATTTTTCCTTACTTTATTTGCTTCAAGACATTCACATATGCTTTTATAGCTTTACTGGCCCGTATAACAAGTAAAAGGTGGCAGCCCTGCAATTATTTTTGCAGGCTTCATACTTTACGTATTTCAAATATCCTCATTTCTGACATGGGGAAAAACTGTTTTCATCCAGTGAGAGATGTTTAATAAATTCAGTAGTGTTCCTTAGTCTCTTACATTAGAAAATGTAAAAGAACTTTAATTATAGGTAACTGCCATTCTGCCACATTGGAGTCATGTCAGTTAAAGCAGAACTTAAAAAGAGCCAAATTATAACCAGAATAATGTCATATGTCACATGATATGTGTTTTGAAATGTTATTGTCAGCAACTAATATGTATTAGAATCATAGAATCATAGAATTATTTAGATTGGAAAAGACCTTTAAAATAATCAAGTCTGATCATTAACCTAACACTGTTAAGTCCACCACTAAACCATGTCCTTAAGCACTGTGTCTATATATCTTTTAAAAACCTCCAGGGATGATGACTCAGCCACTTCCCTGGGCACCCTGTTGCTTGTAACCCTGTCAGCAAACACATTTTTCGTAATATCCAATCTCAATCTCCCCTGACACAATTTGAGGCCTTTCATCCTATTACTTGCTACTTTGGAAAAGAGACTGATACCCACCTTGCTACTACCTCCTTTCTGTCTTAGAGAGCAATAAGGTTTCCCCTCAACCTCTTTCTCTTCAGACCAAACAATTCCAGTTCTCTCAGTCTAGTAAATCCTAGTAAGATTTTTCTCTACATCCTTCAACAGCTTCATTGCTCTTCTTTGGAGACACTCCAGCAACTCAATATCTTTCTTGTAGTGAGGGGCCCAAAACTGAACATGATATTCAAGGTCCAGCCTCATCAGTGTCGACTATAAGGGGATGATCGCTTCCTGCCTTCTACTGGCCACACTATTTCTGATACAAGCCAGGCTGCTGCTGGCCTTCTTGGCAAGTTGAGCACAGTGCCAACTCATATTCAGCCAGAAGCTGACCAACACCCATAGGTCCTTTTTCACCAGGCAGCTTCCTAGCCACTCGTAGCATCTAAGAGTAATAGAGTAGGTTGGATTGGAAGGGACCTTTAAAGGTCATCTAGTTCAACCCCCCTGCAAGGCTCAGGAACGTCTTCAACTAGATGAGGTTGTTCAAAGCCCCATCCAACCTGGCCTTGAATGTTTCCAGGGATAGGGCATCTAGCATCTCTCTGGGCAATCTGTTCCAGTGTTTCATGACCCTCATTGCAAAAAAAAATTTCTTCCATATGTCTAGTTTGAATCTACCTTCTTCTATTGTAAAACCATTACCCCGTATCCTTTCACAACAGGACCTACTAAAATGTCTGTTTCCACCTTTCTTCTAAGCCCTTTTTAAATATTGAAAGGCCACAATAAAGTCTCCCCAAAGCCTTATTTTCCGCAGACTGAACAGCTCCAACTCTCTTAACTTGTCTTCATAGGAGAGGTGCTCCAGCCCTGTGATCATCTTTGTGGCCCTCCTCTGGACTCACCCAGAAAAGTCCATGCTCTTCTCACTTCGGGGGCCCCGGAGCTGGATGCAGTAGCCCAGGTGGGGTCTTGTAAGAGCAGAGTAGAGGGGTGGAATCACTTCCGTCAACCTACTGGCCATGCTTCTTTTGATGCTGTCCAGAATATGGTTGGCTTTCTGGGCTGCAAGTGCACATTGCTGGCTCATGTTGAGCTTCTCATCCAACCAGCCTGTACTTATACTGGAGGTTGCCCTGACCCATCTGCAAGACCTTGGGTCTTGTTGAACTTCATGAGGTTTGCATAGGCCCACCTCTCCAGCCTATCAAGGTCCTTCTGGATGGCATCTCTTCCCTCCAGTGTATTGTCCACACCACACAGCTTGGTGTCGTTGGTGAACTTACTGAGGGTGCACTCAATCCCACTGTCCATGTCACCAACAAAGATGTTGAACAGTAAGGGTTGCAATACCAGCCCCTGAGAAACACCACTCATCACTGATCTCCACTTGGACATTGAGCCGTTGACCACAACACTTTAAGTGTGGCCACCTAGCCAATTCCTTATCCACCGACTGGTCCATCCATCAAATCCATGTCTCTCCAGTTTAAAGACAAGGATGTCATGCAGGACAGTGTCAAATGCTTTGCACAGATCCAGGTAGATAACAGCTCTTCCTTTAGCCACCAACACTGTAACTCTGTCGTAGAAGGCCATCAAATTAATCAGGCATAATTTGCCCTTAGTGAAGCCATGTTGGCTGTCACAAACCATCTCCTTATTTTCCTTAGGATAGATTTCAGGAGAATCTACTCCATTATCTTGCCAAGCAGAGACGTGAGAATGACTGACCTGTAGTTCCCCAGCTCCTCCTTTCTTCCTTTTCTAAAAATGGGGGTTATTTTTCCCCTTTCCAGTCAGTGGGAACATCATGGGACTGCCACAACTTCTCAAATATGACGGACATTGGCTTGGTAGCTTCATCTGCCAGTTCCTTCAGGACACACAGATGCATCTCATCAGCTCCTGTGAACGTGTGCACCTTAAGATTCTTTAAATGGTCTAAAACTTGCTCTTCTCCTACAGTGAGCAGTTCTTCATTCCGCCAGTCCCTGATTTGGCCTTCTATGACTTGGGAGGCATGGCTAGAGCCCTTGCCAGCAAAGACTGAGGGAAAAAAGTCATTGAGTAACTCAGCCTTCTCCATGTCTCAGGTAACCAGGTCTCCTGTTTCTTTCCAGAGAGGACCCACATTTTCCCTAGTCTTCCTTGTATCCCCCATGTACCTAAAGAAGCTTTCATATTTGCCCTTGACATCCCTGGCCAGATTTAATTCTGTCAGGGCTTTGCCTTTCCTGACGTGACCGCTGGGTGCACAGACAATGTCTCTGTATTCCTCCCAGTCTACCTGTCCTTGCTTCCACTGTCTGTAGGCTTCCTTTTTGTTTTTCAGTTGGTCCAGGAGCTCACTGAATATCCCTGCAGGTCTCCTGGCATTTTTGCTTTACTTTCTTTTTGTTGGGATGCATCGCTTCTGAGCTTGGAGGAGATGATCCTTGAATATCAATCAACTTTCTTGGGCCCCTCTTCTCTCCAGGGTTTTATCCCATGATACTCTGCTAATCAGATCCCTGAAGAGACCAAAGTTTGCTCTCCTGAAGTTCAGGGTAGAGAGCTTGTATTGTGCCCACCTCACTGCCCTAACCATCTTGAACTCCATCATTTCATAGTCACTGCAACCAAGGCTGCCTTTGAGCTCCACATTCCCACAAGCCCCTCCTTTGTGGTGAGAACAAGGTCTAGCATAGCACCTCTCCTCATTTTCTCCTCTATCATCAACAAATCCCAGGAATCTCTTCTTCAAGTCTGTAGCATTGCATGTGCTAGTTGTGACCCAGATGCAGGACCTAACGCTTAGCCTTGTTGGACCTCATACAGTTGGCCTCAGTCCATCGATCTAGCTTGTTCAGATCCCCCTGTAGAGCCATTCTATCCTCAAGCAGATCAACAGTCCCATCCAACTTGGTGACCACTGCAAACTTCATGATGTTGCACTTGATCTCCTCATCCAGATCACTGATAAAGATGTTAAACAGAACTAGCCCCAGTGCAGAGCCCTGGGGAATCATGGAATCACAGAATAGTTTAGATTGGAAGGGACCTTTAAAAATCATCTAGTCCAACCCTCCTGCAATGAGCAGGAATGTCTTCAACTAGATCAGAGCCCTGTACAACCTGATCTTGAATGTTTTTAGGGATGGGGCATTTGTAGCCCTACTGGGCAACCTGTTCCATTGTTTCACTACCCTCATTTAAAAAAAATTATTCTTGATGCCTAATCTAAATCTATCTTCTTTTAGCTTAAAACTATCAACCCTTGTCCTAATGCTGCAGGCCCTGCTAAAAGGTTTATCCTATCTTTCTTATAAGCCCATTTTAAGTAATGAAAGGCTGCAAAAAAGTCTCCCTGGAGCCTTCAGTCCTCCAGGCTGGACAACATCAACTGTCTCAGCCTGTCCTAATAGAGAGGTGCTCCATCCCTCTGATAATTTTTGTGGCCCTCTTCTGAACTTGCTCCAACTGGTCCCTTCTTCCTTTCCTGTCCCTTCTGAATATCCTGTAGCCATTGATAGGCACAGTCCAGTAACGGCACTCGTCCTGCCAAGTTGCAGCAATGACAACTAGGTCATAGCTTTCTAGTAGCACGATGGCTTCCAGCTCCTCCTGTTTGTTGCCCGTGCTATGTGCATTGGTGTAAAGGCACTTCAGCTGGGCTGCCGGACATCTCATCTTCTTATACGAACACCCCTTATGCCTTTGAAGTATTTCACTGGTGTTTCCCTGTTGGCTCCTATTAGCTCACGAGCCCCTGACTCATATCTGTAAGACTTCAAGTGTGCTGCAGTATAGCCAGCATGTCTCAGAGCAACAGGCTAAGGATTCTCACTAGCACGTCATCCCTCTAACCTTGGTGTGTCATCCCACACATTGTCACAGGCAAGCCTTATATTATTTCCTTCCTTCATCAAGTGTAGTTTAAAGCTCTGTCAATGAGGCCCACTAGCTCATGAGCAAAGGTCCTCTTTGTGAAAGATGAATCCCATCAGACGTCAGCAAGCCCGATGCTTCGTAGACCATCCCATCAACAAAAAACCCAAAATTGTTATGGTGACACCAATCATAGACCCATGCATTAAATAAACGGAATCTGTCTGTTTCTTCCAACGTTGCTGCCTGCAACCGGAAGGAGAGAGGTAAAAATGACTTGTGCTCCAGGTTCGCTTACTAACCATCCCAAGACCCTGAAGTCTCTTTTGATCATGCTTGGACTATGCATTGTGACCTTATCGCCACCCACATGGAAGGGCAATAATGAGTAGTAGTCCAAGGGCTGTAACAGGCTAGAAATTTTCCTAGTGAAGTCCTTAAATTTGACATTGCTGCAGGGAGGCAGCAGACTTCCCTACGAAGAGGATCTGTCCGACATATTGGACCTTCTGTTCTTCTGAATAGAGTTGCCTACAACTATAATCTGTCTTTTCTTCCACCTGGAGGTGGTCTTGACATGGGGCGTAGACCTTCATGACCCTGGCAACATCTCTGGTGTAGACGGACCTTCATCCACGTCATGCCTAATGTACGCAGGCACCTGAGAAGGTAAAGTGGGCAAAGAGGGGCTTTGCCTGCTGCCCCAAGTGTGGACTTGCCTCTATTCACTCCTTTCCTTTAAGCTACTGCCTTCAGTTTGGCAGGAAAAGGATACAGGGTCACCTTGATCTTGAGGTTGGTTTTTTTTTAGTGGCTGTTCCTGTCTCTGTCTCAAGGACAGTAGAGCATGGTTCCACCAGTCTATTTCTTTCTCAGGCTCCTTGATGGTCCTTAACCTTTCTGCCTCCATTCTTAGCTCTGCCACTAGGCTAAGCAGGTCAACCAGCTGGTCACACCTCGCACAGCTGTTGTCACTACTGCTATCGGTTACCCGTGAAATGCTCTGGCGCCCCCTACAGTCTGAGACCTGGATGACTGAATGTTTTTGTGGGAGCTCTGTTTAGGTTGCCACATCCCTTCTGGTGAGTGCAGAAGACACGACTTTCTGCCTGGTGGATACCGTTGCTAAGCTCCTTCTGAGAGGATGATGACCCACTGAACTCACCTCTTGAGCTGGTAGGGTGACGATGCCCTTTCTGTGTGCCCTTCCATGCAAACTGCCACACCACACCCTAGCTGCTGCCCCATGCTCTCTTTGCCCATTCTGTTGGCAGCACGTGTGGTCTCCGGTGCTCCCTAGGCTACTTTTTATAGGCATGGGGGTGCTTGCTATTGCTCTGGCAACACCCAGACCTCGTCAGCATCTCTGTGAAAGCTGCTGGCTCTTGGAAGGTCTCTCTGTTGCCCTGACATTTCCCTGCCCCAGAAAAATCCCCTGTGTGCCAAGATCTGTTGCTCTGCGGCAGATCGGCTAGCTGTGGAACAGTTCCCTTCAGGAACACCACTTGTGAGCAGCCGCCAACTGGATTTAATTCCATCCAGCACAACTCGTTGGATCTGACCTTTCAGCCAGTTTTTCACCCAGCAAAGAGGACACACGTCCCAGCCGTGAGGAGCTACTCATGTAGCAAATGAATGAAATAAAGAATTATCTAAATAAGGAGAGAAGTAGATGCTACTCTTCATTTTGAAAGTCCATAAACTAATGACAAAATAATGGGAAATTTTATGGAAGTGTGGAAGACAAAAGGATTCGTTCTGATCTGTGTTATTAGAATAAATACTAAATTAATTATCTTCAAAGATGGGTCCTTAACAGGTAAGTACCCAGTACTTAGAGCACTGCTGTTTTACTAATCAGAAATTAAAGGTTACCAAAGCCAGGTAAGTTTAAGACACAAACAGATTATTTATTGTCATGACTGTCATCATCTGGGCTACCAGCAGAAACAGTGTTCACTGGGGAAAACATAACAGGTTACTGGCAACATCCCTATGACTTGCAGGCATGGTTCATAACTTCTATTAGTAGTTCCAGCATTTCCTCTGAGAAAAATTATTAAGCTGTACATCTAGACTGGAAATTTTTCACTTTGGTATTCTAAGAACGAGGTTCTGGTTCAGTTAGGTAGGGTGGCACATTGCTAGGGAGTCAAAAAAAAGATATGTGATTAACTTTGGTATATTGGAATACGTGAAGGCTAGCCATGAGACAGATCAATTTAAAGGATTAGGTTTGATGAAATGGGTCCACAAAATGATAGTAATTCCCTGTATGAAGACATTGCCAAGGTAATTCTAAGAATTGCCTTCCAGTTGAGTGGTTACAGGCTCACACTTCACCGCAAAGTGTGAGTGGAGATCAAATTTAGTGTCTGCAAATTATATTAAAAAAACCCCAAACAAATTGCACTGAGTTTTTGAAAAATTACCACTTGAGATCCACTGATGAGTAGTACAGGCACATTTTACAAAGGCTATCTTAAGAGTTAAACTGTCTCTGTGATTGAATTCCTTCCTCTGTGTAATCTTTTGCATACTCTTGATTTTTACTGTGTAATTAATTAATGGTTTCCACCAAATTAAAATGCAATACAAACTATTAAAAATTCACCAAACTTTCATTATCCTTAAGAGTAAGGGTACAATAGTCACTTAGCTCTGACATAAGGGGGAACAAAATCCAATTTGCTTTTGTAAATTTTATCTACACCATTTACAATAGATATATATTTTTCTTTTATAGAAAGAGTTTGTATGTAGAACTGTGTGGAAAGCAGACTATAATACTAATTCTTTGAAAAAAAAAATTTCCTTTTTTGTCTAATGTATGTACGTACTCCATTCTTTTGTGATTGTTCTGTGGTAATGCAAGTTGCATAGCATTGTTTGCTTTTAATGAAGAGGAATTAGATCACAGAGGCGTTCACTTTTTACACAAAATTCTGAACTATAGTATAATCACAGTCTTCAGTGGGATTCAGTGTGGACCTATGCTAATGTCTACTATACAGTTTTCTTAATCATAAAAAGGGAAAGAAGTAATAATTCCTTGCTGCATTCCTTTTGTTTGCTTGCTTATTCTCTAGTGAAAACATCTAAAGTCTATGCCTTCTTTCACTCATATTCCAAAGAAATTAATGCTTCCGTGCATTTTTTGAAGATATACATTAAAGCTATGCTAAATTGGGTAAAATTTCCTCCCTTCTGTTGCAGTGTATTTCTTAAGGCTTTTCTCTTTACACAAAAAAAAAAAGAGTTATCATTTGCAGAAAGAAAGACAGGATGTGATTGTTTTTCTTGATGTATAATGAGGATTTGTACACAAAGTAGAACCACTGAACCACTGCCTTGTCTTGCAAATTGAGTAGTGCATCTGTGAATACCTTTGCACAGCCTTTGAAATAATTCTTGCTTGAAGGCCTTGCCTGTTGGTATCAAACAAGATACAAGAGACTGGATCTAACTTTTCTTCCTCAAATAAAGGCAGTGACAACAGTGTATTCCAGCCTGGTATAAAAGAAATATTTCTTATTTTTATTTCAATCTGATTAACTTTCTTCATTTAAACATTAGCTTTTATTGACAAAGAACCAAATATGTTCCTTAGGTGTGGTGAAACAGAGTAGAATGAATTTATACATTGAATTAAAGGGTAGACTCTCTAGATATTTACACTAAAGATGAAGTGGTAACCTGCTAAATGTAAAACCTTATTGATAGAGAATGGTAATTCCCTCTAGCAGGCATATTCTTTTAATAGATTTTCATTTAGGATGGTGTCATTGCCTCATGGGAGCAATGTTTAGCTTAGCTAGAATATTAACTTTTCTCAGAGTTGACCAAGATTGGTACAAAGTACAGTTATGAGCAGTATATACATTTTAAAAGAAACTCACTATTTCTTAGTCAAGGCCTTGGCACATAAGTCTTAAGAAAGAAGTGTAACTAGGCTGGCAGTTAGCTACAATGGGACATGAACTACATCAGGAATCGGAAGGTTGGTAGAGAGATGTTTCAAGACGATAGAAAAATATGAACCTAAGAGCCAAATAGTGATGTAAGGAGGTATTTTGCATTTGGGGTCACATTTGCTCATGACACTTAAACATTACAGAGACTTGAAAGCTGTGTAGAAACACTAAGGACTTGGAAGCGACGCAGATACTGTTTTGTCTTACAATCTGTGAAGCATTTAACCCCTGCTTATAGTTGGCACATCTAGTTGATGCTGAGCTGAATATTGCTTGATGATATGCTGGTACAGTGTAGCTGTATCTATGCAGCCAGTGCATTATGAAGATCTCGTCACCTGACAGGATTCTCTCATGTTATGCTCTCAGTGACTTTGCTATGCTACTCTTCCCCAGAAACTGGGCAGAAGCAGGTGTGAATCTAAAAGTCCTGGGACACACAAATCCCTGTGATCTCTTTCTTATCAGTTAGCCTTCACCATTTTCAAGGTCGGTGCTGTGATGGTGGTCATTGCAAATGAGCTGTAGCTTGTGGAGTCAGATGTGACTTTTACTGACAGTCAGCCTCAGTTTTGAAAACCAATAATAGACCTCCAAGCAGCTTTTGCAGAGGTTTTGGCAACACCACCAATAGATAAATGCTTATAGCTGTAGTGGGCGAACCGTGAGCAGGACAAGAAGGACACTGACCAGCTGCTTAGATCAGTTTCTTGGATTGGTTTCTCTTAGTGTACCAATGTTCATGGGCTTCCAAAACAAGTATTGAACAGGGCAAAAGGCTGTGCTATAAACCAGCAATATGTACCACATTTCAGGATGTTTAACAAGATTTTTTTTTTGAGATTTTGCACTGATTTTTTCACAGCATTCTGGTGCATGTGAACACATTAACCTGAAAACCTTAACCTCACAAGTGTTGTCTTGTGAAATCTGTCACCTTCCACTGCAGCCACTCAATAGATAGCTCATTTGTTGTAGGCAAATAAACCGTTGGGGTGGTTGTGATGAAGGCTATTGCGTAATTTATTAAGGAAAGATTGTTACTGTGTATTTCAAAGCCTGCTAGATTTTGGACATTACTAACAACACTAGCTGAATGGGACAATTGATAAAATCCATACTGTTCTTCTGTGCTCTATATCAGAATCCTAGTTTCAAAATCAAAATGAGATATTCCTCTGTTGGTCTTCAGGTGCTGTGACTGGATTATTTATATTAGTGGAGGTTCAAGTGGAAGGGGACACTAGAGCCTGGATATATATTCATATATACACACTCACATATTTATGAAACAAACGGTAATACATAATAAAAATTTTGCTGCACTATCACAGCAAGAGAATTTAATAGTGACAGCCTCCCCTGTGCTGATGTCTACTACCGTGGGACACAAGTTATTAGATATTACCCTAGCTAACAAGTTATGTGCCACAGAAAGCTATTATTTTGTCTAGCAATGGAAGATGACTTGGGAATACAGAAGAAGTAAAAGGGAGAGAGGTGCCTTGATTAGACTGCAGCTTGGACAGCACCTTCCCTGAAAAAAAAAAAAGCTGTGGGCTGCCTGCTATGCAGCTTAGGGAGGAGAAAGGGGGGATTCTCATTAAAGGTTAGGAAATGTGAGATTAGATCATCTTAGGATCCATACATCCAAACCCCATACCTTGGGCATTGTAGAGGCATCCTGCCTGACTGAGGATGGGTATGGGGGTAAGTATGATCTAGGAAGTTTTGTGTTTGCGTGATGAAGACAGAAGTTTGTTTTTTCTTTTTTTTTTTTTAATTTCACAGCAAAAAAACTCAGTGCACAAATTGTTTTCCTTCTTATTTTCCTATGTAATATTTTTGTGTACCTCCTGTAAATATAACAAATCACTCCATGAAATAGTGTAAATACTAACAGTATAATTCCTCTGTATGCAACAAGATTTAGTTACACTTCATGTAATTTTTTTTTTTTTTGTTGAAAATGCTATTTCTAGAGAGGAAACTTTCATACGTATACCACATGGAATATGGTTATGTTATTGCTGGTATTAATAAAGAAAATTGTAAACTATGAGTACTGTTCATCACAGTTGATTAGAATCACTCTTTTCATTAAAATGCAAATAAGATAACCCAAAGAGTCTTAGTATTTGAAGTAAAAGTAACCTTGAATATAAGTGATGGTAATAAGACACTTTTAAGAGCAGTGAAAACAGCAATTTAAAAAGCAACATTCAAAATGATCAGCTTTGACAATCTCTAAATAATATGAGGTGTTAATAATATTGAGAATGAGAAAGCTGTTGATACAGCGGTATTAGCTCTTCAGATAAGGTCTCCCAAGAATTTCTTTTCCTATGGGAAAGAACTGTTGTCAGATTTCTCAAAGGAGATCCAGCTGGGATGGCAATGAGAGGTAGATCTTGCCCTGGCAAAGCAATTCAGCCTTAAATGACAAGTGCCAGTGTATATATCGTAGTTTAGACCCATTCAGAACTGAGCGCTCACAGTCACTCACTCACCCTCCCCATCTTCTGAGGGAATACGGGATTGATAATACAACAAAAAGCTCAAGATTCAAGATAAGGACAGGAGAGATCATTCAAGTTACCATTATGGGCAAAACAGGTTTGACTTGGGAAAAACTATTTCAATTTGCTAACAATAAAACCGAAGCAGGATAACGAGGGACAAAATGAGATCTTAAGAACACATTCCCCCCACGCCTCCCCTCTTCCCGGGCTTAACTTCACTCCCAACCAGAACAATTTCTCCCTCCCTTCTGAGTGGCACAGGGGGAATAGGGAATGGGGGTTATGGTCAGTTCATCACACATTGCTTTCCACTGCTGCTTCCTCCTTGAGGGAAGAGCTCCTCACATTCCTCCTCTGCTCCAGCCTGAGGTCCCACCCATGGGCTACAGTCCTTCATGAACTGCTCTGGTGTGGGTTGTTTTTCCATGGGGTGCAGTCCCTCTGGAACTGGCTGTCCCAGAGCTGGCCCTCCATGGGCCACAGCCTCCTTCAAGCATCCACCTGCCCTGACGTGGGATCCTCCACGAGCTGCAGGTGGATCTCTGCCCCTCCATGGACCTCCATGGGCTGCAGAGGCACAGCCGGCCTCACCATGGGCTGTATCACAGGCTGCAGGAGAATCTCTGCCAGGAGCAACATTACTCCTCCCCTTCCTTCTTCACTGACCTTGGCATTCACAACCATTCCTTCACAATGAGGCTCAGGGAGATGTCTGTCTTCACTTCTCCTCTCTTCACTTCTTGCAGCCGGGCTGGGCCATAGAACTCAGACAGCCACCCAGCACGAGGCCAAAAGGTGAGGGTCACAAGGCCAATGCTTGCAGCTCCCCTTTTCTGCCTGCACTACTGTTTTATTTTCCCCTTCTTAAATACATTATCACAGAGGCATTATTACTGTTGTCGATTGGCTTTGCCCTGGCCACTGATGGGTCCGCCCTAGATCCTGCCAGGTTCACTGGACAAAGGGGAAACTTCTAGCAGCTTCTCACAGAAGCTGCCACTGTAAGCCACCCTGCTACACAAACCCAACAAAGTGTTTTACACAGGTCCTAGTCCCACCTTCTGAAATAGGTTTTTTTTGTACAGGTCCTTATTAAAACATCTATCCTTCGTAGATAAGATTGTTGAAGTTTGTAGTCAGAGATCTTTGGCTATGTAGTCCTAAGTGGGAAAAGAAAGTGTTTTAGACTAGATTTTCTGGGAAATTTATGATCTCTGTAAACCGCTTTTTGGACTTTTCTGTGTTCTTGATTGTCATAGGTTTAGGAGCTCCATGGGTGTGATGAAACCTTTCTTACCTTCAAGATTTATATTCCTGTCTGTATCTCTGCCCTGAGAAATTTTGTTCAACACCAAGAGCTCAGTATTCACTTTAGAGACTACTTGTGTGTCTAAACAGGGCCATGCAATACTGTATATAGCTTATACATACACTTCATGGAGTGTATGAAATAGACTCGAGACATTAACTCAGGTAGCATTCTGTGCCTATGAGTCTGGTATCCGAGCTAGTATCTCTACAGCTGGCTCAAAGTCAGGGCAGCTAAGGCTAAAGCAGCTTGCATTGAATGATGCAGACATTTTCATCCAATATTTTATAACCTTTTTTTTTCTTTTTAATTTTTCTGCCCTTCCCCTCCAAGTTGCCTGACACTGATAAAAGCAGATAGCTTGCATATTTAGAAAGGCTAAAGGGAATCCTGCAACATGTTCATTGATATTACTCAGCTGAATGGTCCCAGCTGGCATTCTGCATGCCTGACAGGGCATCATCACTGATCTTGGAATGAGCAACAGACCACTTCCTCCTTTCAGTGTCTGAGCCATAAAAATGCATGATCTCCACAGCTTAGATGTGCTCAAAGTGTATGGTAAAGTAAATAGAATTTTCTGAACATTGCTTAGGCCATCTGGGGTTAACCATATCTTGTACTTCTTTGACCTTGAGGATTGCCAAGAATTTCTACATATATTAAAATCTGAATTAATTTGAAAAATTTGAAAAATCTGAATTAATAGAAATTACTGCAGTGGAAATGCCTCTGTTTGTCCCTCTAAGATGTCTGGAATATGTACAGTGTTATATGCTTTATAAATAGTTAAGAGAAATAAACTTTCAACAAAGAATGGGAAAAAAAAGCCAAGGTATAGATTAAAATACTCAGATAGGTATAGGAACTAATACGGTGTCTTCTGTGCCTTGTACTCAGTAATTGTATACCTAAGATCTGATTTTTCTTTGTCAAGTCTAATATCTGAATGGGACAGAGTTTCTCTACTGTGCATTCTAAGGAATGAAGGATGTTGCTATGGTAGAATAGGAGAGGTAGCCTGAAGAGAGAAACAGGGATGACAAATGGGAGAGTTACTATTTGGCTAAAACTTCTAAATGTACATACCAACACCATGACTGCAAACAGATTCCAACACACTCATCTCTGGAAATGACTCCATTATGAAACTCTCTCTACCAGCCTTTCTCACAACAGTAAGTCCTATTCAGCTATTCCTGAACAAGTAAGGGATGGTCCAGTTCAGGACGCCTCATGTTACAAAGAGCAGGAAAAAGATGAGTTAAGAAAAAGCTAGAGAAGACTCTGGTGACTGCCTTTTTTTTTTTGTTTATTGGTGCAATGTGGCAGAGGTCACAGGTACTGAGATGAAGAATTGTGACAGCTCTTGTTTCCCCATCAATTCCTCTCAAAAAGGACAAGAAGGAAAAGCATGAAGCAGAAGAATGAAGATAAGTATCAAAAACCAAAAAGCAGAACTGAACTTGTGTGCTTGCAGCCCAGAAATGTGCACTTGCAGCCCAGAAAGCCAACCACATCCTTCGCTGTATCAAAATAAGCATGGCCAGCAGGTCGAGGGAGCTGATTCTTCTCCTCTGCTCTGCTCTGGTGAGACCCCACCTGGAGTACTGCATCCAGCTCTGGAGCCCCCAACATAAGAAGGACATGGACCAGTTGGAGTGATTTTAGAGGAGGGCCGCAAAGATGATCAGAGAGCCTGGAGCACCTCTCCTATGAAGAAGAGCTGAGAGAGTTGGGGTTGTTCAGCCTGGATAGTGCTCTGGGTAGTCCTTATAGTCATCTTCCAGTACCTAAAGAGGACTTATAAGAAAGATGGGGAGAAACTCTAGCAGGACCTGTGGTGTTAAGACAAGGGTTAATGGTTTTAAAATAGAAGGAGGCAGATTCAGACTAGATATAAGGGAAATTTTTTTTACAATGAGGGTGGTGAAGCCCTGGAACAGGTTTCCCAGTGAGGTGATAGATGCCCTGTCCCTTGAAACATTCAAGGCCAGGTTGGATGTGGCTCTGAGCAACCCGATCTAGCTGAAGATGTTCCTTGCAGGGGGTTGGACTAGATGACCTTTGAAGGTCCTTTCCAATCCTAACTATTTTATGACTCTACGATTCTAACTATCTAAGCAGTATGCATTTGTTGGTGTTTCCCCCCGATATAACGGTCAACTGCATAGAGGGTAAAAAATACAGTGCTATATGGTCACATCAGTAGTATTCAGAAATGAACACCTTCCAAGAGATTAATTCAGGCCAACCCATCATTGTTCTAATAGGCTGGCAGAGTAACCCAATACTGGAAGGAGCACAGAGATAAGTAGAAGAATCCATCCTGACAGGATGCTAAGGGGTAGGGGATACTAAGTTGAGTATTGTCTAGTTATGTCTAAATAAATTATTAGTACGTGTTCACTTCAAATACAGTGACCTTGTTTCTGTTGTAAACAGAAGCTAAAAAACTTTTAAATAAGAGCACTCATTATTCTGCTTATTTGCTTTACAATAAGCAATTTACCATGAACATGTTTAAAAGCTGGGACATGTTGCTCAGTAAGGTGTAGGATATCCATCCTTGCAGATTGTCAGAACTTGACTGAACATGGCCCTGAGGAACTTCCTCTGACTGGACCTTTTTTGAGCAACAATCAAACCAGATAACCTCTGGAGGTCACTTCCAACTTACATTGTTCTGTAATTCCAATAATAAATATGAATACCCACTCGTATGAATGCATAATGTCTGAGTTTAGCCAAGTCCTAAGAGGCAGGGAAACTCTACAGTACACTAATTGTGTGATTTTCCCCTAGGGCTTGGAAAGACTATGTACAGGTGTGAAATTAAGCTGTAAGACACAGATGGACTTGGCATGTCAGTCCTTGCAGGGCTTTCTTACCCTTAACACAGAATTCTGCAATATGTAAGGAAAGCTTGGCCCTTGAAAAACAAATTTGTAGAGTTCATGAATTTGAACTAATGGAGGAGAGATTAAGCATAGAGAAGAGCCTTGGTGGCTGCGCTGAGGCCACTGAACAAGTGGCCTCAAGACAAGTAGGAGGCGGTGTCTGGTCTGAGAATCATAACTATGTTTAATTTCAAGATCAGCATGTGATCAGGCTGGCAGCAGCAGAACCTGGTTACTTTGGCAGACTGATGCTCCCAGAATATGAACAATCAAAAGCTATTTGATATGGGATGTAACTGAAGCAACAGCTAACTCCATGTGCAGATTTATCCTTAAGTGAACATCTATAGTAACATGAGCAACACCTGAGATCCACTTTCCTTGCTAAGTTCAAAACAGATACAGATTGTTCACTTTAATAGTTGATAAGCTAAAAGACGAAAAAAGATTCCATGGTTGTATTTTAAAGCTGTTATTACTCATTATCTAGTAAATTTTGGTCATTTAACTATAATAAAGTGGTATAACTAGTGTTACAAAGATATAACTCAGAGAATAGCAAAGGATACTGTGTTAACTTGACAGTGTTCAAAGGGTAGGATACACTTCCTGAAATAACTTCTGTTACCCTTTGCTAAATTCAAGGAATTGATTTTCATCCCCTCTGATGTGGTGATCTTCCCCACCCCTCTTATCACTCTCTCTCTTCAGACCTGGAATGTCTTCCTTTGAATGTATTAAGATGTGATTTTTTTTTTCCCTATTTGCCTCCCACCCCACCAACTGCAATCTGTCTGCATTATCCCATGCATTTCTCTTTCAAAATAATGCACTCTTCAGCTTCATGAAAATTCTATGGTATTCCAGAAAGAATAAGGAAACTTGATTCTAACTACAAAGAATGGTCGGACTGCTGCATGTAAGCGAATGACATATTAAGGTTGACAACGTTAACACAAAGACAGCAGTAGAACATTATTTTAGGTGTTAGATTACTTTTCAATGTACTTGTGCCCCTCCCTGATTGAATTAATTTTGAGTTTGCAAGAATAAAAGACAAAGACAGACAGAAACAGACAAGAGGCTCCATTGTGACCTCCTGTCCCTTCGGTCTTGTTGTGGACACTCATCAAAATTTCATGTGGAACCTCTCAAGTCATATGGAGTTCACAAAATCAAATTACCTCTCAAATTACCCTTTTGCCTATCTTAATGCTTTCCTCGCCTTTCAGAAAACTGTCCTTTAAAGCCATACTTCTCGCCTGATCAGGTTTCTTATCGTCACACCTGTCTGCAAAGAGAAATGCATTAGAGATGCATCCCTTCATCTCTTTACAGGACTTAGCATAATGAATGCTTCAAATATGTTCTGAATGACAGGCTTTTCACCATGGCCAAGTGACAGGATATTCACTGTCCAATTAGAAACTGCTAGGCTGTCCAATATGACTGCTCAGTACTATGTAATTTGGTTTTCTTTAATAAGATGGGATCATCTTCCCACTCCCTTTGAGAATCTTAATGTAAAGCAACAGTTCAGTTGTCACTTAATACGATTCCCTTTTTTTCTCATCCAACCAGATTCTAATATGATTCTGCTACTCTTTATTGAAAAACAAGCTTGTTCTCTAGAATAAGTATAGATGACAGTATCTCTGGGGCTGTTAATGGCAGTGTTAGCCAAGGAGAGGTGCTCTGAAGCACCATGCAGATTTTTTCTATATTCTATCTATTTCAGTTAAAATATATATTTTGTCATATTCTTTCCCTGCAAAACATATTCTGTATGTGTACAATAGATACCAATAAAATCTCCAAGTTTTGGGTTTTTTTTCCCCTCTTATCTTTACAGTTCATCATTCTTAACAGTTTCACTGTTGAGAATATATGGTTGAAAATAAGGACTTCTAGGGTGTTCTAAGTAGCAGAAAGTCATCTTACATATAAAAAAAAAATGGTGTACGATTCTCCACATCCACCTTTATTTTTCTATTGCTAGTTTCACGAGCTTCAAAGTATGCCAAGAGTGCTGTTGTATGCATATAATGTTAAAAATGTGGTAGTGGTAGCAAAGCTGAAAGTAGAAAATAGAGACTACTCTTTGTTGTTAGTAAGAATGAGAGCTGTGACTCATTCTTAGCGAGGTCAGGAAAGGCAAGAGTTCCAGAGACTGGACTTTAATTTTTTTTTTTTTTTTTTCCCCTGAGAGCAGGGGTTTCACTCAGATCCGATGACTTGATTTGTATAGCTCATTGGCTCAAATACAGTACTATGGTTGTGGGGTTTTTTCCCCCCTTTTCACCCTTCTTTTTCTCTTTCGATTAAATTTACCAGTGACAGTAAAGTAAGGGGTTGGTAGGCATCTTAAAGGTTAGTATTATACTAGAAATGGATTTGAAGAGATTGGTCCACAAGGTAAGATATGTAGGAAAATACTGACAACAGCTGTGAGACGAGAAGAATGAAAAGTAGACACCAGAAGAAATATACAATAAGCAACTAAACAAGCCCATTGCCTGAAAATGCATCATAAAACCAGTACTCTCTCCTGGAAGTACTAACAGTCAGGGAGCTAGGAATGCTCTATGTCTTTTCTTCCATAGTTTAGTAACATGGCCTCCCATTCAGAACAAAAATCATAGATTTAGGAAACAGGCTCTCTTCCTGGCTGACTCAATAGCTTTTTGGCTGCAGGGAAACAATTTAACAACAGATTTTCAATCTGTCCTGTAATAAGCATCTTTTTGTGCCAATAATTGTTTTCAGGTGTTTAAAGACCTGGTGAGAAGTTATGCCCATAAATTAAGGGTGAAAAAAATAAAGCTGTCTTAAAATAGAAGTTTGGTCATGTATCCAGCAGTACTTCAGTTTCTGAATTTGCAAATGGAAACAGTACTAGTTAGAATTTAGAATAATATTCTATACATAATCAAAGCTTGCTGTTCAATAATACTTATTTGAAATTTTCAAATGACAACTGTTGTTTTAGTGAGAAATATTTTCTGCTTGTTTTTACATAGCTATAAAGCGTTGATAGAAGAGCTAGATTATAAACTACATAGAAGATACTCAACTCTGTAAATCAGCTGAAATTTGCAGAAATCGATGGGACTTAAAATTAAGCAGAATCAAGACCTTAAGGTGAAATTAGCCCTAATGAACTTTCTGGCTGTATTGTTTCTTTTCTGTGCAAGCCCAGCTGTGAAGAACTAAATCAACTTCATAAATTGTATTTAGGACTCCTGCTGGCCCAAAAGACAAGGGCAAAGTTAGCATGTGCCATTTATGCAAACCCAGCATTCACACCAGTTACTAATAGGACCTTCATAGTTATGAATAGATCTACACTTCTAATGTCATGATTTCTCTAACGGGCTGAGCAACTAGTTACACAAAAGGATCCTATGTGGCTGATTAAAATCAGCCTGTTTTAGTCGTTACCTGTTTTGGTGTAAATCCCTAAAACAGAACAGCTTTTAGGGTAAGAATCCTTTTATTGGCATTAAAAACACAATAACAAAGGAGAGATGTGGGAAAAGTACTTAGGATGGTCAGCCTTTTGCTGATGTTATGATATATTGCATATTTTCTGTAATTTTCATGTTTATAAATATATGATTATTTATAAATAATAAAGGTGATAGTAATGGAAATTATGTTGTTACAGATGATGTTCATTTGAAGAGCTGCCTATGCAAGTACAACCTATGCAGTATGACTTGCTTGTAGAGCTCCAGATACTGCATAGTGCAAAATGAGCTATTGCCTTACCATACTTCTTCTATTTAAATGTAATTTATTAACACCTGTTAAACACAGCAGTAACTACAAATTACTTTGCTAGTGCTGACCTGTAGAAATTCCAGTTCCTACAAAGCACTTCTGTCACCAGCAGTAGGATCAGACAGTTAAGATAATACAGATCATAGAATCATAGAATCATAGAATGGTTAGAGTTGGAAGGGACCTCCAAAGGTCATCTAGTTCAACCACCCTGCAAGGAGCAGGGACATCCCCAACTAGATCAGGTTGCTCAGAGCCTCATCCAACCTGGCCTTGAATGTTTCCAGGGATGGGACATCAACCACCTCTCTGGGCAACCTGTTTCGGTGTTCTACAACTCACATTGTAAAAATTTTTTTCCTAATATCTAATCTAAACCTACCTCCCTCTATTTTAAAACCATTACCCCTCGTCCTATTACAACAGGCCCTACTAAACAGCCTCTCCCCGTCTTTCCTGTAGGCCCCCTTGAGGTACTGGAAGACCACTATCAGGCCTCCCTGGAGCCTCCTCTTCTCCAGGCTGAACAGCCCCAACTCTCTCAGCCTGTCCTCATAGGAGAGGTGCTCCAGCCCTCTTATCATCTTCATGGCGCTCCTCTGGACCCTCTCCAACTGGTCCATGTCCTTATGTTGGGGGCTCCAGAACTGGACACAATACTTCAGGTGGGGTCTCACCAGGACAGAGTAGAAGGGGAGAATCACCTCCCTCAACCTGCTGCCCATGTTCCTCTTGATGCAGCCCAGGATGCAGTTGGCCTTCTGGGCCACAAGGGTACATTGCCAGCTCATGTTGAGCCTCTCATCCACCAGCACTCCCAAGTCCTTCTCCTCAGGGCTGCTCTGGATCCATTCGCTGCACATCTTGTAATGTTCATTTGTATTTGTCCCATTTTGATACTCCTCTGAATATTTCTTTGAATCATTTAATAGAATAACCTATAGATGTTTCTGTTTCTGCAATATTAATCACTTTTTCTCGCTGCTTTCTCTAGCAGTGCATCTATGCTGCAGTGGAGCTGTAAGTACGGAAGGCAAATCTGCATATCTGCTGTTTTGAAAAACTTGAAAAATCTCAGATTTCTTTGCAGCTAAATTGTCTTTCATTTCCACAGAGGATTACGTCACGTGCATGGGAAGATCATGTTACAGATCCTCCTAGAAGCTATGCTGAGGCACCTCGTTTAGGGCAACCCCCAGTATCAATACAGACTAGGGGATGAAGGGATTGAGTGCAGCCCTGCGGAGCAGGACTTGGAGGTACTGGTGGATGAAAAGCTGAACATGACCCAGTAATGTGTGTTTGCAGTTCAGAAGGCCAACCATATACTGGGCTGCATCAAAAGAAGCATGACCAGCAGATCAAGTGAGGTGAATCTTCACCTCTACTCTGCTCTCATGAGACCCCATATGCAGTCCTGTGTCCAGCTCTGAAGCACTCAGCACAGGAAAGACATGGACAGTTGGCATAGGTCCAGAGAAGGGCCACAAAGATGATCAAAGGGCTGGAGCACCTCTCCTATGAGGAAAGGCGAGAAAGCTGGGGCTGTTCGGCCTGGAGAAGACCTTATTGTGGCCTTCAGTACTTAGAGTGTTGTAAGAAAGATGGGGACAAACTTTTTAGCAGGGCCTCTAGTGATAGAAGAAGTCATAACAGTTTTAAACTAAAAGAGGGTAGATTTAGACAAGATATAAGGAAGAAATTTTTTGTGATGAGTGTGGTTAAGCACTGGTTGCCTAGGGAGGTGGCAGATGCCCCATCCCTGAAGATGTTCAAGGTCAGGTTGGACAGGGCTCTGAGCAACCTGATCTAGTTGAAGATGTCCCTGCTTCTTGCAGGGAGGTTGGACTAGATGATCTTTAAAGGTCCCTTCCAACCCTAACCATTCTATGATTCTGTGATTCTATGATTCTATGATTCAATTCTTGCTCTTCTTACACGCTCAACATCCTCAACAGTTACTGAAACAGGTCCTGTGTATGTTGCAAGAGCTACATAGCCAGGAATAAGCCATATTTCACTTGGACTAGACAAGTAAACCAATTTCTAATGTGTAGTCCTAATACCTAGTGTCATAGGCCAGGAAATGCAGGTGCATGAGTTGTCATTGTTGAAGTCAAGTTGGGTGTATGTTTTGCACATGAATAAAGAAATAGATAGTTTTTAAAAAGTTGTGCTTGTGAATCACATCTGATGTATAGGGAACAACACACTAAATGTTCAAAAGTAACTATGCTATTGGCACCAAAAACTCTATAATTTGCAGGAAAATCCACATACCTCTTGGGTCTGTCAAGTATTGTTTAAAAGATAGATCTATGAATTACCTGCAATCTTTTCCAAAGAGACAGCATGTTAGACATGAAGCATATATACTTTTATATTCCTTTAAAATTAATTAGAAACTGCCCCAATACATTAATGAACGTAGGCAGATGATGTTCATCATCCCTAAATACTTGGGAAAGTTTTGTTTTTAACAGAAAAAAAAAAACCACGATCCAAAAGAAGTTAGTACTGCTATTAACTTGCTTCTTGCTGCATAGGTGACAACGAAAAACTCAGCAAGAAAGTTCATATCTTCCTGCTGTCTTCCACTAGACTTGGAAAGAAGTTTCATCTCATCCATTACTCATCACCTCTTAGTTTATCTGATAGCTGCATGAACATGTGTTCTCCTTAAAGTGTCAACTGCATGGAAAAATCTGAGGTTTGAGAATCAATATGGAGTATTGACAGGTTGTGAGACACAAGACTGAACAAATAACAGTTGCTAATAGAGTGGGAGCCATTGCAGCAAAATGACTTTACCAGTACATCAGACTAAATTTCGATTTTGTAACCCCAGCCAACTGTTTTTCTATTTTTAACTAAACAATGAGAGGAAACAATGCTGTATTTTTCAAACCTTCTGAACAGCCCAGAAGCACACTCGTTTCCTCCTTTCAAGAGAATGGTCTGCTGCTCCTGATACTGTCTGACCCACCAGCCTGTCTGCATGTGGGCTGCTGTCACTGGCATACAGCTGACTCTCTTTCTTCCTGAGGTGCAGTCATTCAGCATTAAGATCACATGTGGTGTTTGGAAAGTTAGAAGGATTCAGCTCTGTGGAAACTTGAGACTTGTTCTTAAAAATTGCTTTATAAAAGCTTTCATTTATTGGGTTCTTGCTCATCCAGTGCTTCTGACTGTGGGTGCATTTCTAACAGGCTCTGAAAACTTATATGCTATAAAACTGGTACAACTGCTATTTTCGTCCCTAGGGTGACTATAAAAGTGTTACTAATGATGAGTTGAAAATAGATATATAAAAGAGTCAGCTAGCAAGAAATTCTAAATTAGGACCTTGTTTCAACAAGACGAATGCACCGAGATTCATGAAGTCTTTAGAGAACTGTGGTGTGGTTCCTTTCCTTTAACACTCATGCCTGGGAATGAATGCATGTAAAGCTGTTTTTACTCCTTTTAGCTCCTGCGGTGATTTTCATAACATTCAGATTCTTTAATTAGGTTATATCAGCTGGCATTCACCTAGGAATATTTCTGATCTAGCAAAGTCTTCCTATGTTTAGTATTTGGCAGTATTTTTAATACATTTCTGTTTGTCAGAGTATGCTTCCTATTATTCACAGATGCTGATGTCCATTTAGTTTCCTGTTCATTGTATCAAAAGCCAATCCTGTTAATGTGTATTACCTGCATTTTCTTATGTAAGCAATAGTCAGAAGTGCAATACTCTCTTATATTCACCTTTATATAAGTCAAAATTAAATACCTGCAAAGATGACACTTTTCTGCCACTTTTCCTCATCAGTCAAGTTAAAGCTTACTTTTTCTCCTTCCTCCATATCTAATTTAAACTAGTGATTTGAAATGATAAACAGTCAAGCTCTACAAAAAGCAGAATTAATGCTTTGAGATAGCTGCTGATATCCTATATATACAAGATCAAAAGAAGGTTACATTTTAGAAGAAGAAAGGTTTAAATAAGATAAAGATTTGAGGAAGAAAACTCATGAAAAAGGTAATTTAAAGAGGAAAGTTGCACAGGCTAATAACATGCACAGTAGGGTGTAAGTTTAGACTTGTGAAGCTGGCATGTTTATGAACACTTTCTGAGCTGGAAAAGCTTTTTGGTAAAGACACGAGAATAACAGCTTCAAAAATTCTGCTTTGCTTCAGATCTCCAGCCTTAGTAATGTTGCAAGAATTCAAAGATCAAAAGAACCAATGTTGTGTGAAATGGACACTCAGCTGGCATAAATCAGGACTGATCTGTTTAAAACAATGGGACTTCTGAGCTACACCAGCTGTGGTAGTGGTCTCATATTTTTAATGCCATAGGAGAAGTTACTCTGTACTCCATTCTAAACTGCATCCAGCGTATTTATTGATGGCATGTTTGTTCGCAGAGCCAGAGATTTCCTGCTGGGCAGGTTGCTTCCTGGGCAGAGAAAGCAGACCCCAGGCTGGGAGAAGGCAAAGTACTCTTCCCCATCATAAGCCGGGTTCAAGATACTTTCAGGCTGACTTGGGGAACCAGCAACATGTTGCTATGTTTTTTTCCCTCACCCTACTCCCTGTCTGTGCCTGAGGAGTGTCTGGGAAAAGGGGTAGGTGAAAGAATTGTCAGCTTGACAGAAATTCACAAAGCCCATCATAATCTCCTCAGACTCAGGACAGAAAAAGTTTGATGTCTTCATTGATCAAGTTGCTCTCTGCCCTTAACCATTCCCTCTTCATATGACTGCATATGGACACACTATATAATGGAAGATGCATCATTACATTTTCCTGAAAATTGTGCAAATGAGAGTGGACTTGTTTCTAAGGTGACTTTGAAAAAATCTAGGTAGAAGAAGTTCATAAACTGTTTCAGAGCTCTGTGTATAGCTCTCTGGCCATGTGCTATTCACCTTGTACTCAGTCTGATGAAGATAAATAAAAAGAGGCTGTCAGGGTTCTCAAGAGCTGCCTAATCTATTCTTCTTTCCTGAAGCAAGATGAATATTGCCAGCTAGATATATGAGACTTGTTTTTTTTTTTTTTTAATTTTTGATAAAGAGATCCAAAAGTGAGGACTGCTTTTGTTTAGGAAATATGAGAAAGTACTGCGCAGCTCTTGCTGACAGAAAGTTTTTTATAATGGCTAGTCTGAATTTTTGTTGTGAAATTACTGCTAGTACCTCCATGAATATAAAGAACAAGTTTGTTTCTTTCTTCTTTGTGTTAGTCTGCTCCTTTTCTACTGTCAATATTTTCTCCTTGAAGATATGCAAATCTTATTTTTCAGTTTTTTTTTTTTCTCACAATATAAGAAAGCCTGACTATTCTTTTTTTTTTGTGTGTCCACTAAGCTGCTATCTTTCTTTAAAGGCATCCTATCAGACAGGCACCGAATCATGTACAAGATTCAAATTCTGCAAGCTTATATATAGACCTTAATTATCTGACTTTTTGCAAAGAAATTACTTTACTGAGGTATTGTGTTTGTGATTCACTACATGGTTAAATTCCTTTTATTTAAAATAACTACCTACAAGTTTGTCTTAGTCATTGCAATTATCCCCACAGAATTAAATTCTTTTTGATGTAGCAGTTTTCCAGTTTGATGGGACAATTTTGAATTCTGTTCATGTCTTGCAAGTTACTTGCAGTCCCTTCCATCTTCTTGTTACTGAAAATTTAGTAACAGTAGAGAGGATGTTTTGGTGCAGAAGAAGGAGAATTTCAAGGTTTGAAGCTGGAGGGAAAACTACTCTGGATTTATTTCTAACCTTCAGAGGAAAACTGCTCGAGACAGAGAGTGCAAGGCAACTTAGGTAAGGGCTCATGACCCATTCGAAAGAAAGGAGAAGGAATACAAAAATGAAAATAATGTATTTCAAGAATGCAAATACAAGCAAGGTCAGAAAACTAGTAGGTAAAATTTTACAAGTAGGAAAAAAAGGTGTTAAGGAAAAACGTTGCTTTCTTATCAAGAAGCAATGCTAAGGACAAGTTAAATTATTCCAGAATGTAGAAATGTGAAAAAGGGTGTTTGGAAACAGTTTGATGAAATCTCACTAAATAGAACAAAACAGAAAAAGTAGAGTTTGGGTCAGATTATGAAGGATAAACACAAAAGGAAAATCAGAAATGCCAAAGTACAAAATGAAGATGTTTTCCAAGACTTTTTTAGATAGACTGTCCAACAAATCTCTTTCAAACAGAGTAGTTCTGAATCTGTCATTCAGCTACATGCTTTGGATATGATCTGGACTGGATATCTATCACAACAGTGTTTCTAGTCTTCTCTTTCACCATTTCATTAAACATGTCAGTTTCTTCTGGCTAAACTAAGCTTCAGAACTTTACTGTGGTCAGATGAATTGCACAAAGCCAGGGGCTTTTGTGTTTTAGATTAACAGTCTTTGCTATCAACCAAAAACTTATTCTTAGAAGAGGATGTAGGAACTGTTGCAGGATGAAAAATATTTGATTTCTTGGATCTTATATAAATGACTCTGTATTCTGAGAAATCAGCATTTTCTATTATGCACCCCGAATTTTTACTCAGATATCAAGATTTCATATATTGTTTCTATAGGGATATGTAGAGACATACAGCTCTATAGTCACAGTCCATTTTCTTAAGCGCAGTTTAACCTTGTTTTTCTTTTATTTTTGGCTTTTTTTTTCTGTGTGTAAAACTAAGATAATGGCATGCATGTTTCAGGTATACTTCTTGGAAAGGTGACAGCCAAGGTATAATTGTTACAAACTTTTTTTTTTGGAAAAAAGCTTTAAAAAAGAAATGGAAAATGAACTTTATTTTTTTGTAAGTAAGTTAACAGTCAAAATTAACCTTTCTACAACAGAAGTTTTTGAATTCTTGCAGGGTTTTTTTTTTGTTTCCTTGAACTTTTACTATATTTCTTTTAAATAACTTAAATTTGACCAATATTGCTAATTTTGTAAATTTAATTTAGGGGTTTATACAGGTTTTGCATCTATATGGACCATAGGTATCAGGATAAGATAACCTAGGAACAAGAAATTTGCTGAATGAAATTTATGTCTCTAGAAACGCTCTTTACTTTTGTGGAACTGCATTACAGATACAAAATTGGTAATTTGATAGTAGCAAGAGCAAAAGTGAATAATATCAAGTTCCTTATGTGGTAACCTTTAATATTCTTCCTCATTTATTGTATTAATCAAAACTAAACCCCAAATTTACCTTTGCTTGATCTCAAAGCTAAATTTATAATCGAAGGTGTTTACTAAAACAAGGGAAAAAAATCATGTTCTATTAATACTGTTAAAATATTCTAAAAGCTTCCAGGGAAATTACAAGTGTAATATTTCTCATACTGCTGAAATAACGGAAAAACAAGTTGTGAAGCTTTTACTTTATGAGTGCTTGTGGCAGTCCACAAATAATAATTTCTATTAATAAGACATATAATGTTTCTCAACATGTGTCCTGATCTGCAATTATCATGTCAATAAACACAGCTAATCAGTTTAATGTGCTTTAGGGTAAGACAAGCAGTGAATGCCAATAGAGAGATAACAAGAAAGGAATCTTTTTTATTCTTTTTCCTGTGGTAGAGCAAGCCTGGACATCCATCAGTGGTCTATTCTTCTAGTGAATACTGAATGAAAAATTTTCTGAAAAGACATTTTTTACATTAAAGAAAAAAAATACTACTTTGTGTATTTTTGAGAAAGACTTCATTTTTTTTAAAAAAAGGAACCCCATATCTTCGTTATGTAACTGTAAGTTGTTAATGCCTCTTTTCACATTAAGCCATTTTTTTTCCCTGAAACTTGGCAATGTTTAATAAATAACAATTAGACTTTGACTTTTTTTTTTCAGAGGAAATTAACTTGTTTGGGGTGATATACCAGAATGCAGAAAAGCTTTAATCTCAAGTACTTTTTACTTTGCACTGAACAATTCCATGTTCTTCCTTCTTTGTACTGTTGTGAAAAATTGTCCTAAACCTTCTATTCTACATATTAATTTGCTGTCTCTTTCTTTTCTCCCCTTCAGTTTGGGATATATATATCTGCCTTTCCAAAACATGCTTAATGTTTACCCTGTCCTGAGAAATGTTGTATCACTCTAATTTCAAAATGACCTTTTATGGGCTGACTGAGGACAGAGAAATTGACGACAAATAAGTAGGGATGCTGTTACTGGAAAAGACTGTGCTATTTATAATTTTTTTTAAAACTTGTCTCATTACCTTGGCTACTCCATATTCAGCTGAGGGGATAAAGTCTGCAAAACCAGCATCAGCAGATTCTGACAAACATTGCTGTGATTTGTCTTTTGTAGAGTAAAGTGAGGAGATCCTGTAGCACATTGAATTTCTGGACTGTTTGAACAGATAGATGCAGTCTTAATTTTGACATATTGTATAGGAAAAAACACATGCTTTCAAGCATATCAAAGACAGAAATATTCCTTTAATAAACAGATGTGCTCCACTGAAAGACTGTAGAACAAATTTTAATCTCTGTTTATTTCAAGTACATTTCGTTAGATTTTGTGGACTTGCAGAACTACATTAAAACAAGAAAAGAGAAATATAAAAGACCAATTAGGTCACCTAGTCTGTCCCTCAGGGGATCAGTAAAGGATTGTTCCCTACAGTGTATAATAATAATTTTATCTAATTATGCAGCTCCTAAGAATGACCAACCAATTCAATCTTTCATTTAATGAAGCATTCCATGAGTCTTTTTCAATGAACAGGGATGTTTTGATTCCTAAGTAAGCAAGCTATTACAGCTGAAGGGAAAAAAACCAGAAAGCTACATGCATTAAAACAAGATTTTTAAAAAACCTTTTGACAAAAATCAGAAGCATTTTGCCATTATTTGTAGGTTCCGGTTTCCAGGACAGGATTGCATGAAGCACTGCTATACAAAGTAGTCAAGTATTAGTGTAAAGGGAGATGAATCAAGTAGACAACTGAGAACTAGCATTTTCTTTCCACCTATCAAGTGGGCTTTGTAAATTGTATTTCTAACAACAAGCACCCTCAGTCCTGGACAGTTTGATTTTTAGCCTCTCCAAGTTGTCACTTATCATGAGTTTTGTATTTCTCAGTTTGTACTTTTAGTAAATATTTCACATCAGATTGAAGGACAATACAAATTTAGTAAGTACACTTTGTGCCAATCATGAATCATCTTTTGTCCTAACAGTCTTGTTGACTGTTCTGTTGGGTTATTAATTTCCGACTGAGCTATACTCTGCCTGCTCATATTTCAGCTGACGGTTTTGTTTTCCTCTAATTTTACTCCATCCTGAATATTTGTTTCCCAGTTAAATCAGAATAGAGGAGTTAACATAGGAGAACCTATGTTAACTTTATTGCTTAAAGATGAAGCCTGTACGCCTTCTTGTAACTAACTGAGATCTTGTTTGGCTTGTAGATCCGTCACTTTCCCATTCCTTTTTTTTTTTTTTTTTTTGATATTGTATGACACTTTAAGCAGCTCTTTGGCTTTAACAAAGATGCTACTTTTTTTGTTATGACTTGGTGAAGTTTTCTCTTCTAATCATTGCTTTCCCTTTGAACATGAGCTCTGATAAAAGAAAGTTTCCCAGCCATCTGAACTGATAATTTTTATCGTCATTTCTTAAATAAACCTGAATGTTCTTTCCTACTATATGTAATTGGGAGTTTTGTTTAAGTAAAAATGAGAGAAACTTTCCTTCAATATTTGCATTATTTCCACAATGAATCTTTAGTACTATGTATATACGTAGTCTACTAATGTTTATAACGTAACTTTACAAGCAGTACAACACGTCCAGATAATACTTAACATGTGGAATCTCAGCAGATCCTTTACTCTTGGCAACTGATATTGTACCTGCTTCTGAGAGCTTTAATCTATGTCTTTATCTGTTTGCTTGCCTATGAAAAGATTAGCTCTTGTAATCATTTACATTTTCTATATCTTGCATGTAGATGCCTGAAGAATTCCTTGCAGTCTGACAAGGTCTAGTCACGTCAAGTAGTGCTGAATTAAACAGACTTACATTCCATTTTGAAGGTCACCAGTGCATGGATACTTAAAAAATAAAGTATTTAGGTGCATTTCCCTCATTAAAGATTCTGAAGATTGTGTAATATGATTTGTTTGGTCACTTGGTTTTTTTTTTGAAGTACAGTGTTAATGCTTTAAAAATTTCCTAGTCTTGTCAATCAGTGAGCTGTGGAAACTAGTTGCCACTGCTGCAAAAAAACCCCCATAACCATTTGTTTTGACCATTACCAAATGTGCATTGGTTGAAAGAATCCTAATTTACTATAAAAATATTTTTTTTCAAACTAGAAGTACTCAATTATAAATGAATATTGGAGACACTAATCTTTATTTTACAAATAGTCTGTTTGCAATTTAGAACAGCCTTCAGGCCATTAGCAATTCAGAATGGCTTTCAGGCTTATTTATGTTGTATGTTTTAAACAGATAGACATGTTTGAACACTGGAGATGTGTTAAACTTCATTAACCCCTGCAGAGTTGCTCCACCTGGAGACTTGGAGTCTCTAGCTTCCAATCTTCAAGAGATTTTCTCCTTCACCTATGTTATAAAGCCAGAAAAGTTCCAGACACCTTTCTTCTAGATGTGTTAATTTAACAGATTTTTACAGTTAACAATTGCTTGTGATCGCAAATACTAAAATCTTGTATTCTCTCTTTTTTGTTCTGGTTGCTTAAATTCGGTACATAAACATCACCACCAGATTCTTACAAACACTGCTTTGTACAAGTTACTTTATGTTTCTTGGCTTTTTTAGCTCAAGTTGGTAATATTTTTAAGCAGGCCTATAATCTCTAGGATTAAGATGTCAAGCACATTTACTAATGTCTTTTTTTTTCTGTCTGACACTTTCATTGTCAGTAAAACTGTTGTTTACTACTGCCTTCCAGAATAAGTAGCAAGTGTAAATTTAAAGAGGGGGACTTGAACTGCATGAATGATAAAACAATTATATCCTCAAAGATTCATTATATTTCCATCACAGCATTACATTTTCATAAACTATCTAAATTTCATATTGGGCATGCGAAGTACATGTCAGTCAGTTTTCCGTGTTTTTAAATACAAGCGTGATGTACTAGAATTAATTCATATATTTTACAGACTATAATATTTCTCCTGACGTATCTTTTTAACTATTGCACTTTTAAATCATGTGCAAGTCTTCTATGCTAATAGCAAAATACATTAATCATACTGATCAGAACTCTTTCCAAACCAGAAGAAAGGTCTCCAGCACAAAAATAATAAACCTTGCCTAGCATCTGCAGTGCAAATGCTATAAAAAGGAGTATTTGGTTGACTTGGAGTGTCTGTTATGATAAAGTAGCAATCATTATTTGCACAGATCATTTAAGATCTATGCTGAAATTTAAATTTCTTACTTTTAAAGTCCATTCAATTTCTACAAAAAGAAAAGGGCAGAAATAAAGAATCTGCACAGAAATCCATGTGCAAAGAAAGACTATTTGAATTTTGCAGCATTGCTCCAGTTTAAACAACTCAGCTTGATTAGCTGGTAAAATATTAGTTATGCTAGATTAAGGGAACTGAGAACTGTTTTGCTAATTAAGAGATTAAATTAGGAAGATCTGTTCAGCTGTAGCTTGCAGATATGTCTTATTTTCATGGAGATAGTTTTTCAATGTCAATCAATTTTGAATCAACTTCTGCTGAGGGTCTAGTATCCTTATTTTTCAGCATCTTTGTAAATCTATATGATTTTTTTTTCTGCTATTGTAGTTTCAATTTAATTATAGTGTCATGAGAGAGAAGAAAATTATTTTTCTAGCTTTAAGGGCAAGTTGGTTCTTCGTTAGTTTTTTGTTATACAGGTAAAATGGACTATTTGTAAAACAAAGTCAACCAACCCATCAATAAACAGTCCCTCTTGCAGTTGCAAAATATACACTGAATGGAAAAGAAATATATGGGTTTTCAGGTTTCTTACTCTAGTTGAATTTTATTGCAAGAAAGGAAAGTCGACAGTGGATAAGCGTTGACAAAAAAAACCAGAAACTCTCTAAAGACTTGAAGTCAGCTATTGACAGTGAGACCAAATGAAACACAAGAGGGAAGGACACAATGAATGATGTCAAGTGTATCTCAGTATATGCAGGCCGCACCTTCCCTCCTTTGAATTGATTTCCTCCTTGAACACTTTCCTTACAAAAACAGGGAAAATCAGCTGAAGTGTGACTTTTGATAGTTGGAAGTAGGAAACTAGTTGAAAGATAGTGAAAAATATCTGATTAGAGTTCTGGTTGGGAAGCTCCTATCCATGATGTTGGCTACTACTTACCTAATTCTTTCCAGCCTCTGAGGTACATACACACGTAAGTTAATACATTTATACTGGCTCTGAATTTTATGATTTACAAATTATGAAATCTCCAGAACACCTGCAATAAAACTGTTTTGTTGAATGAATAGAAATACATAATAAGGGAAATTACAGATGTAAAGTCCCATATAAATTAGAAATATAAAATATATTCTCATAAAGCTGGAGCAACACTTATCTTCTCTTAAATTCGTTCTAAAATTTAAAAGCTCTGCAATTATTTTTCTTTTTTTTTTTTTTTTTAAACTGTTTGCATACTATCTCAGCCCAGCTGCTGCTGCAGGTGTGAGGAAGCTTAGTCTTGTACTGTTTGCAGCCCAAACATAAATAGGAAGTAGGTAAAAATTTACGAGAGCCTGAGAATTCTGTCTTTACTCTGGAAGTTCAAGAAATACCACTCATAAAAGAACTTTTTCGTACTAAAATGTTGCCTGTTCTCACAATATTACAATGTATCTTTCTTAACGGCTGACTGGCTTCTTTTTCAATCTCCACAATTTGACTCAATTGCAAATGGGAAAAAGAAAAGGAGGGGGAAAAATATGTTTCAAAACCAGAGATAAATTTTTTTCAGATTTTTATAAATCAAATCTGGGGCATAATCCAGAAGCTTACAGTAGAAAAATAGCTTCAAAACCTCCTCAGTTCTAGATCAGATAAGAACAGCTTGTTGATAAAATAAAAATAATCTTTCAGTGATACATTTTGTAAATAAACAGTTTTATTGTTTTAATGAAAACACATTCACGCTGAAGTGAGAAATTTTTCCACAATGCAGTACCAGTACAGGTTGTACAGTACAAGCAAAGAGAGCTGATTGGGATCTAGCTCTATTCTACAGGTGTGACTTTTAGATTTTTTACATTTTAAAATAATACTAACTCTCATTAGGGACCTGCTTTTCAAACCAGGTCTTACAGGTGGGAGAAAGGTCATGTTTGCCCTACGAAAATATTACATTAATTAGGCTTCATAGTTAGGTGTAGTGTTTCTACAGTTCAGCTGAGTATATTCCCGTACTATACCAACTTGTGTAGAGATACTGAAATAATGCTTCTGAAATAAAATAAACGTAACATTTTATATAGTGCTAATATAAGGATATTATTTTCCAGACATTTCTTTCCTGATATCACTCATTTAGATAGTACGTTTTATTTTGCCTATGTTATCCTTTTCCAGTGAAAACTCTTGTGATCAGTATATCTTGATTTGTTTCAGTCTGTAGCATTCAATTTATAGAAAAAAATTCACACAAGAGAACTGCTATGCTAAAGATACATGTTAGAGAAGTCATAAATATTCCTCAGTGTACTGACTACTAAGTTAACATGTTTTTCAGTCAAATTTTTCCACCAAGTGTAACTTGGAAGGCGGGAAAAGAGGAAGAATGAAGAGAAAACATGGAAGATTAGCAAATAAAGTATTGTCTCAAAACAGAATTTAATCTATTTGAAAATGTCAAATGAAGAAGACTACGAATAATATTTTAGTAGTGCGCCCTCTCCAATGTGATTAAAGTCAGGAGAAGGAAGATAAGTAAAGAAAAATTTACTGGGAATAAATAAACTCTTGAGTAGTCAATGCAGATGACCAGTGGTTGGAAATGGATAGATCTCTCAAGCTTGTAAAATCTTTTGTGACAGAGTTGTATAAAAAACTTATTAAACTGGTGAGTAATAGAATTTTCAGAAACTGAAAGCTGCAAAACTCTTTAGTAAGCATTATAAATTACACTGATGGAGAACTAATCTGTTGTTCATATCGGGGAAAACCAGAATTTTGATTTATTTATAGTGAAGTGAAATGATATTTATAAACATATTATCAGAAGTTTCAGAAAGTCACCTGTACGTTAAATTTCCCAAAGATAGTCACACTGAGCTTATGTAATCCAATGTTTAACTTAGCAGAGAGCACAAAAAAAGAATACTAGTAAGCCCTCTTTGTTTAATATGTAGATTTTCATACATTTGATGAATTTATATTTATGATTTTAGATAGCAGAGGCTCATTTTCATTAAATTTGTTTACCGTAATTATGAAAGGACTGTCACAATAACCATTAAGTTTGATCCATTTGTGTGCATTCCCACTTCTCTCTGCCTCCCAGAATTTTCATTCCAGCCACGACTGCTGGTGTTCCTTCATTGTACATCTGCTACAGTGTTTCTGACAGCAGCATCACTCCACAGGGACTGAATGTGCCATCTGTATGACACTCTTAGTATCTAATGGTTTAAGAGCTAGAGACTCATAACAGCCTGAAAAACTACATTTTCCAGGATGCTATGTTGTTGGCCTCTGAGTCACATTTTACCAACACAGTACGTGTTACACAGTGCTACAGGTCTGTGTTTCTTTCTTTGCAAGTATGAGAAAGGAGATGAGGCACCTCTGACTTTAGCATCCAGGATGCCCCTATTACATCTAGCTGCAGGCAAAAGTAAAGGAGAGAAAGACTCAAAAAACCTTGCCAAATAGGACCCAAAGAGGTACTAATCTCATCACCAGAAGAGCTGATTCTAATAGAAACGTAATGTAAAATCATCTTGTGAAAGGAAGAGTGTACAAACAGATGTTTAGAACTATCTATAGAACATGCAAATGTTGCCTTAAGCTACAGTAGTTAAAGGAATGAACTGGCATTTCTCAAATAAAAAACCATTAGATTCCAAATGAAAGTCACAATAAAATATATGTTAGTGGAAATTTCTCACTCCTACAGCCAAGACTTCTGCAAGACTTTTGCACTTGCCTGAACTTCAGTGTGATTATGAAGTACAGAAGATGTAGAACGATTTAAGTCAAAATGAACCTGGTGAAACTGCATGGGAAAGATTTTCCTCATAAATGTAACTCCTCTTTTTGTAGGACAAGGAGAAAATGGAGGCTCTAGTCTGATACGGGACAAAATATCAGTTAATTAGCAGACCACTTGAATTCTACCCAAAAGAGAAAAATGCTGGAAGATAGGAAGCTTTCCCATGGCCTTTCAGGTTTTTTTTTTCTTGTTTTTCCTCTCTTGAGTTCCTGCTCTTCATTAAGAATTACTTTCTATTCGTTGCTTGCATTAAGGTTTAATAGATACATAATTGGTCCAGAAAAAGGCATACGTTCAAAGTGCCCATTATTTATGATTTTTTCTTAACATTCAAGATGAAACCTTTTAAAGCTAGCAATGCAGTTTAAGTAGAAGCAGTCCTGGGCTATTTTATTCTTCTAATGACCCTGCCTGTGGCTTATTTTCTCCTTCAGCCTTTTTAAGCAATAAAACAAGGAACATTTCTTTCTAAAATATATGGCTCAGATGCTTGTGACTTTGTTCCACAGAGAGCAATTTACAAATAGTAATAGAACTGACTGACAAATGTGTTCCTCTACAAAATATGCCAGCTAGTGGAAAACTTTTCTATGTGGTGATTTGCCAGTCAATATTATTATTGTTGCACAGGTATTCATAATGTAAGAAAAATAGAAAAAGCAAAATGTAATTAAGTTGAGAAATTCAATGTAAAAGTTGTCACTCCAGATTTTAAATGTTGTAATTCAACATAAAAATTAGAAGTTTCAGACCATATCCTAGATTTTGCTTACACCAAAGAAAATCCATTTAGGGAATTACATATTGCAATATTTTTTATGGTAAACAAATTTGAATATGACTACTGATGTTAGATCTTCATTAAAATTTGGTATTCATGTAACAACTGTAGTTATCATTTGTCTAGCTCATTTGTTTTGCTTTTCAATCTCTGTGTCAGATCACTTTTACTCCTTGGTATATCAGTTCACTGGTGTAATGATGAAATGGGTTTTTAAAATCAGTATGCAATTCTGAGTGCCTTGGTTTTTTTGGGGGAACACAATTTAGCACATCTTGAAGGGAGAAGAAATTCAGTGTTCAATGTTTAGTCTGCAATAAAAGGCTCATTTGAAATTTCTTAAACTGTATAGCTGAAAATAAAATCACTGTAGCTTACAAATCAGATTTGAGTATTTTTTTTCTTTGTTTTGCACACAGTTGGAAAACACTGAGTTCACCAGAAAGACTACTAGAAACAAAATCGTAACTAATAATCAGATCAGTTTATTCTTCCTCCTTTAGCAGAGATCTTGTAAAGGCGAATGCTTGAAATAGACATGCATATGTAAAAAACTGTTAGATTAGTTTCTTTGGTAGCAAACATTCATGTTGATGCTCTGGTTCCACCTTCTTTATTCTTGCTCCTGTTTTTTCTTTTTTTTTTTTTCTTTAAAGTGAAGGACAAATGTATATAGAGCAGGTGTGTAGGGTAAATCTTTCCCACTTGGAATGAGTCAATGTTCTCATTAGAAGTTTATTGTTGCTCTCCTGTGTCAATTACACTTGGACTGTCACCCAAAGGAACTGGAGACATAGAGGTATAACCGTTACTGGAGAAATGAAATTGCTGCGTTTGCTGAGCAAAGACAGAACTGTTCATTCACCCTTTTAATGTGAAGAACAGCCTAGAAGTCATGGTCTGGCTGTCTTTCTGATGCACGTATAAGGTGTCAGTATGCCATGCAGCTTTTTGCAATTGCAGAAAGGCTGGATTTTGTAATGGCAGGACTGGAAGGAAAATTACTTACTTTGTAATTTGATGAAGTTAATATCAGCATGAATGCATTTTGATTGGTGTAGAATAGGACAAAACATGAGATTATTCGACTACATGATTTTTTTTATAGGCCTTCTAATGCAGGACAGCCAATAGTTAGAAAGATGACAAAGTCACAGAACGGATTGCTTCTGATTCCTAACTTGTTCTCAGCATCTAAAAAGAGCTTTATCTTCAAAACAACAGCACTGATTTTGATGCAGAAGGATTACACATCATTTATCAGTGCTAATAGTGCACTGTATGGCATTCTTCAGTGTAACAGGTGGCCTAGTACAGACTAAGTTGATCGCATACCAGAAACACTATAGAAATGACAATGCATGCCAGAACTGGGAGAGGTACCTTCAAGTGCAATACTGTCACGTCAAAGTTAAACTGTTTCCGGTACCTCCTCTAGCACTGGTTAGAGGCAGTGCATTTTTCTAGGTATGTACATCTTCTCTCTTGGATTTAGCTGTGTCATCTCTGATTTGATCCTATGTCAGAGTGCCATAGGCACACCCAAGGGAATATTGAGATGGTAAAACTTCAGAAAAAATGAGGTCTTTAGAAGATTATTCCAGCCATCTTGACTCACCTTCTAAGTGTGTCTTGACTTGCAGTGGGAAAACAAGCTTAGAATATTTTCTATCTATGACTTGTGTGCAACAGAGGTGAGGAAGTAAGCATTTCCTGTGTTTCTATGCTATTAGCTTAGTGCAGGAAGTAGAGAAAATTATAGCAAATTCTAGCTCATATTTTTATGGTCATATTTTAGGTGTGGCTTCTAGAGTCTGGATGGTGAAAAGGAAAGAAAAATTCATGACTAGATAACAGTGTCTGCAGCCTGTCGTCTAGAGTGGTTGACTGAGCTAGAAGGAACAGTAATGCATCTTGGGTATCCATTACCTAGAAAGTAACTTCTGGCTGCTTATGGGAAATGTGGGACATAACAAAAAGTGGACTCAGCATGACTATGTAATAGAAACCACAGGCAATATTTTATTGCTACTTCAAACATATCCCAATTCAGATTCATCCTACTCTTTCAGTGATGCATCTTCTATGTCATTTCACCAATCTGTCAAAAAAAAATGAAAGGCTTTTCTATTAAATTGGTCCTCTACTTCTTCAGATCCCCCCTGTTTTCTGAGATCTGTTGAAATAATTATTATGCTTCCGGAATAGTTTTTCCTTCATGTTACTTGAGACTGGTACTCCAGGTCTTTGTGACTGGTTAACCAAAAAGTCTTCAAATGGCATTTGATGTTCAGGACCTGACAATCATAAGAAATCCTTCTGCAACAAGTATTTTAATGCCACCTTCCTGGTAGAAACTTCATCCTTGTCATCAAAAATCACTAACTCACAAATTATTTAATATCAACTTGCAAGTATTGTAAGTATCGTGTTCATAAAGCTATGTCCAAGAAAGAAACAAAAAGGGAAATTCAAAGTGGGAGAGTGAAAAAGCAGGTAAGAAAAAGTCTGGACATATATTCACTGTTCAGCTTTGGGGCCCCCAACATAAAAGGACCTGTTGGAGCAAGTCCAGTGGAGGGCCATGAAGATGATCAGAGGGCTGGAACACCTCTCCTATGAAGAAAGGCTGAGAGAAGGCTCCAGGGAGACCTAAAGGGGGCCTACAAGAAAGCTGGAGAGGGACTTTTGACATGCAGTGACATGACAAGAGGTAATGGCTTTAAACTGTAAGGGGGTAGATTTAGATTAGACAAAATGAAGAAATAATTTACTCTGGCGGCAGTGAGGCACTGGAACAGGTTGCCCACAGAAGCTGTGGATGCCCCGTTCCTGGAAATGTTCAAGACCAGGTTGGATGGGGCTTTAAGTAATGTGTTGCAGTGGAAGGTGTCCCTGCTTATAGCATGGAGGTTGGAACTAGATGATCTTTAAGGTCCCTTCTAACCTAAATGATTCTATGTTTCTATGATTCTATGATTCTTTGATTTGGTGGATCTGTTATTTTTGTTTGTTTCTCTTTGTATAGACAGAAGTCAGATTTCCTGAGTTAAAAACATGCTGGAATATTTAATCTATTGATTTTTAGTGAGTTCTTTAGGATTGTCTCTAAATTCAACTCCAATGTCCAATGAAGTACATCCCAAAACTCTCATGGGGGATTGATTTCACATACAAGCAAGAAGATGAGAAGGTCACACATAAAGTTTTTAGAATGAAGTCTTTACACAATGTACTGTTTGGCTTGCACTCTACTTCAAGAAGGCAGATCTTGAGGGACTAAATTTGACGATCAGCAATTTGAGATGCAATTCATTAAAATGGAGAATGAAGATGAGCTTTTGTACAGGTGGTAGAATAGTCAGATCTGAAAGTCCAGCCTAGAACCAAATGTTGTTATGTTTACAAAATACGTTTTCATGGATGATGCAGTCCTTGAATATTTTTTTAAATTACAATGATAAAATCGTGGGAAAATACAGCTGCATAAATTGCTGGAGGTATATTAAGAATTAACTTGATTATTCTCAAATTATGTTCATTAAATTTTCTTCCTTTCTTGTCAATAGGTAAAGTCTATTCAAAACAATAGTGAAACAGACAAATTTTCAATAAAACACTATTTCTTTTATAAGCTAGTGTCTGCATTTGAGTATATTTTCTGCCCTACAATACTCTCTGACACCAAGAAATTCAGAGAATGTTTTCCTAGAATTAAATCTGATCAGCTCTCCTCTATGCATATATACCAGCAACAGATAGTGATTCTGCTTACATTTCTGTGAAAATCAATGGATCATTATTTATCATACATTATTTTAAAAATTCTCTTACATTGCCTTATTAGGAGACAATTACTCAAAACTTCAGTTATAGGTCTCCAGCATGTTCTATGTCAGTTGCTGAAGTTCTTATGATATGGTTGCTTAGCTTCACAATGGGATGTAAAGGTAGTAGAGACAACTTAAGTCCCCAGACTGATCTAGTACGAGTGGTTCCTCTCAAAGGGTAGGAGTAAGAGGTGGGAGCAAGGATGGACAATACATATCTTCAAAAAGAAAGGACAAAATCAACTCAGAGGAATTTGTAGCGGAGTTATAGAGGCAAAATGTCTTTCCTCTGATGGTAACTTTATCTGCTTTATGTAGGATTGTGTGTATTTAACATCCAACATCCAAGTGAGACCAGGCTACAGAGCGTTCTCTTAAGAACTCCTTAGTTGCTCCTGAGAAAAACTCTGTGCCAAGCTCCAGAAGTGGGTACTTTTAAGAGGCCTTTCAGTGCTCTGATAAGAGAAAATGCATTAGGTAGTGTACATGCCAATGTATCGAAAGACTAATCTTCCATTAAGTGGGAAATGTTGGAGCACTGCAATTTACTTTTCCTGAGAAAAAACCTAGTGCATGTGAAAAGCTCTAGTCATGTTCTATTAAAGACAATTAATTAGATTTGCCTATTACTGGTAGTTATTTAAATAGAAGTTTCTCTTACTTAGGGTATTACATTTTGAAAAATAATAATGAAAAATCAATTCTTCTGAAGAAGTTGAAAATTCTGCTGGGGAATACGTACAAAATGCTACATATTTGGAAAAGTTCAATGAGTTTCTGTGCTTAAGTGTCATGTCTGAGGTACTCCTACTTCCTTCATATTTTTATTAATAGGTATCCTAGAATTAAAAAGAGTGTTATTCCTGTAAGTATTCATCCTCTGGTGGTATTTCCCACTTGGAGTCATCTTTTAGTTGTGACATTACTATATTCTTCTAAGGTAATCAGACATAAGGACTTCAGATGGGTATAAATAACAAGAGAAGATGGACTTACATACTTAACTCCTCAGGAAAAAAAATCCCTATCAAAATCAAAACCCAAAACCAGGCAAAACATTGTTTGGACAAAAAAAAGGGCATTATGAGCTGTCCTTTCCACTTTCTCCCTTCCAAATATATTTATTTTTCTCATAAAATACTGATTAATGATGAGACATACTGCGTTGAAAATTGGGAAGAGTTTGGAAAAAGGTGGGCTTACAAACAAGCTGGAGTAGCTTTTTATGTTGTTGTTATTAAAATTATAAGTAAAAGCATTAGTAAATATCATTCAATGAAATATCATATACTGACACTGAATTAATCTGACAGGGAAAGATTTAAAACTATTTTATGCTTGGCTGTGGTGTGTGCGCATGTGAATTCTGTTTATATGCCACTACCAACTACAGCTTATTCAGAGAATTGTTTGTTTAGGAGATTAGAGCCTGAATTTTTTATGAATTTGATGCTGAGAAATTCACAACAAGGCTACCCCAGTTATTTCTATCCCTAGATTTGTCCCTTAAGAAACAGATTGTTTTGCAATAGAAGGTGGCAGATATCAAGATGACCTATCAAATTGTCATCTTGTGTGCATGTCCTGATACTTGCAGTAACATGGCCCAAAGTGATACTATAAACATAAGGTGAATGTGTCAGAAGAGATAGCATGAAGAACAGGACTTCCCTTGTGATTGAAAAGCCAGATAACTAATTAATTTGCTGCCTATTATCCTTCGCATTTTGGGCACTTAGCCATCGTATGATCTCTAAAAATATCTGATAGTGTAATTACAATGGCAAATAGTTGGAAATTACCTTTTATGTTTACAGTTCAATGTACAAAGAATTGCTCTGTGAAGTGCAGTCCCTACCAACACAGTGTGCTATATATTTATCTTTAATTCGTAAGGCATTTTTTACTCAAGCTTTCCACAGGAATGTCGATTACCTGTAAATGATCACCAAAGCACAAAAAAGTAGTTCAACAATGCTGTAGTTTTGTATAATGTAAGTAATTCAGGTTAATGAGGCTTATTTTTGCATGACTTTTTTTTTTGTATTGAATTGCTTTTGAAATTTTGTAAAGAATAATAAAAATAGAAACAATAAAGAACATTTCTTTCCAATGTCCAATAGTGTTTATACAGCATATTTCAGTTTTTGAAAAAGGGAATTGCCTAGATCTGATTTTAAACATTATTTATTTTTTCATCTATAGGCCAATAAATTAATCTTCCTTATTGCTTTGTGGCTCTTAAGGATAGCTGGAGTGACAGATAGTGTATAATACAAAGTGGTGTGGCAAACATGTATTGGAGCATGGATTTTTACAATGGCATATGGAAGAAGAAGACAATGAACAAAGAATCCTTTCATTAAACAATAACTATTTTAATACTGGGTTAATAACTCTTTAGTTTCAAGGAGTTTTTTAATGTTATTTCAGCAGAACACAAAAAAAAATTTCCTCATTGAATTTCAATTAGAAAAGTAATTAACAGTTTACTATTCCTACTCTTGGACTCAGTTTGTAAGTTCTTCTTGCAAACAGTTTCTGAATGAGAATAAATCTGCAGTACTAATTACAATAAAGAAGAAGAGGAAAGTCAATACAGCTAGATTGTCCACATAAAATCCATGGTGTAATTAATTTCCTTCATAATACCATACTGCGAATAACAGTACATAACCACAAACTATTGCATACAACAGAAAACGCACAAAATAATTTACATTGTCATGTCCCAGATCCTCTGCTTATCATAACTTTAGATCACAATTTTCATGCAGTTTTGTAGAGAAGATAGAGCTAAGGTTTGTGTAATATCACTATGATCTTTCATCCTATGAAAGATATATCAGTCTAATGCGATTGGCGTGGATGCAAGTTTGCAGCAAGAAGTTAGTACACTTTAAAGGACTGTCATGCAGCTGTGGTTCACCAGAAATAGAATAAGTGATCTAGTGAAGAGGAACAGCAAGATGCAGTGTCTGTCACATTGCCTCTGTGTCAATTGATAGTTTATATTTGCCAACGTTAAACAGAGGTGTCTAGTTAGAATAGTCTGGCTTTTTGGTGTCCAGTCAGGTCTTCACAAAGCCTCTACAAGAGGCCTGCACATTTGAAACTGAAGGCATCCCAAGCTTTGCACTGTTCTCCTATTTCAGTATTAGTCTTTAGGTCGTTGAAAAGAGGCAGAGAAGCAGAGAATGGAAAACAATGGTCTTGGTCTTCAGAACACTGACTTATTTCATGTCAAGATTACATGTTGGAGGGAGGGAATGCCATCCAGAGGCACCTTGACAGGGTAGAGAGGTGGGCCTGTGAAAACCTCATGAAGTTAAGCAAGGTCAAGTGCAAGGTCCTGCACATGGGTCGGGGCAATCCCAAGCACAAATACAGGCTGGACGGAGAATGGATCAAGAGCAGCCCTGAGGAGAAGGACTTGGGTGTGCTGGTGGATGAGAAGCTCAACATGAGCTGATAATGTGTACTTGCAGCCCAGAAAGCCAACTGCATCCTGGTGAAGCACGGCCAGCAGATTGAGGGAGGTGATTCTGCCCCTCTACTCTGCTCTTGTGAGACCCCATTTGGAGTACTGTGTCCAGCACTGGAGCCCTCAGCACAGGAAATACATGGACCTGTTGGAGTGGGTCCAGAGGAAGGCCATGAAAATGACCAAAGGGCTGGAGCACCTCTCCTATGAGGACAGGCTGAGAGAGGTGGGGTTGTTCAGTCTGGAGAAAAGAAGATTCCAGGGAGACCTTATATATCGACCTTCCAGTACCTAAAGGGGGCTTATAAGAAAGATGGGGAGGGCCAGTTGTGATAGGATGAGGGATAATGGTTTTAAAATAGAGTGAGGTAAATTGGATATAAAGTAAAAATTTTTTACAATGAGGATGGTGGAACACTGGAACAGGTTGCCCAGAGAGGTGGTTGATGCCTAGTCCCTGGAAACACTCAAGGCCAGGCTGGACGGTGCTCTGAGCAACCTGATCTAGTTGGAGATGTCCCTGCTCCTTGCAGGGGGGTGGATTAGATTACCTTTAAGGGTCGCTTCCAATCCTAACTATGCCATGATTCTATCATTCTAAGATTTCAGTTTAAGTACGTATGCTGACTTCAATGGACAGTATGCTTACATAAACATACACTGGCTTGCAGGACAGCGGTCTTTTCTGGGGATCAAAATTATAGTGCTTATTTTTATTAAATACAATGAAAAATGAAATGTATGGAAAGTTCTTTAATAAAAGGACGTTAAAATGGTCTTGTATTTGTTCAGTGTTTCCATAATTCCAATTATTAATCTGTCAATAAAAGAAGCTGTCAGTAGCAGGATAGTTACAGTACTTAAAACAACTGGAAATTGGAAAAAAAAATGTATCAGTAAAACAGAAAAACAGAGAAAAAGACTTAAAAAGAACAAAACTTTGTGTGTGTCGCATGAAGAAATGTAAGCAAAAGTTATGTGAGATATCGACAGCCCTGTTTTTGGAACAGTAACCTTAAATGCAGAGAGGGATTTTTTGGGGTCCTTTGGAAAATCATGTTGGCCATCTATTCAACAGGGAGGGCAAGGGAAGCGGAACAATAACTCCAGGTCCCTCTCTGAGATACTGTCAGGTAAGAAAGTAGAATTCAGTAATAATGAAAGCATGGTTTCCCCTTTTCCTGTGGTGAATCTGTTCCCCTTCTATGGTGGAGCTCCAGAGGTGGCAAACGGATGAAGTTCTAGAATTGTCTTCTGCTGCTAACACCATCATCTATCATCTATGATCACTAACAGATTTGTTGCCTGGAGAAGCCTCATTTATCTTACTCTTTTTCAGCTATTCACGCTGAAGACTTCTTGTAGCATTTCTACCACCATGTTGTGGTTGTGGATGTAGTGATATGGATGGATACATGGAGGTTTGTTATGTGCTTGTAATTTATATGCCAATTTCTGTCTTTAATAAAACATACACCAACAGCTATGAATGTGTCAAGAAGTCTAAGAGATATTTTTTTCCCTTATGCCTTGTATAAATAGATAAGGCATGGTAATGCAAAATATAATTCACCACGGCTACCTATCTAACCTTACAGGTCAGAAATAGACCAATACAATATTGCAGTGATAGCAATGAAATGTTTTTTTTTTTTTTTTATTGAAAAACATCTATTAGTAATGTTGCACAGTGCATATAGGACTTTACTAGTCCTATATCCTTGATTTTATTTCTGAAATTAAAAGAAATAAATGCAATGATTAAATAAGGATTTTAAATACAGTGATTAAATCAGGATTTTAAAAAATCCCATTTATGTTATCATACAAGCTTTACCAAGGTACGAATTATATCAAGTTCAGAAACTATCTGGAATAAGAATACTTCATATTTGTTTAACCGTCTTTCAGAACAAAGCCATTCTGGACAGCATAACCTACTAGAAGAGAATTACAGCTCTAGGGTTTCATTTTCTGAAATGAACCTTCACCTGGATGCAATGCCAAATAAAAGACAAATTTTGTTTGTGCATGACTTTTTAAAACTAATTTGAAAGTACATTTTCCTCTGTAGATTTGCACACCAAAACCAAAAGCAGCAGAGGAAAGGAGACATTTACCCTAGAGGCATTGTTACAGTGAGAGATTTTAAAATAACAGAAAAAACACGGCTCTTCAGAACATCTACATCCTGTTCAAAAGGAAGAGTCCTACATTAATGATTGGTTGTATACCCTGTGAGCAAGTGTTTTGGGATAAAGCAGGTACCCAAGCTAACAGTGAACAGATGTATGGAATTTCTCTTGTGACAGCTTAAGGCAGAAGGTGAAGACAACTTTTGCACTACAGCTTCAAAATGCATGAAGCGACTTTACTTTTGGTTTTGCTGATTTTCTGACTCCATTTATTGCATTGCTTAGATCTATCAGTATCCACTTTGGGAACACGAAAAAAAATTAATGTTAGTTCCCTCAAAGTTCGCATTTCAATCTGGAGCAGTAGTGCAGTTTGAAGCAAATCTCTCAAGTCATTTCCAGTTACTGAGAGTAGGTTCAATTCACGGAACTTTGATGTGTGTGAAGTATTTTTTTTTTTTTTTAAAAAAAAGAAACTGCAAGCTTCACTCCAGGTGTGCACCAGATGTGTTCCAACTTTTAACTGGAATTTGAGGGTTTGGCTGGTTTTTTGGATCACATTGCTATGCTTATATGGTGCATGCTATACCAGGAGACCAGACTAAATGTGTCTGAAGAAAAGACTCTGAGTTGCAAATAATGTAGTCGTGGGGGCCAAGCACCAGCTCCTTCAGCTGATCAGCTTCTATTTCACTGAATTAATGTAGACATAACACAGACATACTTGAGGATTACTTAGGACAGTCCTAGGCAATCAAACAAATCAGGAAATGAACTGTAGATTGAGGTCCAGTTAAAATTTCTGCTATCAATAACATCCCAAGCATTCTTGTATTTGAGATTATATGTCTAGGATGGGCAGATGTGCTCCTTGTAAATGTGAAATGAATTTGAAAATCACAGATCAGAAATATACGAATGGGATAAACTCTCAATGAGAGTCTAGAGCATGTATTTAAAATGTCAACATCTTTACTTTATAGATGACATACACCTTATAACTCTATGGCAAATTCACTTTTTTAGGTAGTATTTCAGATTTAGAGTAGTGATTCTGGAGAATAAAAGGCTTTTTTCACCACCAGAAGTCTCAGTTCACTGAGAGATTCTGCAGGCTTTCTATAGGCAACATATGCCTGAATTCGGTACTTTCAGCAGTGAGAAGTTAATTAGTCTGTTTAAATATTCAAAATGTGACCCTTTTGTCATGCAGTGTCAAATGTAGTTATGTTTTGTGACATGGATTAGGGTGTTCTGAAAAGAGAACTGAGACTATCAAATCAATTTTATTTCAGATGGGAAGCAGTCATCAGATGGCAACAATTTTGACAACTGCCAATGAATATGAAAAGACTTCTGTGTGCTAAAATGTCTGATATTATTAATCTTTTGAGCAATCTAGGCTCTGAAAGGGCTTCACTTTAGCTTTAGTAATAATAGTTCTGCATCAAGCTAGAAATCTGTATTTTTGTTAACTTAAACCATATATATTTTCAAGTTTTAATTTTCATTATGAATGGTCTTTTTTTTTTTTTTTTTTTTTTTTTAGAAAAAAGGTTGAAGTATAACTATGAAATAAACAGTGTAATGAAAAACAAGATTATTTTCCTAAATTCAAGAAATAGTATTCTTCCAATAGGTGTGATGAGGAATGATATAATAACCTTATTTTTTTCTGCGCAAATTTTTTCTATGTTTTCAAGAAATGACTTTAAGTTAGGGGCGGAGGCTAGCAGGACTGAGCACTATACCTTATGGACTTGTTATCAACAACAGAAATAATAGTGGAGTCTTTCTGAAATGATAAATGTCGTAATTTGTTCCACAGTAATGGGGAGAAATGTAAGATATGATTATGACACAGCCTTCACAGATTGAATTAGTGACAGATTAATGAAGAGAAAAGAAATGCATTGTGGGAATCATGAACCTGTGACAGCTATGCCATCCTTTTTGGTATACTCACAAATGAAGTCTGCCTATGAGACTAGAATAAGAGTGTGATTAGCTCAGCATTGCTTTTTTCTCCCACTATAGACTTCAGTTTTAATAATAATTAAAGAATGATGCCTGAATCCCATCTGAATGGCTTGTAAGGTTTAACTTACGGTAGCTATTCGCAGAGCTTAGCTTGCAAAGGAGACTGAACAGATCTGCACAACTAATTGTGGAGTATTACACTGATACTTCATCTCCCATATCAATACCAATTAAGTCTGCTTAGAGTACATCCTATATAATTTTAATAGGGACAGAATTTTTTAAACCGGTGAGGTATTTCCCTGTGTGTATAAATCCACTTTCGCCAGTAAGACTTAGAGTCTTTTTCAGGATCTTGACTAATGAAGATTTTCTCAGATGTTGTTTAGCCATGAGAATAGTAAATATTCTATTCTTTACTAGAATGATTTTGTTTCATTAGCATAAATAAAAAATAAAGCATAATAAGACAATGTTGCTTAACGTGTGTGTACAGAAATACTATTATAGGCATCTGGCAATTGGTGGGAGATCGTGAGATCAGTGAATGAGACCTGTACAGAAGCAGTATGGGATTCCTTTTTGTGATGGGAGCTTTTCCCAACGGGGCTTAATATTTTGCAATCTAGATCTCAGGAAATATTTTAGGTACTAGTCTTCAAAGACTAGACAAGTCTCAGGACTAGTACCTGAACAAGTATCAGGATATTATTCATATTATTATTCAGATGCTGGTAACACATACAAAAAAAATTGTGCATACAAAGGTGAAAGAAGATCATAGAATCTTTAAGGTTGGAAAAGACTTGCAAGATCATCATGTCCAATCATCAACCTAACACCACCATGCCTACTAGACCGTGTCCTGAAGTGCCACGTCTACACTTTCTTTGAACACCTCCAGGGATGGTGACTTCACCACTTCCTTGGGCAGCCTGTTCCAGTGCCTGACTACTCTTTCAATAAAGAAGTGTTTCCTAATATCCAACCTAAACCTCCCCTGCCGCAACTTGAGGCCATTTCCTCTCGTCCTATCACAAGTTATTTGAGAGAAGAGACTAACACTTTGGAAGTAGATGAAGAAGATATGGGACATAAATACTCTATATTTGCAAATTCTAACTAAATAACTCCCCATTATTCTTGGTTGATTTCAGTTAACTGCTGAAATTCTGCAAGCTTGCTGTACTGTTTTAGTATTTGCCATTCCTACCACATAGAGGCACTAGCACAGCTGAGAGGAAACTACACTCTCTCCTTTAAGTTAATTTTTGTATCTCATCATGATGTGGCCAATAAGGCTGACAAACACTGCCAAGGTTTTATGCTTTTATTTGAAGCTATTGCTTGTCTGGTAGAAGCTGGGTAGAAAACAGTTCAAATTTTACAGTATTCCCTGCACATCTGCAGCAGAAAGCAGTGAAATCACATTGAATATTGGGAAGTCACACAGAGATGAAAGTATTAATTACAACAATTCTTGTATCTGCACCAGCTACAAATAATGTTACCTATGTTAGTAGATAAGCTTTTTTGCATGACTCTTCATTACTCCAAAGGTAACAGTGATGGAAACTAACTGGTATGTGACAGTATGTCATGTTGACTTTTCGCAGAACATTGGACATGCATGATTTTTGAAGCATATCTCGTTTTCATAAAAAACCCTCTCCTTTATTTGTGTGCTAAACTTTATAAATTTTCATTCCAATCGGTTTTAGAAGTAGTAGGTACGACAGATTGTGTCATCTTAATGTATATAAAAGTAGCTAGCATGTTTTATTTCATTACTTTCATAACCAATGTTAAAAAACTTTAAGTTAAGCTCTATTAAAATAAGTCTACATGCAGCTGAGTCTCTGATTTCAGAAATCTTAGTGTGTTTAGAAATTAAAGCCTGTGTTGTATTTCTAAAGAACAGTGCTAATGTTGGCTTGAACTAACTCTGAAATAATAATTATATAAAAGTATTTTTGTAATTTCTCTGAAGCTTCATCTAAGTATTAGGCAATGTTCCACTTAGAAAATTTTTACATAATTTACAAATTATACTCAAACAGTATTCTGATGAAGAATTGACTGTTGAAATCATCCTAGATGGTGTAGTATGAACTTTTAGACTACCTTAACTTTTCACGACAGTTGAAGCACTTAAACTGCTTTAAGATGACATAAATGCTTAAATTGCCTAAAATCCTTAGAGAAGTGCATGGTTTTAGGGCACATTAAGTCCTCTGGTGCCATAATCACCTGAACCACCTCAAATTTTTCAAATTTCATAGACTTTAAAACATCTTAAATAATATTTGAGGTGGTGTAAGGGCTTAAACTGCTCTATGGAGGTAAAAAGCTTGAAATTACTAGTAGACTACTTTGAGAAGTGTTTGCTTTTGAATTTATGTAACTTTTCAGAGACTGCTTGGTAATGAAAACAATACTAAGGATCTAGTGCTGCATTCAGATCTCAGCTAGAAATTCTTTGGTCATATTGCAAGACCCTACAGACACTCGCTGAAGCACATTCCTAAAAATGTATCTTGCAGAAATGCACATTAAGTCTCCTGTGTTTGCCTCTTACTGCAGCTGCCAGTCTTTGATGAACACCTAAAATCACATAAAGTCATGGTACCCGACCTTATGCATAACCATATCAGTTTCTCTTGCTCTATCATCACTTTCCATTCCCATGTGCAGGGAAGGTAACCTTACATGTGCACCCACAACCCAGATGTCAGTACAGAGGTGAGCACAGGTTTGTGGTAAATGAAGAAAGAATGGTGAGGGATCTTGTGCTCACTCTCCACAAGGTGTCATATGGGCTACCCACTTCTCTGATAGTTGGTGTGAGTCACAAATGGTTCCATGGCTTCTCAAAATGTGCCTAGAGGGCTGTTAGCTGCCAATCCCACCTTGACCTGGCAGGATTCCATGACTGCTCTTGTGTTCTGTGTTGCAGAAGAATTGTACACAAAGTGAAACAAACTGTTGGCTTGTCAGAATCTTCTGACAGCTTGTCAGAAGCAGTCTCTAAGTGTGGATGAAGTAGCTGTAATAAAAAAAAAATGAATGTGCATGGTCTTCACAAAAGTGTGTGGTGAAAGAACTAATAAGGTATGTCAACAGGACATACCTGTTTAGTCTGTCTGCAGGTGTTCTTCTGTTCCATGATTTAAGCCCCACTATGAGAACATAAATGAGCAATTGAACAGTTTATCTTTAAACTGGGACAACAAAAACATTTATAGTAATTACTTTAAACTTGGTAAATACCAATCCACAGTGTAAACCCCAATATGATTTTGTGTAAAAGCACTTAGGCTAGGTCTAGACAAGCATACTAGAAACAGTCTAAAAGAATTGTTCTAATCCTCTTATGTAACACTTAAAACAACTGAGATGTCTGCAGCAAGGTATTAGAATAACCTACTCTTTCCTAAGTCAGAATCTTTTCAAGGCTGGCCTTGCCAGTACCCAAAGTTCATGCACCTAAGTTTGACAAAATTTTAAAGTAAGCCTTTTTATACTTTACATATCCAATCTAAGAGTCTGCTATGGAAAAGTTTAGCTACTCTCTCAGCCATATACAAATCCTAGTGGTTGTCCCACATACACTTTAAATAAGGGAGGAGATAGGCTCTTTCATAGAAATACAATTGTTTCATAAAAATGGGCACAGCACTAGTTTTCATAGAATCATAGTATAATTTGGGTTGGAAGGGACCTTCAAAGGTCATCTAGTCCAACCCCCCTGCAAGGAGCAGGGACATCTTCAACTACATCAGATTGCTCAAAGCCCCATCCAACCTGACCTTGAATGTTTCCAGGCATGGGGATATTGCCACATCTCTGGGCAACCTATTCCAGCATTTCACCACCCTCACTGCAAAAAAAAAAAAAAGTTCTTTATCTCTAGTCTACCTGCTTCTACTTTAAAACCATTACCCCTTGTCCTATCACAACAGACCCTGCTGAAAAGCTTCTCCTCATCTTTCTTACAAGCCCCCTTTAGGTACTGGAAGTCTGCTATAAGATCTTCCTGGAGCCTTCTCTTCTCCAGGCTGAACAACACTCTTTCAGCCTGTCTTCACAGGAGAGGTGTTCTACCACTATTGTTTGAAAGAAACAGATTAGAAAGACAAGATCACTTTGAAGTACAAGACATGAATTCAAATTCACTGAAAGAATACAAGTTATGAACTTTCCTTCCTAAGGATCTTGGTTAAGATTTAAAAAAAAAAAAAAAAAGAATTCAAACAGCTCCATTCTCTGTGATGTAAT
>WHYT01017238.1:464431-525427 GCA_009806455.1 Tetrax tetrax
TAAAAAAAAAAAAAAGACAGACATCAAAATACATCCTACAGATATTTTAGGGCAGATGGCTGAACCAGACTTGAATAATGTAAAATAAAGTTAGCGAAGTCTTTTTGCATCAGAGAAATATAAAGACAGAAACAGTGAATACTCTAGAATTTGATACTACCATGTGTGGGGAGCTCCTATATGTACTGTTGCGTACGTACGGATGGAGTTTTTCCTTGATAAAGGACACTTACTTCCATGCAAGTTGAGTAAAGAAGCAAGTTTCATCGGCATCATGTATTGCAGCACATAATTTCTAAATACATGGTTAGATACTAGCAACAGTATTGTGTGTATGTATGTAACTTTGAAGCTGTACAGTTAAGAGCCTACAACAGGGGAATCAGACCTGTTATGTGTTAAACAGTTCCCTGATTTTTAACAGCAGTTGCTCTGGGTCATTTGTTACATTTACCTTTGTTGAAGGTTTCAAGACTCCATTATTTGTCCTTGGTTCTGTTACCAAATGCAAATGATTCTGAAGTGAGATGTCCTTCATTACAATCGTTACAGCACTCTACTAAAGTTCCTTTCCTGCACATATGCCTTTTAGATGACTTTGTCTTCATAATTATAAGCTTGGTGTAGTAAATTAACAATCTCAGCCATTGCGAATCAGTATGTATAATCTGAAAATGATTTTTAACTTCTGTAAGAGTAGCCAGGATTGGATTCTGCTAGGCTGTATTGTTATTGAAAGTGAAGCACGATGAAAATATCTTGGCTAACAAAGAGGGACTGCTTTTGAGCTGTATTTTGATCACTCGATAAAACATATACTAACTGATAGGAGTACGAAGTTGCACAAAGACCAATTAATTTCTGTTTTGTGGACAGCTGGGGTTATTCTAAGTGAGTGTAGGCAGAGGTCGAAGAAAGTAGTGGCCCTTAATTGTCCTCAGGAGCAACTTGGAGATGTGTTGTAACTCAGAAACAACCAGACTGAACTAGTATCAAATGATCACCAACCCCTGCCAGCTCATCGCAGTCCAGTTATGGCTGGTAAATGGGAATTTAAAGGCAAAGCATTAGACTATCATATGCAGTTGGCAAAATAACCCTGTTTCTTATTCAATTATGTTACTAGTTTCTGTCTATGGAGTTGGATAAGGGAGGATATTTTTTCTCCATGTGCTTACATTGGTTTTGGATTTACTTCTTCTTCATTTTAAGTTTTCAAGTTGACATCTTGACAGACTGCCTTAGCTTTACACAGAGTTAGTAACAGACAATGTAATTCTATTAATACATTGTGGTGGATTAATCTCAAATCTGCACTACAACATTAGTTGTACCAGAAACTCGTGGATATAACATTGAATCCTTCAGTTAGATAACAGCGCTGTTCAGATTTTCCTCAGGTATCATTCTACTTAGTTTGTACTATCAGAAAAAAAATGCATCAAAATGTATAGGAGAAATTTTTAACACTGGGGAATCAAGGAAGTTTGCTTTTATTTTAAAAAAATGAGTGCCAGTATATTAGCAACAATTCAGGGGATTAAAAATCCGTCATTCATGTTTTGGGTGAGTGGATGTTATTCAGTCCTCTTCAGCTAACTAGAGATATCCTACTTAAATCATTGATATTCCAGATGGCTGAAGAAATAAAATGGTTTTAGATAAAACAAATTTAATTTGTTGAGAAATTTTAGCTGAAGAAAATAATCAGTTTTGGTTGAAATAAACATTTCTTTTTTTTCTGGGAGCATTTTTAAAAACAAGAAAATGAAGCACCACTCTTAAAATCAGTGACTGTGTATTCAGTTCAGGGAGAGCCCCCTAACTTTCATCCAAGTGAATTTAATGACAGAACTGTGATAATTCGAAGGGAGGCTCAGTCTCCTTGAGATTATAATCAGCCTTGTCCTATCAAAAGAATTTTGAAAGTGGTAATATGAGTGGTTTAAATAAATGAGTATTTTTTTTTCCTGGACTAAAATATCACCAACATTAACGCTTCTTTATAACCCCCAAAATGTTGGGTCAACCAAGAGCCTAATGTTTTTGGAGAAGAAAACACTTGTGAAAAATATTTCTTTATATATCTCAGTAAATTGTAAACCATGCAAACTCATTAGTAAATGAGTAAATGTTCCTTCAGTTATTAAAATTTCTGAAAATGAATTTCTGAAGTGATAATTGCCTAAAAATGAAACACTAATCAGCTTTAGCAAAAAAGCACCGAAGGTACAATTTTCAATACAAAATGGGACATCAGCTGCTCAGCAGCATGAGGGACCAGTTAGAAGCTAAACTAAGCCACCGTGAGAGAGGAAACAGCATGGGACCACCCCAGTGAAGTCCAGCCTGGAGCACAGGGGGAAGCTCAGTATGCAGCAAGAAGGAAATTGTGCTAACACCAATGGTTTTTTAACACCTGCAAACAAGTCCTGTTGTAAAGAAGGAGACGTGGCAAGGCCTCATGCTCTTGCTATTTGCCTGCTCTGCAAACATGTGAGAATAAAATGTTTCCCTCTGTTTAGCTCCTTTGATCATCTTGTGTTCACGGTGTTTGGGTGTTGCTCCAAAGAGCTCACTCATGCAGCTCAGAAAAATAATGAGGGAAATAGGAGCATGGCAGGAGAACAAACCAACTGTGGCTAAAATTTATTGTATGGATTAGCTACTCTGCTGACCTTCATTATAAGGCTAAGAAAAAGTGTGCACAGACTAACAGCTATGTAATTGAGCTCCAGTACAAATGGTGTTATTTGCAGCAGCTGTAATACTTATGAAAGTGACTGCTTCATTAAAATTCACAAAAAGTTTGAGTGTAGGAGTTGACATTTTTGTAAAACTTACGAGTAACACCCCATACACCCATGAAAGTTAAACAGACTTTTATGAAACTCATCACACAATTTAAGGAATGCAGTAGGTACATCTCTGCCAACTACAATAGAAATTGTATGAGAACAGACAAAGAACATCTCTGGACAGTTTAGTTCATACTTCAGAAGCAGTATCCAAGCTGAGCTTCCTCCTGTAAACTCGTGATTAGAATGGGGCTTTCTGTCAGCTATGACAAAAAGGTCATTAAAAATTTCAGACAAAGTTGCAGATTCCCTTCACAACTATCAATCAGGATGGTCTCTCCTGTTTCCCAAGTTTTCTTTTTTTTTTTTATTTTGAGTAGCCACTTAAATTTGCACACGAATGTGCATTGTAACATTATATGTTAAAGATTATACGCTATGGTTATAAAGTGTTCTTTCCATTCATCACTGCAAGGGAGCAGCAGCATCTGCCAACCAAGAAGGAAGAAAAACCTCTATAAACAAACACATTAATCTTACTGTTTTCATACATCTGTTAAGTCCATGCAGAGGAGAAGACTATTATTGGAATAGTTCTCTCATTCTGTGGGACATATCCCCAGGGAGGAGTCTTCTCAATATGGGACAGAGGGCTTCTCCCAAAGTAGTAAAAGCAACAAAGAAAAAGGAAAGGCGGGGAAAGCAGACTTTTTACACTGAATTTAAACAGCAGTGTCACCAAAATCAGGACCTTTAAGTGCACTGCAGGAACACATTATTTATTTTTTTATGTCCCCAAGATTTGTAAGTCTCTTAAACATAATTAGTATCCGTTTTCTGAAGTCCAGTACAATCTCCACGGGAGCTTGAAGTGTGTCATTTTTAGATCTGCATGTCTTGCTGTTTTATAAACTTGTCCTCCATATGTTATAACATTCACATTCACAGTACATTGCTAGTGTCATTTTCCCATTTTCTTTTGAGTGTTATGGTATATTGGGGTTTGCATTTAATAACTAATTATATACTGAGGGGAATTGATGTGGTTTATATTTTATGAGTTTCAGTGGATTATTAAGGATGAATTCATGTGGGAGTGACTGAGTTCCTCCATCTATACATATTTATTTTTTCTTACTTGAGGGCTCTTTACAGAGCGATGCAGTTGTAAAACCTGGGAAGAATGCATCACAGCTTCACTGATGTGATGCAGTTGGCTCACAGTTCCTGCCTGCATTTTCTAACTCTGCTTGGATGTGCAAAACCTTAAAATATAACATATTCATTTGCTGAACACTTGCCTGTATTTATTTGTTGCCTTCTCAGTTACCTTTCTTTGGTTTTACTTTTGGTTTTGTTTTTGCGTATTTCGGGAATGGTCCTCTCTTCTATCTATTGTACAGGAGATCTACAGACGATACTGCTGCCACAGCAGAGGGTCTGTGAGCTATCTTGTCAGTACTTCCTGTAACATTAGAGTCTCTTTTAAGTTCATAATAAATGTAGTGACAGTAAATAAAGGCTTGTACCATTTTCAGGAGATGTATTTAGGTATGCACTGTACAAATACTTAATTGTATTGATGAGATTGATACAGTGAGACCTGTCCTCTGTTGTGAAAGAAAACAAGGACACTATGCAAATAATACAATTCATTGGCATTTGAAGTCTCAAAGCATTTCAAGTTTTACATAATTGACAGTCTAAGGCACAGATTTATGGCCTTCCCTCTTCTGGGGCTGCAGAGAGAAACCTAAGTAGGCTTAAGTAAACTTTTAAATAAAGTTAAGCCCCTCTAACATCCTGGGCCAAATTTGCAAGGGAACTTCCTTGCTAGCAATAGGAAGCCATGAGTAGCATGTTTGTGGTAGTTTCCTCTAGCTAGCAGGAACACCAACTGAACAGAAGAAGAGTACCTGAATACTGGTACATGCAGAAACATACCCCAGCACTTCACTGTGCTAAACCAGCAGTGCTGTGCTACAGTGACACACCCATTTTGCCTTTGTAGACATTAAATGACATGTCAAGAGATGAAGGATTGATACTACCAAGAGCAGACACATTCTTTTACTGTTCATCAGCCCTGAACTGAAATGTTTTTTTGCTCCAGCCCTTTCTGTAGTGTGTTACCTCAATACAGCTGGACAGGCTGGGCTGTGGCATTACCCTTCAAAGATAAATTTCAGCAGATGGATCCCCATGTGGCCAGTGAACCTAGATGAAAACTGTTACTAATAAAGCAGACCCTATAAAATTCACCCTTTTCCTGTTTCAATACAATGCTATAAGTTCACTTTCCACCATATGCATTTAGTGAAATATTGCCACAAGCCAATGCATTGCAAGTTATTATGCTATTGAAAAGCTGATTGAAAAAGCTGTTAGACACAGTCCAAACCATTACAAAAGGCTGCTGAATTATTTTCTTAAATTGAAGCAGGCTCACAGTACATTTTATAGCAGAGGATACACTGACTCATAAGAGAACCTGTCACCAACACCTTCCTCTTATGTTAGCACTTTTATAGAGTCTTTTTTTAAATCAATAAAGGAGAATTGGGGAAAAGTTTGAAGAAATTAGAGACAAAAATTTTATTTGAACTCTTACTATAATTAACATACTTGAAGCCTTACAAGCAGGATTATTCTTCCATCTATATGACATTTTTAATAGCTTATGTTTCTTTTTTTCTTACATAGAAAAAAATTAACCAAAATGTTTTGCTTAGTAGAATTTGATAGAATAAAAATCACTTTACATGAGAATATCACCAATATTAAAGAAAGTATTTCAATTATTACTTTAGCATGCCTAATCTGAACTACTTCACAGTTACAAATTAGATTGTTTCCATAGTAATTAATGTTTCCTGCTTCTATAGTCCATTTTCTATCTACATGACTTTTCATGAATCTACAGTCCTTTTATCTTGGGATGGACAATCAGATTGCTTAAACAGAGAAAGCAGTTCTTTTAACATTATCTGCCATTATGAGCTTTTTACAGGCTTCTTCTGGGATCCTCTCTTACTGAATAAAGTGCAAAAAGAAAGAATGAAACAGGTAAAGAAAAGATAAAAAATAGACTCTCAGAAGACAATGATACTGGCTGGCACATGACTGAGAAATTTTTATTTCTGTAATGGATCATGAGATGATCTGTGATAGAAAACACGTCCACTATAATACATTTTATCTGTTTCCTCCAGTGTATTTGCTTTGATGTTTACAATAATGATTCTATGGCTTAAGAGCAACAACTCAATATTTGCCAGCAACTGCCACATCACAGTAACTGAGATTATTTAAGTTTTATCTTATGGTTAAATAGGAGATATCTGTGACATCTTTGTGGTAATGAGGATGTCATATGGTGTCTCTATTATTACACCGGAAAAATGCAAAGTATCGTCCTTCACTGTGCTGAAGAAAGTTTTTGTTTGTAATGTGTAATACTGTGGAAATGCAGAGAAAGTCTGGACATGTCTTTCAACACAAATTTCTTTGCTAGCGTTAATGCTGTTCACACATAATAAGTAACTAGACCTAGTGAACTTCTTCCACATTTATTGAGGTTTTAGGTGCCATTGCTGTGAGTTTACTATACTTCCTTCAAATTATCTCCCAGTTACATTTCTGGTGAACACTAATGTATTACTCTTTGAACTCTAATATTTCCTTAATCAATCACTCTCCCTCTCAGAACTAGACCAGAAAGGCTTTTTTTTTTTTTTTTTTTCCAATTTAATTTCTTTGTATGCTAATTTGCATGGAACTTCATGTGTATTCCCAGTACTTAGAAGAAGTCTGCAGTGTTTTGCAGAGAATGGGATGTTCCTCCAATTCTAACCACTAATTATATTGTTTACAAGAATATTCATCATCCCAGATGACAGAAGTATGGGGTATACACAAAAACATGAGGGGTGCCTAGATAAGCTGGTATAGACTATATACAAACATTAATGCAATACTGGATTGATGACATGTCCATGCTATCAATTACTGGTTGGAAAAGGTCTGACAGATAGATTAAATGTGCCTTGATTTTAAAACAGAGTGTCTGTTATACTGACTGGAAGAAGAATCTTTCAAAACAAGGAAGCTTTCAACAATCTGTTATCCTCAGATTCATCACCAACTAAAGAATTTCCATGGATATTTTACATCCTTTTACCTGAAATATTAATTAAGTGTATTTACATATTCTTATCCAGTTCCAGGTTTCTCTATTCCAAAATACATGCAATTCAATTTCTAAGTCTTAAGTACCAGGGGATTTTTTTTAGAAACAAATTAGTAAGAAACCAGTAATTTTTCCTACTATCTTGACAGCTGATGTCAAAGACATTTCTGAAATATTTTCTATTTTGCTGTTTATATATCAATATTTTTCATAAATTATGAAAATTCGTGAATTATTGTGTTGGTTTTGCTTAGGGTTGGGGGTGGGGCTACAGTGGCAGCTTCTGCAAGAAGCTGCTAGAAGTTTCCTTTTTACCCAGTGGACTTGGCCAGGTCTAGGGCAGATCCGCCACTGGCCAGGGCTGAGCCAATTGGTAGCAGAATGTTCAGAATGCGTCTGTGATAATGTATTTAAGAAGGGGAAAATAGAAAAAAAAAAAAAGAAAAAAAGAAGTGAAGAAGCAGAAGAGGAGGCAGGGGTGGGAGGCAGGTGTGAGCCTTGTGGGCCTTGTGGCGCTCGCCTGCTGGCCTCCTGCTGGGCGGCCCTCTGGGCCCAGCTTGGCCCGGCCCGGCTGCAAGAAGGAGAGGAGATGAGATGTGAGGAGAACCTGAGAGGAGTCTGCCTCAGCCGGTTGTGAATAATTTCTTGTGAGAGGAACGGCTGCAGATGCCAAGGTCGGTGAAGAAGGAGGGGGAGCAGTGATGCTGCTTCAGGCAGAGATTCCTCTGCAGCCCGGGGAGGGCCCCACGCCGGGGGAGGCGGATACTTGAAGGAGGCTGTGGCCTGTGGAGGGTCCGCACTGGGGCAGCCGGTTCTGAAGGGACTGAACCCTATGGAAAAATTACCCCACGCCAGAGAGTTCATGAAGGACTGTAGTCCATGGGTGGGACCCCAGGCTGGACCAGGGGAGGAATGTGAAGAGTTCTTCCCCCAGGGAGGAAGCAGCAGTGGAAAACAGTGTGTGATGAACTGACCATAACCCCCATTCCCTATTCCCCCTGTGTGCTGCTCAGGGAGGGGAAAGGAGGTAGAACTGAAATGACGTTAAGCCTGGGAAGAGTGAGAGGTAAGGAAAAGTTAGTTTTGTTCTCTTCCTCATTATCCTGCTTTGATGACAATTATGAAAATTCCTCATCAATTTTTCCTTATATTTAGTTTTTGCGTCCTTTGATGGGTTCTCAAATGTTCATCAATTGAGTCAGCACTTATACAGAAATAAAAATAACAACATATAACTTTGTTCTGGTTTTGTTTAGTAAGGGGGGGCCTAAGGTGGTAGCTTCTGTAGGAAACTGCTAGCAGTCGCTCCCCTTTGTTCAGTGGACTCGGCCGGGCCTAGGGCGGACACGCTGCTGGCCAAGGCCAAGCCAATTGGTAGCAGAATGTCCCATGATAACGCCTCTGCGATAACGTATTTAAGAAGGGGAAAAACAGGAAAAAAAAAAAAAGGGAGAAGATGTGAAGCCAGCTGAGTGGGGACAGAGCGGGGGAGGCGCGAGCCTGGTGGGCCTTGCAGGCCTCCCCCTCTGGCCTCCCGCTGGGCAGCCGACTGGGCCCAACTCGGGCCTGGCCTGGCTGCAAGAAGTGGAGAGGAGATGAGAAGAGAATAAGATGTAAAAAGGATCCTGAGAGGCGTCTGCCAGCCTGTTGTGAGGAACGGCTTCAGGCGCCGAGGTCAGTGAAGAAGGAGGGGGAGGAGTAATGTGGCTCCTGGCCAAGATTCCCCTGCAGCCTGTGGTGATGACCATGGTGGAGCAGGTTGTCCCCCTGCAGCCCATGGACGTCCACGGAGGGGCAGAGATTCGCCTGCAGCCCGGGGAGGGCCCCACGCCGGAGCAGGCGGATGCCTGAAGGAGGCTGTGGCCCGTGGAGGGCCCGCTGGGACAGCTGTTCTAGAGGGACTGCACTCTGTGGAAGAGATGACCCACGCTGGAGCAGTTTCACGAAGGACTGTGGCCCGTGGGAGGGACCCCACGAAGGAGCAGGGGAGGAATGCGAGGAGTTCTTCCCCCAACGGTGAAGCAGCGGCATGAAGCAACGCGTGATGAACTGACCGCGACCCCCATTCCCTTTTCCCCCCCATGCCGCTTGGGAGGGGAAGGTAGTAGAGATAAATGTTAAGCCCGGGAAGAGGGAGGGGTGGGGGGAGGTTATCTTGTTCCCTGTCTCATTCTCCTGCTAGTTTTAGTAATAAATGAATGGTTTTTCCCCAAGTCGAGTCTGTTTTGCCCGTGACGGTAATTTTAAGGATTCCTCCCCGTCTTTATCTCAAACCTAGAGCTGTTTTTTCTTATATTTCTCCCCCTATTCTTTCGGAGGGTGGGGGGAGCGGGAGAGAGACTGTGTAGTCTGGTCCCGATTGGGGCTGAACTACGACAAACTTCAAAAAATAAATGTGAAAAATTAAATCTTATACAAGTAAGCAGTTTTTAACAAGGAGACTTACCGCTAAATATGTCTAATTTTTTTTAAAAACCATTCTGATATTGTTAATCTCTCTAAAAGTATCCACTAATGGTCTCAGTAATTACATGATCAAAGAAATTTAATAATGCTCAAATTCAGATTTTTCTTGTCTTAGTTTAGAATTCTGCTTCACCTACAAGGAAGCCGTACAATTTTTGGTACAGGCCTTAAATAAATATTTACAAAAGTGAAAGTAGTAATCTCTTCCACTTCCTGGGACAAATTAGCCAAATTAGTCAAAATTAGGCAAGTCTCAGATTAGGAACTAAATAAAAAAAAAACAGTTATATTCTTTTTGCCATTACTTGATCACTTGAAAACGTGGGGGTTTTTTTGTTTTTTTTTTTTTTTTTTTTTTCCTGTGTATATCACAGCATCTTAGAAAATCATGGAAATTAGGGATAAACTGATGGCAAGTTTAGTGAAACCTCTTTCGTACCTCAAAAATTGCATCAAGATTTTAAACATTGAATTATTTACCATCTCAAGATCTCTAATGCTTGCATCTCGTATTCCTTGGTTCTTGACATCCTTATAATTATATTTATGTTTCTCCTAGAAATAATGATTTCTGTGTACTGTTAGAAAGGATTTTTCATAACTAATAATTTAGAACTGTTAAGCCATAACCTACCACAATTACAGATAGTAAGACTTCTAGAGCTCAAAAATTGAGTGTTTTAACTACATTAATTTAGCAGAAAGCTAGTTTCTGGAAATGTTTGCTCTTAAAACAAAAAGGTTATTTTAGTTTAAGGAGTTGAGATTCAGTTTTCATTTGTATGACTAGGGAACTCAATAGGTTTATAGAACAACATTTGAATTCTTCTGGTGTAACATTATGCTTCTATTATTTATTTGGATGTGAAGTATTTAGAAATCTGAACAGAAAAAAAGGAATGAGTCCATCATTCTTACATGCTTGCTGACCTGGTAAGCAAATGCACTTGTGTATGTATACATATATACATATACATACTCAAAGGAGCAATGATCTAGTGTCATTTTGAGTTTACAGACTCGCATTTGAATTTCATTCTGGGATTCATTACAGGAGACTAAAAAAACTGCTTAGGTGGGACTGTAGTTTGGATTGGTTGCCTCATTGTCATAGTGAGGGGGCAGTTTAATCCACATGTACCTCAAGTTGCAGCTGGAAGCGCTGTTTAACATTCTGAACTGCCAGTTTAGATTTTACAAACACAGAAAATACATACTTGGCTCCTACTACAAAGATTCCTTATTTCATTGCAATGACAAAAAAAAAAAAAGGTTATTCTAGGATATGTGGTTATCATAAAACAGTCACAGTCCTGGATGTCATGGACTCAGAGTATTCCAAGTCAAGAGAACCACCCCCTTATTGTAAATCTTTTATTGGGTAGATAATGAAAACCATAATAAGTTGGATACAATTGACAAAGAAACTAACTTTTTGCTTATACATTTTAAGTGGTTTTCATTTTCTTTTGTTTTCTTTTTACTTCCTATTTCTAATTTTTATTGATAGATTTCTGTCTGCACAATGAAGTCATTGTTCACAGAAAAAAAAATATCTACTTCAAGCTCTTGCCTGACTTAGTGGTATAACTTTTCCCTTTGTTTTCATGAGATAAACTAAGAAAGTGACATTATTACGTGCTGACATTTTTTTAAATTTGAGACTCCTAGGTTATCCAGTTTCTCTCTTATCCTATTTTGTTAGACACCTACATGGTAAATCATTACACCCAAGTTAATGTCCAACTCTATAAATTCCACAAAAGCTTAATTTTTCCTCCAACATCACCTTGATTTTAATGAATTTGAGGACTTCATCAGGAGATTTTATTATTCAGGGTGGAAGATTGTGGCTCATTTCCATAGCCGAGATGATGCACTGAAACCTCTAAGCTGAGTCAGCAAATACACGAAGCTCGTTTGATGCCTGTAGCTCTGTGATTCTGGGGTCAAATTTCCTTACAGAACTGTGAAAGATTTAAGTGGTTTTCATTTTCTTTTGTTTTCTGTTTACCTCCTATTTCTATTTTTTTATTGATAGATTTCTGTCTGCACAATGAAGTCATTGTTCACAGGAAATTGATAGATTGTGACAAGAAATAGAAAGGAATAAGGAGTATAATCTTTGGACAGTTTGTTCTCAGGATCCCTGGCAGACATCTTGGCTAAATAGAATTCCTGATTTTGAATCAAATCATAAGCTATACCAGCATTTTCTCTATTATGCTTTCTTCTTACTGGATAATAAGAGTATCTTTCACACGCTCACTTCAGGCCTAAACCAGGGCACTAAAACTAGAAGAGAACTATGCCTAACAAAGAGACCAGGATTAGGCTTCTTCACTTCATGATTTATGTGAGGTTATGATACAGGATACCTGAAACATATTGCCTTTGTCTTCTAGCAATTGAACTAACTCAACAATTTTTTTCCATATGGAGATGTAGGGTAAGATATTATTTCTGTGCCAATTCATTGTATGCATGATTGAAGCAGGGTTCTTGTCTCAAAAGTAACTTGTCAAAAAGTGGTAATTTCTTTAATGAACAACATTCATTTATGAATCACAAGAAAATTATTTCTTAATCAGTTTTAAGCAGTCATTCTGCATAAAATGTGCTAATTAGGAATAAAATACTTGCCTTTATATTTGTCAGTGCAGAGAATCTTCTGTCAGATCTGAGTGTGACTTTCATACTGAAAAAAATCCTAAATTCACTGACATGAATCTGTTATGAGTTATGACTCAGCTGTACAGTATAACTGAGAAAGCACCTCTGATGCTGTAGGGCAGGGACGGTACTGGAGTATGAACAGAAGCTGAAATAGGAACTAAGAATTAATACTGAGAAGATTTAGTCAAAAACAAGAACAAGGGTTTAGGCCTGAGCAGATGCTGAAGTAAGTAAAGTCAGAACTGTGCCAAGAACTTCATGCAGAAGAAAGAATCTCCACACCCTTGAATGGGTTATATTGCCTGTGAACAGCAAGGAGGGCTGGTCACTCACATATATGCCGGTAATCCCCTTTGAGGCAATGGGGCATTCCAGCCAGCTCCAGTTCTGCTCCAGATATGTGGGCTGCTGTCATCTCTGCCATTCCTGCGCAGATGTCTTGGTAACTTAGAGCATCTCAAATGCTAATACATACCTGTGTTTAGGCAGACTGGATCCTGTCCCTCTGGCCTTGTTACCTTCCACATGAAGGGAGAAAAGGAGGAGCCAAAGAAGCACTTATCCCTTTGTGAGAAGTAGTGAAGACATTGTCTTTAATTACGGTCACTGGTAACCTGTGGCTGACACTCACTGAGTCAGTATAATGGTATGATCTAATACTTTGTAAAGATAGTGAACTAATTAAATCCAGTGATACAGTAAATTATCCTGTGGGCCAAATCACTGCTGAAGAAGCTCAATGCAAAATGGCTAGACCGCTTCTTCGCACTGAACTTGCTCAGTTAAGTCTTGCATTTCTCTGAACTAGAAAGCCTTGCATAGCTAGACATGCCATTAAACTTAGTAGAGGTTAAGTAAATTTAACTGAGGATAACTGCAGTTGAAAGTTAATTAGCAGCCCTATTGAGAGTAGAATAAACTTTATCTCACCTTCCCACTAAAGGTTCAACAATGCTCAAAAACAACAAGAAGAAAAAAGTACAATTTTTCCCTTGTTAGTCAGGAAAATTAATAGACTATTAATCTGAACATATGCAGGGAAGGATTAAGCTGCAGAGAGAATTTTGTAGGTTTGACATTATTCAAGAAATCAGTCTGAAGAGTTAGAAAATTTAGTGGTTATTTCATAGAATTACTATGTTGTCTCTTATGTTTTACTTTTTGGAATCAAATTTGGTTAATTAATTTATTTTAATCTCAGAAAGATGCATCGGCTCTTTAAAGCTTTTTTTTTTCTTTTGTCTTTCCTTTGCTTTTTTTTTTTAAATTCCACCTTTTCATTAGGAGGTTCAAGCTTATCTCCTGGATATGAAAAACTAATTAGCTGCTCAGAACGTAAATTTGGAGTTTAGAATATGACCAATAGGTTGTGAACAAGCATTGCATAATGGTCCAAAACTCACAAGAAAGAAAACAAAACACCAGAAACAATTTATTGGAGTTTTAGGTAACTAGGTGAGCTGTGGCAACTGTGATAATTCCAATAGATGCTGATAGGCATCTATCTGCAGGAAAAAAAAAAAGACCTAAATCTTGATTAAATAATTTAGATACAGTATTCTTTTTTTTTTTTCCTAAAATATATAGAAACTAGTTATTTAGCTAATATATACTAAATGGCATTCTTTATTTTTAATTGTTCATATAGTCGGCAGCCTGAAAAATAATAATATTTTATGAAATATGAATTTTATGAATATGAATTTTATGAAAAATGATAATATTTTAAGTGTCCCACACATGAATTCCACATAAAGTTACCTACAAAGGGAAAGGATATTTCATTTGTATGGCTTGAAATTTTTAACAAATGAGAATATCCCTGTGAGACCACAGACAATATACCATCACTAGCTTGATTTTTTTTCCTGTGCTAAAGTCTTAATGATACTTTCCAACACAGTTCATTGTAAGTAGAGTGATACCTCAAATATGCATTCACTAAAGAGACATGGGAGGCTATATTAAGGAGATGAAAGTCTAGGTAGCAAGGGAGTAGTAGTGTTTAATAAGTAAAGAAGTAAAATCATATCTTGATATATTCAGAATAAATAAAACCAAGAATTGCAATACACACAAAATGTAACTAAACTTTTTCACAGTACACCGTTATCTGAAGACATTTCTCTCTTGATTAATGAAAAACAGATTAATAATTGCCAGTGAAGTATCAGTTTTTCATATCTACTGCTTCAATTTCTGCTCTTTTGCTATATATTAGTTGTGATTTTTCTAAGGTATTTCTCAGTATGTGGGAGGATCTCTCCAAATGAGCTATAGCATCAGTTACAAGGATCCCGTAGGGGATACTCCACAGACGAACAGAGAGGTTTTCAGGCTGAAAAGAGGCAGAAATTTCTAGGCTACCAGAGTACTGAAGCATTAAACTTCAGTTTCTATGGAATGACATATAGACTATTTTGTCTGACAAGCTCCTTATCATTGCAAATTAAAAGACAAGCGTGTCCACATTGTTTCTTGATCTCTTTCTGAACTATCTTATTGTTTCTTAGGCTCTGGGCCATTTCTGTTAACATTGTTACAAAGACTAGAAGATATTTTCAGGCTGTGGAGGAGGGACCACATTCTGCTGGTTTTAACCATGAGTCCTTTCTCTTCCTTCAGTTCCCCTGTTTATTCCCAGCTTTTGTTAGAAATGAGACGCTGTTCTGTTGAAGTTCACGAAAATGGTGTATGGATTAATTTACAAGCACATACAAGGCCTTCTAAGACATGATATTCACCCCATATGCTTTCTGTCATATTAGGAGCCAAGAATGAATAAGGTAGCAATTATGTCAGTTTCATAGGGTTCAGGTGATATAATCTGCTGTATTTGGTTTACATGGAAATGTTTTGCTAGCAGTGGGGCTACAAAGGTGGCTTCTCTGAGAAGATGCTAGAAGCTTCCCCCATGACTGGCAGAGCTAGGGCCAGGCAGCTCCAAGATGGACCCGCTGCTGGCCAAAGCTGAGCCCGCCAACAATTGTGGTAGTGCCTCCGGGATAATATACTTAAGAAGAGATAAGAACTAGTGCACAACAGCAGCAGGGAGAGGAGTGACAATATGTGAGAGAAACAACCCTGCAGATGCCTGACCTTCAGGTCAGTGAAGAAGGAGGAGGAGCAGTAATACTGCTCCTGGAAGAAATTCTCCTGCAGCCTGTGGTGAAGACCACGGTGAGGCCGGCTGTGCCCCTGCAGCCCATGGAGGCCTGCAGAGGAGCAGAGATCCACCTGAGGCCTGTGGAGGACCCCGTGCTGGTGCACATGGATTCCTGAAGGAGGCTATGACACCATGGAGGGCCCACACTGGAGCTGACTTCTGACAGGACTTGTGGGTCTGTGCAGAGGAGTCCATCTAGTTTGTTCCTGAAGGACTGTACTTCATGGAAAGAAGACCTGCTGGAGCAGTTTGCGAAGAACTGCAGCCTGTGGGAAGGACTCACATTGGAGAAGTTACTGAAGGACTGTCTTCCATGGGTAGGACCCCACCCTGGATTTGGGGAGGAGTGTGAGGAGGAACGAGCAGCAGAGACAACTTGTGACGAACTGACCACAATCTCTGGTGCTTGTCCTTCTACACTACTTGTGGGAAGGAGGTAGAAGAGGTGGGAGTGAAATTGAGCCTGGGAAGAGGGGAAGAGTGGGAGGGAAAAGTGTTCTAAGATTTGGTTTTTATTTATCATTATCCTACTTTGACTTTTGATTGGCAAGAAATGAAATGAATTTCCTCAAGTTGACTCTGTTTTGCCCATGACACTACTTCTTGAGTGATGTCCCTATCCTTATCTCGACCTCCAAGCTTTTAATCGTATTTTCTCTCCCCTTTCCAGTTGAAGAGTGGGAACGATCAAACGACTTGATGGGCATCTGACCCCTAGCCAAGGTAAACTCACCACATCTGTTGATGGCCATTTAATCTAAGTCTGTCTACGATGGGATGAAAGTGCATGCAGCAACTGGGTCATCATGTTAAACACAGCTTTGAAACTTCCCAAGATAGCTCCTCATTATAGCATAGGCTTAGCCTTTCACACTACATTTCAGAGCAGATGCTTTTTCGTGTCATTTCCCTCTATAGCACAACACAGCAGTTTTATTGACAAGTAGAATCCTTAAGTCTTCAAGTAAAAGGGGGTAGTGCTCCCCTTAAAGAAACATTTTGACTGAGGGTCTAAATAACCAGCCATATTTAATTAATGAAGATTAGATTCTAAGAAGTGTTACAGGTATTGGTGTGTAGTAGAGAAGGATTTTGAATATTGATGTCTGATATAGAGCACCTGAAGAAGGAAATAGAGATGTAAGGAAGAAAATAGGTATGGTCTTAACAACAAGAAAACTACTGTGAAAAACAATAGACAAATTGCAAATATAAATATTCTGCAAAAGTAATAATGCAGAAAAGCCTTTCCTTCCTTTTACTGCTACATCCTATGGCAAGCATGAAAGAGAAAATGCTCTATAAATTGTCATTTTAACAGCTTCCTTTGAACACCACCACATAAGACTTAGCTTTGCTTCGATGTCATTTGCATTAAATTTTCATGAAGGTAATTCACTCCATGTTGCATTCTGCTTTGTGTAATAGTTTCCCCCCTCTTTTTTTTTCTACAGGCCTAACGAGTATTTGTTTACTAGCATCATATTTTCTGAACTGCTTCCAAACTTCAAGTTCTTTTTGCCTCAGCCACAGGAGAGTCTTCCCAGGAGCTTGACAGTGAATATCCAGAGATTATTAATTGTATTCAGACCAGCATTTAGTGTAAGGCTGCTATAGGATTACCATGTGGAATTTCCCATACTTAAATTATGTTGAAATATCCAATTAGTGTATTGTAAGCAGGCATGAATTTCATTGTAGTTAAACATTTGCTGACAAGCTGGCCTTTCAGTTTAGCTTTGTGCATTGAGAGAAGAAATCTGATCTCATATGGCTTTCTTTTGAGCAAATTCTCAAAATACTTTCCCATTAGATCCATTCCCTGTCTAAGTAGCCTTTCTGAGTGAACAAGAAGAATCCTTTATACGTTCCAATCTTATAATGTATAAAGACCATATTTGAAAAGAACGTATATTATTGATATTCACCATTCAAAGCAAAAAACTCTTGAAAGCAAAATGGAAGATGTGGTTCAAATTGCATACATACATATTTCTAAATGAAAGTTATATGGTGGATTTAGGCTAAATTAAGTCTTGAGGGAATAATACTACAACACATTTTCATTTTTTGATCATGTATTAAATATTTTAATATCTGAATTATAAATATTTTACCATCTATACAATTTAAATTTGAGTGTTTTCCTGAACAACATTTGCTGTGTAAAATGACAGGAAAACTGCAGCACTTTTTCCTGGTTTTTTTGAGCAACAGTCTTCACTGGCAAGGGCCACATTGCTCAAGTTGCAGAAAGCAAAAGCAGAGACTGGGAGAATGAACTGCCTACTGCAGCGGAAGACCAGATTCAGGAACATCTTAAGAACTTGAAGGTGCACAAGTCCATGGGACCTGAAGAGATGCATCTGCATATCCTGAGAGAACTGGTGGATGAAATTGCCAAGCCAGCATCTGTCATCTTTGAGAAGTTGTTGCAGTCCGGTAAGGTTCCCATTGACTGGATAAGCAGAGAAATAACCCTCATTTTTAGAAAGTGAAAAAAGGAAGACCTGGGGAACTGCAGGCCCATCGTTCTCACCTCTATGAGGTGAGAAGATCATGGAGAAGATCCTCCTGGAAACTATGCTAAGGCACACAGAAGATAAGGAGGTCATTTATGACAGCCATCATGGCTTCACTGTCATGCCTGATCAATTTGGTGGTGGCCTTCTATAATGGGGTTACAGCATCTGTGGACAAGGGACGACCAACTGACGTAATCTACCTGGCCTTGTGCAAGGCATTTGACACTGTCCCACATGACATCCTTCTCTCTAAATAGAAGAGATACGGGTTTGATGGATGTACCATTCAGTGGATAAGCAATTGGCTCTATGGCCACAAAGAGTTGCAATCAATGGCTCAGTGTCCAAGTGGAGATCAGTGACGAGGGGCATTGCTCAGGGGTCGATATTGGAACTACCCCTGTTTAACGTATTTATTGGCAACATGGACAGTGGGATAGAGCACACCCTCAGCAGGTTTGCTGACTACACCAAAATATGTGATGTGGTCAACTAGCTGCAGACAAGGGATGCCATTCAGAGGGACCTTGGCAGGCTGGATAGGTGGGCCTGTGAAAATGCAATGAAGTTCAACAAGACCAAGTACAAGGTCTTGCACGTGGGTCAGGGCAATCCCAGGCACAAATACAGGCTGAGTGGAAAGTGGATTGAGAGCAGCCCTCAGGAAAAGAACTTGGGAGTGCTGGTGGATGAGAAGCTCAACATGAGCTGATAATGTGTGCTTGCAGCCCAGAAAGCCAACCGCATCCTGGGTGCATCAACAGAAGAGTGGCCAGCAGGTTGAGGGTGGTGATTATGCCCCTCTACTCTGCTCTACTGAGACCCCACCTGGAGAACTGCGTCCAGTTCCGGAGCCCCCAACATAAGAAGGACATACACTCATTGGAGCAACTCCAGAGGAGGGCCACAAAGATAATAAGAGGGCTGGAGCACCTCTTCTTTAAAGACAGGCTGAGAGAGTTGGGGCTCTTCAATCCGGAGAACAGAAGGCTCCCACATGATCTTATAGTTGTCCTCCAGTACCTAAAGGAGGGTTTTATGATAGAGGGGGAGAAACTCTTTAGCAGTGCCAGTTGTGATAGAACAAGAGACAATAGTCTTAAAACAGAGGGAGGCAGATTTGGACTTGATATAAGGAAAAAATTTTTACAATGAGGATGGTGGAACACTGGAAGAGGTTGCCCAGTGAGGTGGTTGATGTCCCATCCCTGGAAACATCGAAGGCCAGGTTGGATGAGACTCTGAGCAACCTGATTTAGTTGAAGATGTCCTTGGTCCTTGCAGGGAGGTTGGACTACATGACTTTCAAAGGTCCCTTCCAACCCAAAATATTCTATAATTCTATGAATATCCCAAACGAGGCCTTTTTTTTTTTTTTTTCCCATTGTGCCTGATCATCAAGAAAGTAGTTATATTCTTGCTTTGAAATTTATGTTACTGTTGTAGTTTAGCCCTGATTGGGACCAGACTATGCAGTTTCTCTCTCACTCCCCTTACCCTCCGAGAGAATAGGGAAAAAGGCTCGAGGTTTGAGATAAGGACAGGGAGAAATTCTTAAACTTAGCATTACGAGCGGAACAGACTCGACTTGGGGAGAACAGGATAATGAGACAGAGAACAAGATAACGTGTCACCACCCCTCCTCTTCCCAGGCATAACATTATCTCTACTACCTTCCCCCTGCCCAGCACAGGGGGAAAGAGGGAATGGGGGTTGCAGTCAGTTCATCACACGTTGTTTTACGCCACTGCTTCATTGTCAGGGGGAAGAACTCCTCACATTCTTCCCTTGCTCCAGCCTGGGGTCACTCCAATGATCTACAGTCCTTCATGAAAGTGCGCCAGCGTGAGTCATTTTTTCCACGGGGTGCAGTCCCTCCAGAACAGCTGCCCCAGCACAGGCCCTCCATGGGCCACAGCCTCCTTCAGGCACCCGCCTGCCCCGGCGTGGGGCCCTCCCCGGGCTGCAGGGGGATCCCTGCTCCCGCCTGGGCATCCATGGGCTGCAGGGGCACAGCCGGCCTCACCATGGACTGCACCACGGGCTGCAGGGGAATCTCTGCCGGGAGCAGCAGCACTGCTCCCCCTCCTTCTGCACTGACCTTGGCGTCTGCAGCCGTTCATCTCACAAGAGATTTTTTACAACAGGCAGGCAGATGCCTCTCAGGTTCTCTTCACATCTCATCTCCTCTCCACTTCTTGCAGCCTGGCTGGGCCGAGTTGGGCCCAGTCGGCCACCCAGCGGGAGGCCAGAGGGTGAGGGCCGCAAGGCCCACAAGGCTCAGGCCTCCCCCTCTCTGCCCCTGCTCAACGTCTTCACATCTTCTCTTTCTCTCTTTTTTTTTTTTTTCCTGTTTTCCTTCTTAAATATGTTATCGCAGAGCCGTTATCAGGGAACATTCTGCTACCAATTGGCTTGGCCTTGGCCAGCAGCGTGTCTGCCCTAGGCCTGACCAAGTCCACTGAACAAAGGGGAGCAACTTAGAGTCATAGAATCATAGAAAGGTTAGAGTTGGAAGGGACCTTCAAAGGTCATCTAGTCCAGCCCCTCTCCAAGGAGCAGGGACATCCCTGACTAGATCAGGTTGCTCAGAGCCTCATCCAGCCTGGCCTTGACTGTTTCCAGGGATGGGCCATCCACCACCTCTCTGGGCAACCTGTTCCAGTGCTCTAGAACTCGCATTGTGAAAAATTTTTTCCTAATATCTAATGTAAATCTACCTCCCTCTAATTTAAAATCATTACCCCTTGTCCTGTCACAGCAGGCCCTACTGAACAGCCTCTCCCCATCTTTCCTGTAGGCCCCCTTGTGGTACGGGAAGACAGTTATCAGGTCTCTCTGGAGCCTCCTCTTCTCCAGGCTGAACAGCCCCAACTCTCTCAGCCTGTCCTCACAGGAGAGGTGCTCCAGCCTTCTGATCATCTTTGTGGCCCTCCTCTGGACCCTCTCCAACTGGTCCATGTCCTTCTTATGTTGGGGACTCCAGAACTGGACACAGAACTCCAGGTGGGGTCTCACAATGGCAGAATAGAGGGGGAGAATCACCTTCCTCGACCTGCTGGGCACGCTCCTCTTGATGCAGCCCAGAATGTGGTTGGCCTTCTGGGCCACAAGGGCACATTGCCGGCTCATGTTGAGCCTCTCATCCACCATCACTCCCAAGTCCTTCTCCTCAGGGCTGCTCTCCATCCATTCTCCATCCCGTCTGTATTTGTACCTGGGATTGCCATGACCCAGATGCAGGACCTTGCACTTGGCCTGGTTGAACTTCATGAGGTTGGCACGGGCCCACCTCTCCAGCCTGTCCAGGTCCCTCTGGATGGCATCCCTCTCTTCCAGCGTGTCAATGGCACCACACAGCTTGGTGTTGTCAGCGAACTTGCTGAGGGTGCACTCTATCCAACTGTCCATGTTGCCGACAAAGATGTTGAACAGGGCTAGGCCCAACATGGACCCCTGAGGGACGCCACTCGTTACCGGTCTCCACATTGAGCCGTTGACCACCACTCTCTGAGTGCGGCCATCCAGCCAACTCCTTATCCACCGAGTGGTCCATCCATCAAACTCATGCCTCTCTAGTTTAGAGAGAAGGATGTCGTGCGGGACAGTGTCAAAAGCTTTGCACAGGTCCAGGTAGATGAATATCCGTTGCTCGCCCCTTGTTCACCGATGCTGTCACCCCGTCATAGGCTACCAAATTGGTCAGGCACGATCTGCCCTTGGTGAAGCCATGTTGGCTGTCACCAACCACCCCCCTGCTCTCCATGTGCCTTAGCATGGTTTCCAGGAGAATCTGCTCCATGACCTTGCCAGGCATGGAGGTGAGGCTGACTGGCCTGTAGTTGCCTGGGTCTTCCTTGTTCCCCTTTTTAAAAATGGGGGTTATGTTCCCTCTCTTCCATCATCAGGGACCTCACCAGACCATCACGATTTCTCAAACATGATGGCCAGTGGCTTGGCAACTTCCTCCGCCAGTTCCCTCAGGGTGCGCAGATGGATCTCATCAGGTCCCGTGGACTTGTGCACCTTCACGTTCCTTAGATGTTCCTGAACCTGCTCTTCGAGCACAGAGTGGGTGCTTCATCCTCCCAGTTCCTGCTTGTGTCTTCTACAGCTTGGGTGGAGAGACAAGAGCCCTTATCAGTGAAGACTGAGGCAAAAAAGTCATTGAGTACCTCAGCCTTCTCAATGTCCCGGGTAACCACAACACCTGTTTCCTTCTGGAGGGGGCCTACATTCTCTTTGGACTTTCTTTTTTTCCGCTACCTGCCTGTAGAAGCTTTTCTTGTTGCTTTTTATATCCCTGACCAGATTCTATTCCATCAGGGCTTTAGCCTTCCTTACCCTATCCCTGGCCGCTCGCACAGCCTCTTGGTAGTCCTCCCAGGCTACCTGTCTCTGCTTCCACCCTCTATAGGCTTTCTTCTTCAATTTCAGTTGGTCCAGGAGCTCCTTGCTCATCCATGCTGGCCTCCTGGCCTTTTTGCCCAAGTTCTTCTTCGTCGGGATGCACCTCTGCTGAGCTTGGAGGAGGTGCTCCTTGAATGTGGACAAAGTTTTCTGGGCTCCTCTTCCCTCCAGGGCCACTTCCCATGGCACTTTGCCCATGAGGTTCCTGAAGAGACTGAAGTCCGCCTTCTTGAAATCTAGGGCAGAGAGCTTGCTGTGTAGTTTCCTTGCTGCCCTGTGGATCTTGAACTCCACCGCGTCATGGTAGCTGCAGCCAAGGCTGTCCATCAGTTTCACATACCCCACCAGCCCCTCCCTGTTGGTGAGCACAAGGTCGAGCATGGCACCCCTCCTTGTCGGCTCCTCTATTGCCTGCAGGAGGAAGTTGTCGTCCACGCGTTCCAGGAACCTCCTGGACTGCCTGTGCCCTGCCGTGTTGTCTCTCCAACAGATGTCAGGGTGGTTGAAGTCCCCCATGAGACCAGGGCTTGTGACCATGAGGCTGCTCCTATCTGGCTATAGAGCGCCTCTTCTGCTCTGTCCTCCTGGCCAGATGGCCTGTAACCGACCCCCACCGTAACATCCCCTGTCCGTCCCTGTCCTCTGATCTTGACCCATAAGCTCTCTGTCAGCTCCTCCTCCACCCCCAGGCGGAGCTCCACGCACTCCAGCTGGTTGCTGACATAGAGAGGGACACCCCCTCCTTGTCTTCTCTTCCTGTCCTTGAACTTCCAGCAGCTTCTTGCAGAAGCTACCACCGTAGGCCCCCTCTTACTAAATAAAACCATAACAGTTACCAAGTATTGATAAAACAGCAAGAGATATTTCATAGCTGATATTTTGGTTTTTTTTTTAATCTGGTAGCAACTACTTCAGACACATTTATACAGAGAAGAGTCTAATCCTCTAGTTGGCATGTTTTTTACCTTTGTTAATTGGAACGAGTTGCTTTAAATTGTGAAATAAAGACGGACTTTGAACTACAATAATTCAGTACAATAGCTTCTCTGTGAAGACATTGTGGAGAAGTCTGTCCAGTGAATATGAGCAGATCAATTGAGTGAGTTCTCTTCTGAAGTCTAATGCTTGACAATCAACCAAACAGTAACAGGTCAGGTAAGTCTGCTCTCCGTTTTCAATTTTACTTTTAAAGAAAACTTAAATATTTTTAACTGATATAATTTTTTCTCATGTCCTACTTACCATGGAAACTGTATAAAACAATGGATTTAATTTTATTTTCATGATTACTTTATGAATACAGTATACATTTTGAAGGATGCTAGTAGCCTGTGCATGTGTGTGTTTTGATAGGTTGGATCCTTGACAGAAAGTATTATGCTTATGAACATGAATAGGTTTTATTTGCAGTGTTGATGTTCACTTAAATGTAATGCAACACAAGGATTTTTATTTAAATTTTACTTTTAAAAATAGAAATAAATATTGCCATTTTTATATTTTATATTATTCTTCTTTTGTGATACCGTTTTGCTCTAGCTCTGTTCTTGGGTCTCTGGGATATTGTAAACAAATTTTAGCTCTTATCTTTCCTGTTGCAGAAAATTCTTCAGACATCATGGAATTTTTTTTTTTCATTTTTCTGTGAATGAGAACACTGAATTAGCGTAATCTCCAGATTGATTAAAAAAATCCTTTGTTCAGTACATGTTCTGTTATCTATTATTAGATTTAGATCAAGTTTGATGTTAAATATGGAAAACTATATGCTAACAGATTTCAATTTCTGTTCCTGCTAACTCCAACATATGTCAATGACAGAAGAATATAATGGGTAATGATGCTCTAGCAAGTCATTGTCCTCCCTTGAGAATTAATGTACGAGTATGGCTGCTGTTAGGAGAAGTCTTAGGCATAATCCTTTGCATTTAATGGTGAGTTTAATTTATTCCTAAATTTTTGTTGTTAACAAATTTACAACCACAGCATCACCACTGAGGTTTTATTTTATTACACAGATTTCATATTAAATTGTCTGTGTTGCTTGTATTTTTGTACACCAGTGCAGAGAAAGAGAGGAATTGCATGTTTTTAAAGACCTTCACTATTCTTGGAGACATTATTGCTGGTCTTATAGTCCTTATGAGAACAGCTGAGTATAATATTGCTGCTTCATATTTCCCAGTCTGATGATACTGATCTTTTATTTTGGAGGTAATTGCCTTAGTTTATATATTATTGATTACTCTGGATAATTGTTAAAATGCTGGAGCAGCACACATTTACGATACCAGTTGTTAGCTAGCTCTGAACTTTTCACTGTTGCTTTATTGTTGCTCCAATGTGGGATCACGTTCCAGTGATGTCAAAGTCCAGTTCAGTTACTGAGTGCAAAGTGGTGTGGTTATGAATCTCCATGTTTATGAGACCTTCCTCTCAGAGCACTATGAATTTTCCAAATCTCCAATATGGTTTCTTGTTTACTCAAAATAAGTTAAATACAAAGAGAATGGTGAGAAATTAGCCACTGCTCTTTTTGTTAGATTGAGAATGCAGACCTGGACTAAGTAACCTCTTTGGTTCCAGTAGATGGATAACACAAAACTCTGTAATATCTGAGATCTTAATAAATCTTTACATTTTTTTTTTTCAGAGAATGCTTTTTGTGTAGGGAAGAACTATTATAGCCATTTCATAGGCAGACAACTGAGATTCAGAGGGATGAATCTGTGTGAGGGCTGAAAGACAGGCACTTAATCTCCCACTGAGGAACTAGCAAAGATATTCCAGCTGTTGATTTAAGTGGAATGCTTATGTTTCAATGCCAGAAATAGAATTTCTACTGCTGATATATACCATATCAAACTACTGTTGAGCAACAGAAATATCAGTGGATACCATACTCCAAGCCTTGTCAGAATCTCCAGCAAAATACTGTAGTAGTGAAGATGTATCACCTTTTTTACTCATGAGTGCCATTAGATTGTCTTTAAGTGACAAGTTCTAATCTACTCTGATTTGAAACAGAATTTAATTGTTTTCCTAGTGAGTGGGAAAGCTAGGTTAATCTCTTGGTCCAAGTCTAAAGGATGTCTTTTTCCATCCAGACTGAATAATGCAACCATCAGAACATGCAGTAGAACAGATCAGTTTTGTAAGTAATGTATAGGAGAGGATGTATACAAAACCAGTTCAAACGGATGTGCTGTGACACTATTTCCTAAGCAGAGTGGAATCCAAGTGCTACCTGATTTAAACATCATCCAGGGACAAAATTGGAAGACAGGGCTGCAGAGCATTGGGATTTAGAAGGTTTTTGTCAATGGTCCACTTCATAAACTTCAGTGATACAGAAGTTCACGTGCTGTAGGACTGTATGCATCTGCAGATTCAGATGTCAACTTGAGTAGTACTTAGAGAATCTCAGTGGTATCTCAGTGCTTGTGTTCATCATGTAGATAAAAATGTGGATTTATCTGTAAGTCTTTTGCCAGAATAGGAAAGAACTCAGTTTTCTAGACTGCTCCTACTATAGAGGTTTCTGGCTTCTCTCATTTTTATAGCTATTGCACCTTAAGAAGTTGTAGACCTACAGATTACAGTAGCCAAAAAGATCTCTTCTCCTATACATTTGTACTTGCACGTAGCATGATTATCTAGGCAATGCCTTTACGTCATGCTTTAAAATGTAGTTTCTTATACCTTCTTATAGTCTATTAATTCAGAGCGAAAAATGTAAATAGTCAGTCTAAGAAGTTTCAGAGCTCTTAACTCAGACTGTTCCTGTTTTACTCACCTTAATATTTTAATAATTTTACACTACATATTGACAAAGTGCCTGTTACAGTACCTAGAAAAACATGATGCTGAACCAGGGACCGAAGTCCTGATCTGACAATTTAATACATTCTAAATAACAGAACTACTCACTTTATTGTGTATTTATTCTGTGTCAAGTTATTTTCTATATGGTCTAATTTTTAAGGAAAAAATATTTTGTCTTTTTTTTTCCTATGCCGTTTGTTGTAGAGCAGCCCTGACAAGCGATCCTTGTGGTAATAGGGTATATTGGGCCTTTGATTGCTACCAGCTGCACTGAGTATCCTTCATTGCAGTTTCTGTGTAGATGCTCTCTGTTTGATTTTTCAGGTATGTGGTGCATAAAAATATGTGCTTACTGGAATTTGCTTTTAGAGAAGATAATTTTTATGAAAACCTGAAAAGAAAATCATGTTTTTCTACTGCATTCTAAAGATAATAAATGTGGCATTATATCTAAGCTATTTGTATCACTGACACACTTTGAGACCAAAGGGACTAATATCATGCTTTATAATGTGACAAATGATGTTTGGGTTACGATTCCTCTGTGGTGAAAGAGATGGCTGCAAGAGCATTCAGAGAAGGCTCCATGTAGAGCACTTCTGCACCCTATATGATACATGTGTGCATGGAAAAATCTCTAACTGTATAGGTACCTAGTGCTTATGGCATTATTATTGCATTTGTTAATTAGATACTTTATACCGTCATGATTTTGTCATGTTTGTGTTCATTTATACTTCATTGTTGAGAAACTCTATTCTAAAAATCATTTGGCTTCTGACAATTCCCTTGAGGCAAGTGAAATTTTCTCATGCTTATCTCTCAAGCAGAAATTAAGGACACAGTAGAACATCAGATCTAAAATGGTCACTTGAAGAACTTTGGTGAGCTTGAGAAGTAAGTAGAACCTTAGAAAGATGAGAGAAAAATATAGCCCTTGTTCTTCTGTAGCATCAAAGATCCTGTAATAGCATCCAAAAAAAAAAAAAAACCAAAAAAAACCAACAAAAAAACTCACGACTCAACCAATCTTTTGTTGGATTGATTAATTTAATTTTAAAGTAAATTATTTATGACGAGCAAAAGGTGATCTTCTCTTTTCTATTACTACTAATTGATCTCATGATGACTGAATTGCTGGTACCTCAGGCAGGATTTGGATTTACTGTGGCCCACACAGTATAAAAAGGAGCATAAAAAACAGACTTTAAAAATGTCAGTCACTATTCAACAGGTATTCTAAAGTATATCAGCTAGTTTCTATAGGCTAGTTTTTCTAAGAGCAGTGAATTATAAAGATGATGTGTTCTTGTGAGGGAAATCTCTTGACTTAAATTTATGATCAGCACAAAAAGTAAGATAAAACCACAAAAATTAGGAAAATATTTAACCAAACCCTTTCTTGCAAGACTGTTTTGTACAGATTATAATGCTGAATGTCCTTCATTCTCAGTAGAAGACATTATTTTTTACTACTGATTCTTCTGAGAAAATTTGTTTTCTCTAGCACATATTTTGTAAGACATGACAGTGATGCTTTTTCAGGACAGTAGAATGTTAGTTCCTCCAGATGTGATGAAAGCAATGGCTCATAGGAAAAAAGTCCATGCTTTTGAGGAAAATATGAAACATGAACAGGAAAAACCGAATTTTTCCATATATTTGCCATTGTCAAATGAATTGGAAAAACACATTTGTTACAAAACATAGAAAACACTTTTTCTATGTGATAAAAAGACTATGTCCTCTCGTAAGACCCTTTGAGTTTTGAAGTAGGAAGGCTGTAAGTACAAACCAGAGAATCAATCACACTATCTACTTTGATAACAACAGCTAAATAAAAAAGAAATGTGTTTATTTTGATAAGTTTACTGAATCTATTTGACAGAGCTAAAATCCTCCTCCTCTTTTATATATTGTTCTTAGAGAGTTTAGACTTTTTTGAATTGATTTATAACTAGGTGTTATTTTCTTAAAAGTTTCAACAATCGTATTTGTTCTGTACATAGTTTGCAATAATCAGATGAGAAATTAAAAAATCAAGATATGATGGCTAGCACTATCTTGACATATTCCCTCTTTCTGTTCCCTCAATAGACATCAGATTGGAACATACTTTTCTAATTCAAGTAGTTGTATTTATAGGGCCATCCCTCAAAACTTTTGTCAGTTCATAATTTCATGTATGTTTCTGCTATCTTACAGACTTGCTGGAATTTTGATTAAAAATGTATACATTTGATCTAGTTTTAACTGTGAATTAAAAAAAAAAAGAAGCAGCTTCAAAATGCTTGCTTGTATAAGGCTCAGTTGTTTCTTTTTATTTATTAGGCTTTAATTTAAAATTGAAGGTATGAAATAGATTTAATGTTATGCTTTGATTCTGGTATTGTTTACAAGTCTGCTTAGCTCTGAGGTTTTTCCTCCCTGTATTTAATAGGCAAAAGCTAATCTTACTGCATTTATATCCTTTATTTACTATTTCTTTATTTTCCATTTTAGTGGAAGATTTTTTTTGAACTTTATTAGATTGTCTGTGCTTAACAAAAAATATTTTGCAGTTCACTGTAAAAGTTCCTGACTAAACTGAAGCCTCAGGTATTTTTTCTGCTATACATGAATACTTCAATTCTTAAGCAATTAAAATGCTGAGGGTAACATTTCTGTACTCGTTTAATTATGAAACAGATGATTGTATTCCTGCTGAACCAAAAGAAAGTTAGATTTTTTTAAATGCATATTTTGTTTTCATTTGTAAAACAAAATATGGAAAGTATCTTGTTTAAGCTATGACTTTCCTAATATCACACCATCACATGTAGAAATAGATTATGATATTAGAAGGGTTACTGAAAAATAAACCAACAAAAGACATGTTTCTTCTGCCAGGGTGCCTATCATGTTCTAGATCAGAAATTACTCCAGTGCTCCAAGGAGTGATACTATTCAGCTAGGGAAAAAGCAAAAATTGTTTTTCTAAGACAGTGTGAAAGTAGGAGAAAGAGGTTATGCTCACTATGAGTAGAAATTCCCTGAAATTTATGTTACATTTCCACTTTAAAAATACATAATAAGTAATAAACAAAATTTAGGAAAAGTCACTGTTTAAATAAAGAGTAGAATAGTGCGAATCTGATTTTCAATTCGGCAAGGCTCTTACTGATGCCAAACAACACCGATCATACTTATAGAACAATACTGTGTCTGTGCACAGTATACCTGGGTTTCTTCAGTAGTAGGGCAGAAGGGGTTCTTACATCAGGCTTTTTCTTCTGTGTCAGACAAATGCTCATTTAATTGGGTCTTCCTCAATGATTTTGCAAGGTCTCCCTGAAACTGAATATAGTCTTCTTTGTTTTAGGGAGGAAAAGGAGGAGAATCAGGTTTCCCTCCCTGCACAAACAAACACTATGTGTTTTGTGTAAAGTATTGAAATAATTATGGTTAAAAATACCTTTTGGAAAAAGAGTGAGTGTTGTATATTCTGTGAGAGTGGTATAGCAATTACCCAACTATATAACACACAATAATTATCAATTATTTTTCCTCTGCTGCGTTTTGAACCCACTCCAGTTTCCTGAATGCTCTCCGAGAATGCCCTGCTGTTGATAGAAATGGAGATTTTGATGGAGAAATACTTAGTACATATAATGTACATATATATGGTCATGAGCTAGACACCTAGTTACTCAGCACTGAAATGATTCAAACACTCTGGGCATAGAAGCAAACAATTTTAGGGAACCTTTTTGGGGAAGCATATGTCCCTACAGACTTCATGTAGCAATTCAGTGGAGAATCCAAGGATCAAAACTGACAAGGAGTTATGTACCTAAAATGGAGAAGCAAAGGAATGCAGGGGACAATTGTGGTGTTAAAAGAACAATCAGTCACCATGTGTACTAATAGATAACTTCACAGTACTGCACCTTGGTTTGGGTTAATAAACATGTCTACCCTTTAGGAATCTTAGTTGTTTTGGAAATAAAATTTCCATATGTATCCTGAAAAATTTTTAATATTCCTGAAGCTGAATCTAGAGAAGTTTTTGTAGTATTGACAAAGTGTGTAAGGCTATAAAAAGATTTGTTGGAACTTCAGGAAATAGCTTCTTGTTATAATTATGCCAACACCACTATTAGCTTCCATACCATTATCTACAAAGAAGCTTGTATTGCAATATTCTGTTGCAAAACAAAATCTCTCAGCAAAATGATTAATTCTTCATTTCCCACCCTCTCTTCCTCCTCCCCAATTCCCACCCTCTCAATTTAATATTTTATTATAGGATGCACAGAATGCAATTTGTAGTGACTTCCTGGTACTGTTTCCACTTGCAGGATTTCTCATTAATACTTTGGAAGATCTGACCTACCCTTGCAAAAGTAGTAGATGAATATGCCTGTCTTTCTCTAGTGGCTGATCCAAATTAGACATTACCATGTCTCTCATGTCTTTCTTCTAGGGCGTTAAACAGGAAAAGCTGATATTCCTAGCTAAGATGATGCTAAACTCTCTTTGAAAGCTTTCCAGGCAGATAAGGAACTCCTTCCACACAGAAGTGATGTAGATTGTCAGAGACCATATGGTTTCTTCCTCTAAATCTCATTCAGTGTGAAAACAGCAGAAATTTTTATCCTTTAGCTGTCAGATATTTTCATGTGCACATACTATAACAACAAAAAATGCTATCCTTGAGATTTCCCATTGATTATTATTTTTGTCTTGTATGTGAATTTCTACACTTGCACATGCATCACATTTTTATTTTCATTCTTTCCCATATAAATAAGGCCATTGTAGTTGTTATAAATAGTAGTCATACTTAGAAAGCCGCTTGGTATGTTTGTTGATTATTAGCAATTAAGCATTTAAATGTTACTCAGCAGCAGTATGGAATTTACTTGGTTTAATCCTTTATTGTGTGATGATTATTTGCAAATTCAATAAAATGCTAGTGTAAAAGGTAGTAATACTAAAAAAAATCTGATAGATACACTATACAACTGTAGACTGAGAAACAATATAACAGTGCTGATTATCTGATTTATAATGAAAGACAGCTTGTGGAGTTAATCTTGGGTCTATGAAACAAGAGATTAGCAAAGCAACTCAATTGTTTTAACTATTGCTTATGCAATTCATTTTGATAAAAATAGGCTGCACTACGAGAGTCGATTCAGCTCTAGCATTTTACCTGAAAGGGGGAAAGTAGCATGCAGAACAATCAAGCAATTTTGCTTCTTTGTAGAGGAGAAATGGATAATTCAGCATTGAGATGAACACAGCTGTTTTTTTTTCAGCAAGTGTCACATGAAGAGTGACAGATTACCTTTAAAAAGTAAGTGTGATTTGCACAGAAGTCTAAGTAGCTAATGTATTTATACTCTTTATACCAGAAAAAAAAATCTTTTATTCTCAAATAAATATTCCTGTAATTACTGTACATTTACAGTGTGTAATTGTAAGACCATTACTTGCATTGTCTTTTGTAAGCACAAATTCAGCCTCTCCTTTGGTCACCATGGAGAGTCTCTTTGTAATAGTACAAAGCAACTCTATTATATGAGGTACGGAAGATGGAAATAGAATAGAATACAAGGAAGCAGTTTATTTATGGATCTTGCTGCTGCTGCTGCTGCTATTCCACATGCCGTGTGATCCATGTACAATCTTTCTCCTGCAGAACCAAGTGCCATACGTGTATTGATGCATTTGAAGATTCCATCAGTATGCAGGAAAACTTGCTTAAGCAATGAAAATACTTTCCTGATCAAGGAAGTTATTTGCTGCAAACTTTTCTCTGCATAGTGTGTTTTTTTTGTTCATCAAGCTAGTCACCTCCTGTTTGCATGTGGGTGATGATAGGAGACATATAAACCTTTGACAAGCTCTAGCTAGCAAATGAGTGGGCATAGGGTGGAACTGAATCTACTGCGATACTGTGAAAACGGAAAAGGGGAGTGGATTCTACTCTGGTACCTTTCATGCCACTGAACCTCAGATATTTTCCTCAAAGGGCTATGTCCTGCATTATTCCACTGTCCAAGTCCCATTTACAGCCCAGCTTCACATTGTAACAATAATTTTTGTTCTTTTAGTGGTTTCTTATCAAAGATAGGAAGAAGTGCTATAATGCACAAAGCCCTTATGGTCTTTGAAATAGTTTATTGGTGTAAAACACATAATTATTAAGAAGCCTGTCAGCAAATATCATTTTAATGTTTCGAACATTCTAGCTTGCTTTCTGACAAAGGACATCAGAAACCTCCCTATCCTCACATTCTTCTCTTGTGCATAGTATGAAAATTTGCATTAAGTAGTAGTATGTATATAGTACCTTTCCTGTGTATAAATAAACCAGCTTCATTTTCTATGCCTTTTGCTTGCTTGTGTGTCATATTAATAACTTCAAAATGTTCCAAAATCATCTTCATATATAGGGGAAAAATACAGACCTTAGTGTACCAATGGACTTTGTCTTATTTCCTCTGGTTGGACCTCACACTTTGATGACCTCTTAACAGCTGTAGAAAGGAATAGTCTTTGAAAACCTCATGCTGCAGGCAATTTTGCATAAGTTGAGGCTACACTTGAGATATGAAGGCAGTTGATCTCTCTCCTAACTAGAAGCACCTTTTCATACTGGAGTTTCATTTGCCTGGAGAAAAATACAAATTGGTAGTGGCATTTTCACATGCAGTTAAAGGTTGTATCAGTACTTTTATTTTAAAAACTTTTTTAACTTAGCTATTAAAAAAAAAATTGCTTCAGGATAACATTTGTTTTTCACAATTAAAATTAAATATAGCAACATATTGAGTAGAAAGGTGAGAATGGAAGCAAAGAGGGGGAAAGCATTGAGGGGAAATCAAATTTTCCTCCAGTCATGTTTTTTTTTTTGCCCTTTAATAGCTGAAAAAGAGCTATAATCTTTAAAACAACAGAAAAGTATCTATTTGTATGAAAGCTTCATTATAGCATTCTAGGAAACAAAAGTATATTTCATTTTGGTAAATGAGCACATGCAGTGACTGATTTCTAAAGGCTGTCTTTTATTCTTAAAAGATAATTATCTTTGGTCTTGCCGTAGTTTGTCCTGTGCTTCAATGGAAGGTTGCATTTATGCAAAGAGACTGGAAAAGAGGTGAAAGAATTGGGTAGGAAGTCCAAAGAAAGTTTAGGAGGCATGAAGATGAGACAAATTGGGAAAAATAAAATGTAAATATTAATTGTGAGAGAATGATAAAAATGGGAAGAATCTTCATCTTTGTTGTAAAAGAGTGAGAACATTATGAAATAGTGAGTGATAGCTGGACAACTTAATGGAAACGTAGACAAAGCAGACAAATATACGTATATGGATATTCAAATATCCAAATAGGATAAAGTCATATATAGAAAATAATAAAAAAAAGTTGCAGGAAATACATTTATATGAAAGGCAGAAATAAAATAAAGACTACATAGTGTTCTTATTTTAATACTCTCTCTAGAAAGCATTAGAGCTGTAATAGTGATTGCTAGAATAACAAATGCAGTGATTATTTCAGAACAGACCAAAATCTTTTTCTAGCCTGGATCTGGGACCTGAAAAACATTATTAGAAGCTTTTGGATTTTCTGATGCCAAGCTTCTACTAGACAGATTTCAGTTTCCGAAGCTTTCCATGTGCAGTCCAGTGTTGGCAACTCAAATGTAGGATGAGAAAATTATCAGATGTTTGGAAACGTTACAAGCTTAGCTCTCAGTTTCTTCTTTAGAAAATACAGACTTTTTGTTTCCCTGCCTCTGTTACACAGACGCTGCAACCCCTCACCTTCAAGTGATATTAATGTGAACTCTGCTGGTAAAAGATGAGAGAATGTCATAGTTCGGACCTGATCTGGACCAGACTACGCAGTCTCTCTCTCACTCCCCCCACCCTCTGAGAGAATAGGGAGAAACGATATAAGAAAAACAGCTCGAGGTTTGAGATAAGGACAGGGAGAAATCCTTAGAGTTACCGTCACAGGCAAAAACAGACTCGACTTGGGGAAAACTATTCATTTATTACTGAAACTAGCAGGATAATGAGACAGAGAAACAAGATAAACCTCCTCCACCCCTCCCTCTTCCCAAGCTTAACATTATCTCTACTTCCTTCCTCCCCCTCCGCCACCGAGAGGCACAGAGGGGAAGAAGAAATGGGTATTGCAGTCAGTTCATCACGTGTTGTCACAGTTGGGGGAAGAACTCCTCACATCCCTCCCCTGCTCCAGTGTGGGGTCCCAGACACAGGCCACTGTCCTTCATGAAACTGCTCTGGCGTGGGACATCTCTTCCACAGAGTACAGTCTCTCCCCTGGTGTGGGGTCCTTCACGGGCTCCAAGTGGATCTCTGCTCCTCCGTGGACCTCCATGGGCTGCAGGGGGACAACCTGCTCCACCATGGTCATCACCACAGGCTGCAGGGGAATCTTGGCCAGGAGACGCATTACTGCTCTCCCTCCTTCTCCACTGACCTTGGCATCTGCAGCCATTCCTCTCACAAGAAAAGTTCTTCACAATGGGTTGGCAGACGCCTCTCAGAATCTCTTCACATCATCCATCTCATCTCCTCTCCACTTCTTGCAGCCGGACTGGGCTGAGTTGGGCCCAGTCGGCCGCCTGGCGAGAGGCCAGAGGGTGAGGCCTGCAAGGCCCCGGAGGCCTGCGCCTCCCCCTCTGGGCCTCTGCCCTTGCTCAGCTTCTTCACATCTTCTCCTTTTTTTTTTCTGTTTTCCCCTTCTTAAATACGTTATCGCAGAGGCGTTATCACAGAACATTCTGCTCCCAATCGGCTCAGCCTTGGCCAGCAGCGGGTCCGCCCTAGGCCTGGCCGAGTCCACTGAACAAAGGGGAGCAACTTCTAGCAGTTTCCTACAGAAGCCACTACCTTAGGCCCCCCTCACTAAGCAAAACCACAACAGAGGACCCCATATTCCACAAAAGAATAGGAGTGCTTCCAGATGAGTCAGAGAATGCTGCTGGATCAGAGTGAGAATAGAAAGGACAAGTGTCATTTTTAAATAAAGTACTGGATAGAACTTCAAAAAAGTAATCAAATTAATAGTATGAAACGAACTTATATATCAAAGCCTAAGTGTATGAAATTTTAGAGTTAAGGTATGTTATTGTAGAAGGCTTTTTAAAAACCATTTTTAACAAAATGCGGTATAGTGGCTGCCAAAAACCATAGATTGATTCACCATAATAAGACGCATACCATTCTGTAGGAAGAAAATCTTGTAACATTCAAAGTTTTTTTTCCCCGAAAAGGTGAGTGACATGCTTGTAAATACTACTGTAAAGTATGAATAACTGTAATTAATTTTACTTGATATTCTTCAGGTTATTTAAAAGGTGATCATTAAGTCAGATAATTTTCTCAATTTTCAGCTTTGAAGTCTCATTTAATCAATTACAATATAATCTGTATGATCATAATGTTAATTCTGGTTGAACTTAGTGGTCATGTACAGTGCTGGATACTGTATAAAGTGATGGTTCATTAGGGAAATTCACAGAACTGATGTATTTATGTCATGAATTACCCACTCCTATTATGACTAAATAAGCCACTTCCAGTCAATCATTAAATGGTTTCTTTAAATAAAATTGTCCAAAAGCCTTTTTTTTTTTTTTCTGGTTTAAATGTATGTCCTACCAATGTGGCATCATATATGCGTATATTCAGGTACAACAGTGTACACTAAAAGTATAGATCTTGAAACAGTACCAGTTCACTTTCAACAGGCTTTATCACTTTAGCATTATTAAAACTCAGTCTTTCTTTTGCAAATTTTTATGCAGCAAAACAATTTTGGGACTAAAATGAAAGTAAGTAGATACAACAGATTAAATTCTTCACATAATTAAGGGTTTGTAGGAGTGGAGTTAAGTGGAAAGTTATTATTTGTTCCAAGTGTACGTCTTGCTTTCTGTCTCTCTGTATCCCTCATTTTGATTTAAATGACTGTTTACCTTGTTTTAATTAAATAATAAATTTTGTAAACATGATTGGAAAAAGGGTTCTTATTTCCACGCTAAGTATTTAATCTGAAATTTTAAGATGCTGAAGACATTAAAAGGTAAAGGAAAAAAAGCTTTATCTGCTAATCAAGAATGTCTGAAGAGCCCGACACCGTACAGTAGAAATGCTATACAGTCCTATTCTATTAAAATTAAGCGGAAACTTTTAGTCATGCTAGACTCAGCAGAAGACGAAACAGGAAAGAATATACGAAGTGAAATATTATATTATTTTGCATAGACAGGTAACAGAGCATTTGGTGTTGGGCTTCATTTTGATCATCCAACAAGGCAATGTTTATAGCTGTTAATCCAGGTAACTGAAAGTTTTGGCAAGGCTGTGAGCAAAGTTGATTTTTTTGCTGAAGATTTGTTTGTGTGCAAGACAAATGAAAAAGACTGGTTTCATTATCTTTGCAGAGAAAATTGGTTCTTCTGTTTGAGAAACTAGAAAACTTTGGATAATTCATTCAAATAAGTAAATAACAAGAAGAAATTAATTTTATCATGTCTCTTTAAATCTGTATTATTACTCTCACCTTGTCTTTTCACTCGACACCTAGTGTTAGTAATGCAGGTAGCCTGCTGTGGCCAGAAGAGTAGTTTCATAAAACAGGGTAGAGGTAATGATGTCTGCGAACCCCGTGGAGATAGCTTGAAACTTCTGACAGTTTCTTAATGAAATTAGGACTTTCTTTTTTTCTTGGAAATCTTTTTATTTCACTAATTGGACTGTATTTTATGGTGATGTAATACATGGTTAAAACTTAAATCTGTATTGTGCCATTTTTAGTTTCAATCTCTATGTTCTTGATTTGTTTATTTACTGAGAACAATTACCCTTTTAGATAGTGTTATATATTCTCACTAGCTGAAATGGCCCTTAGAAGTTAAAATAATTACATATTCTATCATATTGACAATGAGCCGTACCTACCTCAGATAAAAATCTGAACATTAACTAAAATGTAGAGTTTGTTCTACAGGAAAGGTTGGTCCGTGTCACTGACTACCACAAATGGTTTTACAAGGAGCTAATTGTTCCATTTGTCTTAACTCAAATAATTAGAGGACCTGGTCACTAGGTCTGCCCACTGTGCAGTATCTTTTCGTCCACTGCAAGCTGCAGTGTAACAAGAAATGAGATTTGGAGCTGATCTTCATCCCACAAATAAAGTTAGTGCATCCAGATTTAGAAGATGACAGCAGTAATATTCCCCTAGTAAAGTTGGAGCTTAGCCCTGTTATACTTATTAAAAAGCCTATTCATACAAATTAAATCCATTCCATATCCTGGCCTCTTGATGACAGCTCCATTTTTTTTTCTTGCCTGGTTTGAATTACCTCAAGTCTGTACCCAGAAAGAATTTATCCCTTTCAAGAGACTTCTCCAAGCCTATAATAAATTCACATGGGTCGTCCCATCAATATGGTGAATTTGCATTATTATTTCATTATGAGAAGGAAAAAAAAAAGAGGATTAGATCTCTTGCAGCATTGGCAGCGCCTAATTCAACCTGAACACATGATTAAAGCTGGCATTTATGACTTTAGCTGTCAAAGAAAACTAATTGTAAACTGAGAGCTGTGGATAATTATGGCCTTTGCTATTAAACCGTTTTTCTCCTACTTATGACAGGACAAACTACAGACAATGCTACTGCATTTAGTTCTGGGTTACTTGGAGTATATTTATGCAAATGAAAATTGATCTAGATTCTCAAATTGATGGCTGCATGTAAACTTAGTTTCAATCATGTTGTAAAAGCCATGAAAAAAGGTGACCTTTGTGCTGCTGTATCCATGACACTGCGTTTTGTATTGCCTTACTTGTAAGTATCCTTCATTTTTAGTGTCTCTCAGGTTAATTTGTTTCACATGAATGCTACTGAATAAGTAAGTTACTTAAACTATGTTTTGCAGGAGATATTTTCCTTTGTTTTTTTATCATTCATATATTGCTTGCATGATTTTGTTATCTTGTAGAGCTGTATACATCACAATTTTATAAACTGCTTGTACATTTATAGAGAAAGGAGTCCCTGAGACTCTGGAATGAAAGTTCTGATAATAACAGGTTTAATGTGTTTGCTGGGAAACAACCACAGGAGTGGTTTAGGATTTTTGTCTTCACATTGCTTTTTTTTTTTCCTTTTGCATTTTCCGCCCTACTTGGTGTGGATTCCAGACAGAAGAGATTATACATGTGGAGAGTGGGAAATTCTGGATGTTGCAGATGATGCAAGCTACAATTTTTGAGCTTTTCTTGAGTTAGTGTTGACTGAAAACCAGAGTACATTGACTTGGGCTTCTGACCTTTTAAAAGAGATATGAATAAAAAACGGGACATGAATAAGAAATACAAAATTTTTGGAAAAGTATATAAGGAATAACTTTAAGACATATCACAATAAAAAATTATGATCAAATAACAACTTTCTACGAGACAGAAAGAAATGCTTTTTCACAGTAACGTGTAATTATTCATTGCCCTACAATGCGGTTGTAACCAAATATAACTGGTTTACAAAAGAGTTAGCTTCATTAGTGACCTCTAACATGACAGTCCTAGGTGTAATTCTTGGCCCAGGACTTCCTACATCTCTGCTTACGGAAGCTGGAAGAGCTATTGTCACTGTTCCCTGTATTCTCTCCCTAAATACCTGCTGGAAATTGTGAGAGAGAGGAGACTTGAAAATGGATTTTTGGTGTGACAGTTTAATGTAATGTTCACAGTTCTCAGAAGAAGGAAAACAGTGACAAGGGGCTTAGTAGGAGTGATAAAGCAGCAGAAGCAATAATTTAGGATGCAGTAATTAGGAAATATTTTGGGCTTTATTAGTCATTGAAATAAAAAAGTAGTTGATAGCACCAGCAAAACAGAACAAAAATGTAAATATAAAAACTCCTTAGGCTGTAAGCTATAATAATACACTGTGACTCAGATCCTAACCTAACTGATTTTATTAACCTCATGGTAGTTTTTTTTTCAGTTTTTCTTTAGTTACCTTCGAGGATCTGGGTCTTAGATAATGTTTTTCTGTGTGTTAAGACTGACTTTCTGATGGAGTAGTTTTTCACGGTGACCAAACGGGAAAAATGAACAAAAAAACCCCCAAAATAGACTTTCTCAGAACACAAATAAACGTGTTCTTTAACTACTGAACAAAATATTAAATGATTCAACCTTTGGCCTGGAGAAACTTACACTGCAGACTTACACCGCAGTTTTAACAAGAGACAAAATACATATCCATACTTTTGTATGGTGCCTAAATCAAGAGACTGCCCATTTCAATACACTTAGAGAACATAGCTCCAGTTATGTTGAATTAGAGAGATTTACTTATATATTTGAGTTGGTTGATATTCCATCCAAACTTTGGTTTTTTTCTGAGTTTTACTTACAGATTGTGGTTTGTGTGTATCTTTCTATTTGCTGCATCTCATTGTGGGCACAGTTAATTTAGGTCATAACTCCAGTAATCTGCATTTGCTGGATGTCATCTGTTTCTTGTGAAACAATGTGTGCTATTTCAATCACGTGGACTGACAAGTGGATCAATTTAGATGCCAAACTCATTGTAAGCACTTCCAGATCATTTTTGTAAGCTATTTAAATTAGTGTGATACCCAGACCAGTTAAATTAATTCCATTTAATGCAGGTATAAATTTGCATTGACAGGATGGAAGTGTTGACTGAATAATTCACACTGTAGAAGAAACAGATTTCTTAAGGAGTATATAATTACAATTTTTAACTGTTATTGTTTGATAGAATGTTGTCTCTTTCTAGGAGCTTGTGATGGAGAAACCTGGTAACTCAAAGGATTTAAGGTATTCTGAATAAACACTTGTCTGAGTCAAACTGTTACACTCCTGAAAATAATAAAAATGGGGTCATAGAAGCAGTAACATATTTATAAAACCAAGTCAAAACAGAAAATCAGACCCATTAAGGCATTTAGATACTATGCTGACATCTACAACCTGACTGATTTCAGAGGCAATTGTGTGCTTAATATTTCTGTCCAGTATTTAATCTTTATATTTAATCTTATATATTTGTCAGTTTTCTATGACATAGCCTTCAGGAACTCGGATTGGAGAAAAAAAAAGCATAGAAAACAATATTAATAATATTAAAGCAAGTTGAGAGTTTAAAGTACAGCTAAGATAATAATAAGCTGTATCTGCAAAGGGAGACTACCAGCAAAACTTACCAACAGAAGCATTAGATCTGAATATAATCAATTCTTAAGATGTTGTTTGCCATAAGGAGACAAAAGGTGAGGAAAGAAACAAAGGTCAAAAATATATATATTTTTTAATAAACTCTAGCACCTGTGAAATAAAGACATATTGTGCAATTGGTGTCTCACAAAAAATAATAGAAAAAATTAGGAGCATATTGAAGAAACATTATTTATAGTAAAATTCTAGAAAATGCAACCGAACCTTAACAAATCATAGGGAAAAAAAATCTTTAAATCACAAAGAAAAGGCAAATGAGGCTATAATTTTTGTGTACATGAGAAATGATATAAAATTGTTAGTAGAATGTCTTTGAGGAGCAAGCTGGCCTCTTAGAATGTGATAAATCTATGAACTTGACTGTCTATCTAGGAAAAGAGGTAAGGTAAAAATGAAAAAGAAAATCTGTCTTTTAATTAGAAACATCAGGTCACCAGAAATAGATATTCTTACCAAATACACAATGGACTACTTTGAATGTTGTAAAGACAATTATATATTCACCCAAATAGGAAAACAATTCTGGATTTTGAAATTAATTTTAGTGACTTCAAAGGTCTCTAAATGCATGACTAAGGTGAAATAAAGGAGACTTGGCAGTGATGGAAGGTATATTGGCTGAGGTGAAAAGTAGGGCTTTAGGAATCATTAGTATGATAGCTTTGCTCACTCTGTAGATCAGTGACTTGCAGAAAGGAATATACAACTTTGTTTTTCAACCAAATCTATTTCTAAAGAAAACTGAAGTTATGCATTATAATAATTCGCAAGGACAGGAAGAAGGAATAGAGAAGGAGGAAGTTTATCAGTTCAACATTAATAGAATATGAATTTAACCCCCCCCACAAAACACAACAAAGCATTTTCTAGTGGCAGTACATTAAAAAAGTCCATTAGTAGAGAGTCTACAACACAACTGTTTAACAGAAACCTGCAAAAGGCTTCACGTAAGACTTCAGGTCAACCAGAGAATGTCATAAGTAATTATTCTAGGATGACATCAATAAAAGCCAAGAATATACTTTGGACTGCAGCACTGGAAATGCCATGGAAAAGACAGCATACAACTGAGAGGAGAAAAATACAAGTAAGGACAATTACAGTCTCTAGAATTTTAGGTATACAAAGGTTGTCGAAAGAATGGTTTCAAGGGAAAGAGTTGATCTGTGACAAGGAAGAATGTTGTTGATACAGTGATAGAGCTAGAAAAGGGTAGGATGCAGTAGCAAGAGTAAATAGACATGACTAATTAGAAGCTTTGTTCAAAACAATAGTTTGCAAATTTGGAAGTGATGAAAAGAAACACTACAATGTGGTGAGGCTGTCATTAGATTTCAGATATTTTTAAATTTAGGAAGAGATTTACATTTATGCTGTTACCAAGCCTACTGAGAATTTTTGTGACAGCATGATTATTGTGTTTAATTAAGGAGATGGAAATTTATGTTTTAGGGCTTTGTTTCTCCTTAAAAATTAGTATAAGATCTAATGGGTGAAAACCTTTCAATATCTGTCTATTAGGTGATTGATACACTTTCTTGCATCTGCTGAGTGCTATCTCACTTCTGATTTAATGAGATAACATGTATGACTTAAAACCCTTTTCTGGTCTGTGGAAGGGCTCCTCCTGACTTTCCTAGAGGTTGGATTTGGCCCATATGTCTGTTTAAACAAATGCTTGGGAGTGAAGGAGATAGCCATATTACTTCCTGTGTCCTTCTGTTCTCAGGATAGAGTACCCTTAAACACTTTTAAGAGTCATACGGTGAGAATATTCTTTGCCATGAGAAATATAGTCATATAAATTATATTCTTAAAGAATTTCCAAGAATAAATACTTTTTTTTCCTTTCCTTTTTTTTTTCCTTTATTTTTTCTTTCTTTTTTTTTTTTTTTTTTTTTTTTTTTTTTTTTTTTTTTTTTTTTTTTTTTTTTTTTTTTTTTTTTTTTTTTTTTTTTTTTTTCCAAACCCACTAGAACTATGCCATGGAAACCTTTCTCTCTTTTATGATTTTTCATTTCCATTTCTGGCTTTCTGGCTCGGAAGCCTTTTCTTCAATTACTTTGCCAGAAACCACAATTTCTCCAGGAAATCAGACACTCTGATGGTTTCATTCTCAGGTAGCAGATTGTTGTAAAACTACTTCAGCTTGTGTAACAGATTTAGTTTTTCCTGGAGAATATACTCCAGTGCTTTAGAGAGCCAATTTGGTAATTCAAGCCTGTTAAATGAACTTTCTTGTCCTGTGTGTGTGTATCAAGTATATGCCTGATGAAAAAGAACTAGTAATACCAATAATAAACCTTCTTTTCCAGATTTTTCCCAGAACCACTAAATACATGTTTTCTTAACTCCAGTAGAAACCATTAAGGGTGTGTCAGCAAAACAAAATGAGATTTGGGTCTCAGTTCATCCACAAGATAAGTACATTAAGAAATTGTGATCATGACTGAATATCAACCAAAGAAAAAGTGCTTATGTTTAGAAGCATGTAGAGTTCTAACAATAAATTACAGAGATGTTTTCAGATTAAAAATGTATCTTACAGAGCTATTTAAATGACAAAGTATCAAGACTTTTGATCTTCTTGAAGCAGTTACATTCCTACTACAAAATTGTCCAAGTATACTGTTTGAATGTTTTATCTCATAAAATAGAGACAACTCAGTGAAAAACACTGAATGCCATTGTGAATAAGAATTTAGTCTCACTTAGAAGTTATGATCTGAGTCCTATCTTACTGACTGAAACACATGGAAAAGTAGCATGAACTCATTCTCTACAGAAAGTATCAGGGATGTCTAAACAGCCATATTGACATCAGGCTTTTTGAATCCATTTTGTGATTGTTGGGCTCCATAGGTATTTGTGATGGATGCCCAGTGACTGTGTACAGTGTTACTCCAGTAGTTCTTACCTTCATGGGATTTATGAGCTCGTGTAGTTTTTATGTTGTCTGGAAAAGTCATTTCATTTTTCAGCTCATAAACTTTCTGTTATGAGATCTGATGAGAACCAAAACCAAGTTTCAGGGGAGTATTAGTTGGTTGCTCTTGATTATTGCTTCACTTTAAAGACAAGATGATTAGACTTTCAGCAGAACATAAAAAACCAGTCTTGGACAGCCAAGAATTCATTAAAAGATAAACAAAAATGTGGCAGGGGGCTCATTTTCTAGTTCAAAATACAGTTAAGAGCACACAATTGAGGACAGGTATCTACCAATCTACCAATTCCTTGCATAGCTACTGACTATAAAACATCTCACTGTTTAGCAGGACTTGAGATAGCTTGTCACTTTCTACGCCACTAATGAATATAATGTATAAACATTTGTACAAAACCTGCAGTGTTGCCTTTAATACACCATAGAACTAAACAGAATATGAGATTACAATGAACTATTTGGAAACTGTCTTTTATTATTCTTGTGTTTTACGATACTCTCTTCCTACTTTCTTCCTTCTAAATAACATAGCAGTGGAGAAGTTTCAGAAGGCAAAACTCAAACAATTAAAACAAAAAAAATTCATTTATTTACATTCCCTGAAGGAACATTACACTGACTTACTTTAGTCATGGCAACAGATTAGAAAGTATGTACATAACAGCTCAGACAGCAGCACCTAAAATACACCCGGAAGAGCAATGGTGAGCCTTTATGAATTGTAGAGCATCTTTGGGTTGCAGCTAGTGTAACTGAAAGCAGCCATGGGCAGATTCTGCTTTCTGTGCCAGCCTGCATTTCTGAGCCAGGAACAGAAGACAGTATCACAGAAATGTATTTTAATAATCTTATCTTGAAGTGGCATGGTATCTAAGTTCATGTCAAAAAGAAATAGTTGTTCTCTGTCAGGTTGTTGTCTGTTTACATACATGACACTCTTTCTTTATTCTTTTATGTCTCCTTTGCTTGAAAAGAGCTGGCAATCTTTACTTTGATTCTGTTTGTCTTTACAGCAAAACACTCCTAAAAGCTGGGAATGTTTGTGTCATGAGTATTATATGATAGATTAATATTTTTTCTACATGACAAAGGCTAATGATATCTGAAGTTACCTACTTCTAAGGTCATTTTTCATGTGTATTCTGATGAGATCATAGCCACTAACTGGAGACACCTATTTGCAGACACCTATTTGCTGATCTGAAATCCAGATGGACAGTGATGAGAAATTCTCTGAAGTTCTTTGTGCTCAGCTCTTTAAGAGATTCATTTAAAGTTTCTAGCTATGAAAGGAACTTTATTACTGCTCTAACTGCTGGATTTTGAGGTAGGGATACTCATCATGCTTCCTAAAATAAGCTGTTCTCAGACTTTCCCTCAAGCCAAAAGAGTGGAATTACTGAAGCTTTTCCTCTAAGAAGTCTGCAAGTTTCTCATTTGTTCTTGGGAGATTAAACCTGTCACTCCCAAAGAATTTTTAAGAAAATGTGACAAACCATTGTCTGGCTCTTTGTAAAAGCTCAGGAAGTTTTAATTAGCACAGTGCTGAGATGGCAATGAGACTAAGAGTTTTGAAAGAACCAAGAGGATTTACATAGGCTAAAATTAATAATATTTTTTTTTTCTCTTTAGTTTCCCAGTATGATGCTTTAGAGCACTTTTACAAGATTTTGATCACCATTTCTAATATTCCAGAAACTTTGTTAACTTGATTTTCATGGTGGTGCATTCAGTGCTTATTTTTCCACTTGCAGTATTTGCAAATTCTTTCTTTTCTTCAGCCACACTCATTGCCACAATGAGAAGAAATATATTCTGAAGACACTGAAATTATTTTACCATCTGACTTGTGGATGACTGCAGGCTTTCATAGTTGTAAAAGGAAATCCACAGAGAGGAGCAAAAATAAATAAATTTGGAATGAGTTTCTGGTGACTGAAAATTGCAATCTCCCTGCTGGTTCCAAAACGTTCTGGTCCTACTGAAACCTTCAAGATGAAACTATAAACATACTTTTAGTTGTCAGACAGGAAAACAATATCCTAATGAGAACTTTATGAACTTGTCCACGACCAATGTTCTCTTCTCCTCACTCCACTAGACATATGTCCATAACACAAGATAAGCAGCCTCTGGCACTTGGTTCTGAGTTGTGAAGTGAAATGAATTATATGACAAAGCAGGCACTGCAAAGTTGGCAGTGACAGATTCCACTGGAACATGGGTTAGAAATTTTGAAACTTGATTGCTATCTTTGCTGTATGTTTTCCTCCTAGCCTCCAGCAGTCTCATTCTGACACTGCACAGTCCAACAGTCTTTGGCATTGCCTGAACTGAGGTACTTTTGAAGCACTCAAATAGGAGAAGACAGCCTGTTGTTTGCAGAAATTACAAGTATCCAAGTGATTGAGGAATCCATTATGTTTTCGTCTCTTTCTGTTTGATGTGATTATAGGTGATTTTGGTTCATATGGAAACCTAGTACCCAAGACATACATTTAACCCATCATGCTTGCAATTCAAAAAGAAAATCTCCTTCCCTTTTAAAAAATATCAAATCCAAAAATAGTCAATATGTATGACTTACTTTATATACAGACAATGAAGAAAACAGACCTTTTCTTCCAGAAAAAAATCAAGTGATTGAGGTTTCGGTTGCTAGCAACAGCTTTAATTGTTCCTTTTTTTTCAGGTCTCTACTGTATTGTAATATACATGACAGAAAATCAGTAAACAGATCTTTGAAGAGGCAGATCCTAATAACCACAATGTTTTTGCTATGAAGTCTATCATAACTGTGTTTTCTTGTATAAATAAGGCACTAAAGGCCCCCAAGGCCCCAGTTCACAAAGGTATTTACATGTTCAGCCTGCATCGATTTCAGTGGGAATTAGAGTTGTAAGTGAGAATTAGGAACTGAATACTTTGATTGAACTGGACCTGTTGTTTCTCTTGTCTTCTTTTAATAGCAAAAGACATGCTTAGTCACTGCCATTCTGAAAATGTAAAAAAAACAAACTCCAGGAAACTCAAGTATAAGTACAGTGGAAACTATCTGAAAATCTTTGTTTTAGTGGGTATTTTTCATGCAGGGCTGCTTTTGTAAGAGGGCAAAACTCAACAAAATATGAAGAATTAAGATGAAAATGAGAACTAAATTATTAATATAACAAAGTACTGTTGCTTTCTCTGTGCACATTTCCAGATCTATCGGATTTTCTCTCATTGTTCTGCATAAATTGCTTCTGACTATACAATGGACTTCAGCAGGGCCATAGCTTTCAGGTTCTTGATTTTTCATAATTCACTCAAATGCCAGCTCAATGACATTAAGTGGAAAAATAGAAAAAAAAATGCCTTCACTTTTCCACAGAAACAATTTTGAAAATCCATTTACTTGGAAAATAAAGAGGCATTAAACCCAGTGCAAATCTGCAGCTGAATACAAAAATCTGAAAGCATAATATTTTATTTTTCCAGATAACACAATACAAACTGTTATTTACTGCCTGAAAGGGCTGAAGAGTTCTGAGTTCCATGGAAGGGGGCTGTTTTTCTAGTTTACACTGTGGTAAAATAACTGGCTAAAAAAACACTTTTTTTTTTTTTTTCCTTTTTAAGAGAATAAACCTTAAGCAGAAGCCTTCATGAGAGACTTTTTAAAAGTAAAGTAATAATGTTTATTAAATAGCCTTTCATTTTTGTTCATTCATGTTAAAGCTTCTCTAATAGTTTAGTTCTTGAAATGGTGTTGTAAGATTTTAGCTCCTACAAACCGTTTACCACTTGCCAAGCTGCAGTGCTCAAGTGAGTGTTCTGTAAGATGTTTTCCTGAATAATGTTATGAGCAACACAGTTAAGGCAGGAAAATAGAATTTTTATACTAAGAGGAAAATAGCTAATCCATATCAGCTGAGTAAAAGAAAACAGAAAAGACATTTAGTAATATTGCAAGTATTTAATAAAACTGTGCAAAGTCTCTAACCAGGAGATCTCAGTTGCTCTAAAATGAGGGCATGAACCTGTCTGACTGATAGTAGTGAAAGTATATTTTAGTTTAGGTATGTCCTCAACTGTCTAATCACAAAAGGTCATATAAAAGTTAAAGAGTCTGTTGATTGTCTTGAAGGTCAAAAAAGTTATGGCTTATTTCCTTACTCTTGTGCCAGGTGGACATTTTTGCTACAAGATTATTTACATATATTGCTAGGAAAATTGAATTTGTACGCCTGCAACACTGGAGAAGTACGGGTGTAGTATTTTTTAAGGCACCTTGAAGTAATGACAAAAGACTTGACAGATAAAAGAGCTCTGTATCTTGGCTTTTCCTTGAAGGACCTCAAAAATGTGATCTTGTCAGGTTTTAAACTCAGCCTTGTGTGTTGGACAACTTTTGGCAATAGGTCACATAAAGCATAAAGAAGAGTGCTTTCAAAGATACACCAAAAGTCAGTGTCAGCACCCTGATGAAATTCCCAAAACTTCAGTGTTCCATGTTCACAAAATTAATTTCTCTCAGCATAAAAATTCTATGTGTATTCCAGATGAATTTAATCCCTGAGTAAGAAGAAAAGAAAATTTCCAAAATCTGAGAGAAGGAACTTCTCCTCCCCGCCAAAAAAACCCCAAACCAACCAACAAACAAAAGAACCCTGACTTTCATACAAATGTTTTGTCACAAAAGGTAGCATCAACTATTAATATTCATAGAATCATAGAATGGTTAGAGTTGGAAGGGACCTTCAAAGGTCATCTAGTCCAACCCCCCTGCAAGGAGCAGGGACATCCCTGACTAGATCAGGTTGCTCAGAGCCCCATCCAGCCTGGCCTTGAACTGTTTCCGGGGATGGGCCATCCACCACCTCTCTGGGCAACCTGTTTCAGTGTTCTACAACTCTCATTGTAAAAAATTTTTTTCTAATATGTAATCTAAACCTACCTCCTTCTAATTTAAACCCATTACCCCTTGTCCTATCACAGCAGGCCCTACTGAACAGCCTCTCCCCATCTTTTCTATAGGCCCCCTTGAGGTATTGGAAGACCACTATCAGGTCTCCCCGGAGCCTCCTCTTCTCCAGGCTGAACAGTACAACTCTCTCAGCCTGTCCTCATAGGAGAGGTGCTCCAGCCCTCTGATCATCTTTGTGGCCCTCCTCTGGACCCTCTCCAACTGGTCCATGTCCTTCTTATGTTGGGGACTCCAGAACTGGACACAGAACTCCAGGTGGGGTCTCACCAGGGCAGAGAAGAGGGGCAGAATCACCTTCCTCGACCTGCTGGGCACGCTCCTCTTGATGCAGCCCAGGATGTGGTTGGCCTTCTGGGCCACAAGGGCACATTGCCGGTTCATGTTGAGCCTCTCGTCCACCATCACTCCCAAGTCCTTCTCCTCAGGGCTGCTCTCAATCCATTCTCCACCCAGTCTGTATTTGTGCCTGGGATTGCCACGACCCAGGTGCAGGACCTTGCTCTTGGCCTGGTTGAACTTCATGAGGTTGGCACTGGCCCACCTCTCCAGCCTGTCCAGGTCCCTCTGGATGGCATCCCTCTCTTCCAGCGTGTCGACGGCACCACACAGATTGGTGTCGTCGGCGAACTTGCTGAGGGTGCACTCTATCCCACTGTCCATGTCGCCGACAAAGATGTTGAACAGGGCTGGGCCCAACATGGACCCCTGAGGAAAGCCACTGGTGACCGGTCTCCACTTGGACATTGAGCCGTTGACCACCACTCTCTGAGTACGGCCATCCAGCCAACTCCTTATCCACCGAGTGGTCCATCCATCAAACTCATGCCTCTCTAGTTTAGAGAGAAGGATGTCGTGCGGGACAGTGTCAAAAGCTTTGCACAAGTCCAGGTAGATGGTATCCTTTGCCTGTCCCTTGTCCACCGAAGCTGTTACCCCCTCATAGAAGGCCACCAAATTGGTCAGGCACGATCTGCCCTTGGTGAAGCCATGTTGGCTGTCACCAACCACCTCCTTGCTCTCCATGTGCCTTAGCATGGTTTCCAGGAGAATCTGCTCCATGACCTTGCCAGGCATGGAGGTGAGGCTGACTGGCCTGTAGTTGCCCAGGTCTTCCTTACTCCCCTTTTTAAAAATGGGGGTTATGTTCCCTCTCTTCCAGTTATGAGGGACCTCACCAGACCGCCATGATTTCTCAAACATGATGGCCAGTGGCTTGGCAATTTCGTCCGCCAGTTCCCTCAGGACGCGCAGATGGATCTCATCAGGCCCCATGGACTTGTGCACCTTCGAGTTCCTTAGATGATCCCGAACCTGCTCTTTCGAGCACCGTGGGTGGTTTTTCATCCTCCCAGTACCTGCCTGTGCCTTCCACAGCTTGGGTAGAGAGACAAGAGCCCATATCAGTGAAGACTGAGGCAAAAAAGTCATTGAGTACCTCAGCCTTCTCAATGTCCCGGGTAACCACGACACCCGTTACCTTCCGGAGGGGGCCTACATTCTCCTTGGATTTTCTTTTGTCCCCTACATACCTGTAAAAGCTTTTCTTGTTACTTTTTATATCCCTGGCCAAATTCAATTCCATCAGGGCTTTAGCCTTCCTTACCCTATCCCTGGCCGCTCGCACAGCCACTCAGTAGTCCTCCCAGGCTACCTGTCCCCGCTTCCACCCTCTATAGGATTCCTTCTTTACTTTCAGTTGATCCAGGAGCTCCTTGCTCATCCACGCTGGCCTCCTGGCCTTTTTGCCCGACTTCTTCTTCATCGGAATGCACCTCTGCTGAGCTTGGAGGAGGTGCTCCTTAAATATGGACCAATATTCATATCAACAAAATATGGAATTGTCTCCTAATGACAAGCATCAGAGCTTATGTCTGACTCCATCCAGATTGAAATAATAACTACATGCAAGCAATGTGAATCAGGACACGGAAAATTCTTCTCGTGTTTCATCTGCAGCAGGAATCAGCCCTCAATAGTCATAATTTTCAAGTGGGGTTGCTTAAAGCTAACGACCTAAGCTACTAGTTAAATGGATGATAGCATTTCTAGACCAAAATATGAGCAATTCTTTTAGTAGTTTGCCAAACAATATATTTTGTGATATTTCAAGGGTTTGAGAGTAATGACAAATAGCTTACAGAAGACATAATCTTTAGAAAGATTCTTCAGTTCTCTCAAAAGACCTAACTATCACCATTCATGAATGGATGCTGCTAAGCTTTCCTGCATTACTTCAGCCAATGGTGAGATCTATAATACTAAAAAACCTGTCTCAGTCAAGTTTTTCTAACTTTTGTGTTTTCCAACTTGTTTTCTTTCTGCCTCAGAAAACTACAGTGAAAGCTACCACCACTGTAAATTTTTTTAGGGGATATAAAGATCTCACACTGGGATCCTGGCACAGTAACAAAGGCCCAGGGTCCACAGATCCTGTGTGACATTGAAAAAAAACAAAAACGTGATGGGCTGGGTTAGTGTGTGTTTCCTGGCACATAAGAGCACAGAAAATGGACATGACAGCAGCTTCCGCTCAGTTATACATAGCACCGGTGGCAGCTGCTCCAACAATTTCCACTTCTCACTCTGCTTTGCATTTCCCAACAGTGGCAATGGTAAAAGTACCATGACTCAAGCTTTCAAAAGCATGAACCTCTGGAGAAATCTGGCACAAAATGCTATTGCGCCGTTTCAGCTGAAGGCAAAGCAATTGCTTCCTGCAATGGTGCATTTCTACCTTGATGGTCTATTTAGAGAAATTGGAAACTGTCCATCTGAAAACCTGTAATAAAAACTTTCCACTAGTCTAATCTTGCCAGTTTAGCCTGTTGGATTGCTCACTTGCATGTCAACAAACATATCAATGTTTAGCACGAATGAATATGTTCAGCATGGCAGGAAATACCTTAACAGACAAGAGATTCAGATTGCTACTGCAAAATGCAGAGCATCTGGTGGATATGAAAGTGAACTTGCCAAGAATGAATTAGAAATGTGCATATAGTTCAGAAATTGCTTTTTTGCTAGCTTATAATTCAGAAGGTGACCAAAGTATATTCCACTGTATGGTAGCAGTTAGAAACTCAGACCTTCTCTTCCATTTTTGCCCCATCTGATGCTCAATTTAGTATGTTTTACTTTATCATAATTTTATGGGCTGGATTAGCCCACAGTCTCATCAAGGTAAATACTAATGTTGCTTATTTTTTTTTATTTTATTAAAATTGAAGAGTCACACTTAAAAAGAGTTTTTATGATAGCCATGTTTTGAAACTTGAACAACCAAATGGTATTTGTTAAACAAAAGGAGATCTGCATTTTGTCTTGAAATTAATCTGTTCTCATAACAACACCTTCCACAATTGGGTTTGATGGTTACTGCAGCTTTGGACCATCCTAGATTCATTGTAAAAGCAGCAATAATAACAAACAGAAGAGGGGTTTTTTTTAGAAGTACTTGATTATTGACAACATATGGACTAGCAAAATGCCACTGTGGTAATAACAAGAAAGTGTGCCTCCTGCAGGTTTGAATTGGGTGAGTTCCATTATGATATTGAATCTGTCATTTGTTACAGTTTGCAGTACATTCTGGGAGTTACACTTAAATTTTTCTTGCATTATATTGCCCAATATATTACCATAATTTATAAATTTCTGTAAGCTTAAGGTGTTCTACCACAGATAAGCAAAATTAATTTGCAATATAAAGAATATAAATTATATATCTATCATTAAGTAATGAACACAAGACATAAATACATAAACAAGATGTTTAAAAGTAGGTGTCCTGTTCCTGCTTTTTGATCTATGACAGTCTGTTTGACTGTAATGCCTATTATGGATCCTAGCTGTTCTGTGTGATGAGAAGAAAGAGTGCATCACAGGAAGGTTGTGGCTGTGGTAATGTAGAGAAAACAAATTTTCTGAGTATATTGATCAGTAAAAGAGAATGTGGATTTGGGACAACTAAACTCTAACTTGTCTTAAGACAACATAAATAGAATTTAAACAATTCAACTTGATATTCAGTACAATCAAGTATTTCAGATGCCAGTCCTCCCACCCCCACCCCGGAAAGATTATTCACTGCAAAACTCAGTTTTTTATCACCTCAGCAACAGAGCAAGAGGAAAAGAATATAGGGCAAAATGATGACTACAGTATTACTTGCCTGCTAGCTGAAGCATACACACACTGTAAGGGTTTAATTACTGCTTATTTATCAATGGGACTAATTATTTTTTCTTTCTGTTCTTATGAACAACAAAGCATCAATGAGATTTTAAAGTGGATTTGGAGAAGACAATGACTCAATGAACAAGCTTAGTCAAAACACAAAAGACAGGGGAATCATGAAAGAAACTGTGACATTAGTGTCTGTGTGGGAAATGCATGTATTAACTTCATAGAATTATCAATCATCCTTGGTGGAGCATTAGATCTAGAGGAGAATATGAAAAGAGATGAAGGAGAATATAAAGAGTTTTTATGATATAGTGACTTGAAGGCCAGCATGAATAGTTAGATTGTGATCCACCACCCAGGACTTCTGGGCTTTTTGTGTTGATGTGTTTGAGTGGTCAGCAATAGTATAGAACAATGGCTTTCTGTGATTTTTTTCTTTCTTTTGATATGTACATGTTCACTATAAAAATAATTGATCGACAATTTTTGAAAATAAAATAGAAATTACTAAAGAGTAATAACTCCATGTGAATTCTCATACAAAATATTTTATCAGATTTGTTTACCTTACAAAACCCCAAACTCCATGGCATTTATTTTCTCTAAACTACATAAATTACTGCTATTAAATGAACATACTATCATACAGTAAATCAGTATACCTTCTATTCAAACACATAGTCTTTTCAGGTGGATAATATTCCTAGGTGTGACAGTGTAAATCAGGAACTTTATTAGAGTAATTATAAATGTATGTTGAGAAAACAATGCAGATAAGGTCTTTGGAATCCAAAACTCTGTATCTGTATGTCATATGTGCATTGCTATTTTTTTTTCACAACAATGTATTTTATTAAAATAGTCTATTTATCTGTGAAACAGTCAGCTTTTAATTTACAAGATCACGTTTTATATTATAATCATGTGGATAGTAGTGACTGCATTCCTAAGTGCACTAACATGGTATGTGTTCCTGTCTTTTAATTTCTCTCTCTACCATGAACTCTCAGAGGAATCTTAAGAACAATCATCTTAATATTTCTTACAACAATGTGTGTAAGAGAGGAGGAAATACTAAAACTGGCAACAGGCACTTCTGTACCCCATCAAAGAAGAGACTGTGGTTGGAAGGAGATGAGATTTGTTGTGTCAATTTCTTTCCTTTAAAGTAGTTTTTTAGAGCTAATAGTCACTCTTTCAGTTGGAGTTATTCTGGATTTCATAGAGAAATCAACAATTTTCCTGTCTTCACGTGACTCCAGGATCTAAAGTGCTAGAATTGGTTCTTCAATTACATGATTACTGCACTTCTGGTTTATTATTTTTTCTTTTTTTTTCCCCTGCATATTACAGTGCCCTGTTCAAAGTTCAGGTATTCAATCAGGTCTACAATTTTCATTTAATGAACAAAAAAAATGTTTGCTCTGATTCATACAGCACTATTTGTTCAGTGTTTCCGTTGGAAGAATGTTGGTTTAAATGGGATATTTCTTGAATAACAGCTACTGAAAAATCTTACTTGTTCAGCTATATCAGGAATACTGGCCATGAAGAGATGTAGTATAGATTTGAATTTAATCCAAAATTCCACAGAAAAACCTCTCAAGAGAAATGAATACAGCAGCCCTTTCAAGGCGGAGTTATTAAGTCACGCCTGTTCAAACTGAAGTGAACTCTGACATGGGCAGAATGGAAGCTTTCTCAGCTAGACTTCCCATGGCATGACTGCCATTTTAAATCCTCTTTGTTCGGGCTGGACAATTCTAGTTTGCAGCCATCTGACCCAGCCTCCTGTTTATGATAGATCTGAGGTTGGGAGCTGGGAGTTGAGGAGGCAGAAAGCCAGCTACTGAAAGACAAATATTCTTGGACACATCCCTGTAGAACTTGCCAAAGCAAAGAAATCACAGTTTATACATGTGAATCACAAAGGAAATCATAATTTAGTAATCTCACTTCCAGAATCATCCTTTTTCATTAAAATACTCTTAAGAATATGTAACATACACTCACACATATATTTATATACATATGTACATATATTAAAATTTCATGCTTGCCACTCTGACAACAGGTCAAGATATATATATATATATATATTACTTTTTTTTTTTTTTTCACATATTACTGTTAGGCTAGAAAAGATATCTTAGTAGCTTTCCTCAGCTTTTGTTGCTTCCAAGGTTTAAAAAAAATTGAGACTATTCATTATTTATTTATTTAATGCTAGGTTCTGCCCCATCCTTCACAGAAGCACAGGAGAAAAGAAAAATTATTCATACTTTGTTCTCCGTTAGAAAAAAAGCTTCCATGTCCTCACCTTGTGTATGGAAACGAGGCAGCCCAGCGCTGCCACATTGTCACATGCTTTGCAGTGCAATTCTAGATGTGCGTTTGGGACTGTACACAGTGACAGAAACAGATCTATTTCAATTTAATTGCTTCTAGAGACAGTGGAAGGAACCTGTTCCAAATGCATTATAGTGATGCAAAGTGAATTCTCTGTCTTTTGTTTCCCCAGTTCTTTCAGCTGTCTGCCCATGGCCTGCACCAAGAATTATAAGTAATAGTACTCTAGTGAATGTCTTCTGGGGACAAACTGGGTTGTTCGAGGGCAAGATGATCACTAGCCTCTCCTCTATGCTGTTTAAAAGACGCGTATGGAGCAGGACAGGACAGAGAAGCAAAATGAAAGGAAAAAAAGGAAAATGTTAGAAGTTTTTAAAAAGTAATCTGATTAGAAAGGGAGTTCAGCTGAATAAACTAAATGTTTACTCGATTGACCTTTTGTTCTTTCCCACTTTTTCATTTTTGTGAATTTTCTACGAAATTCTTTTTGAGCTCAAACGTTTGCTTTCTGTAAAAAGCCTAAACCATTATGCAGTTGTGTAAAACTATTTTGGATAATCAGCCTAAATCTGTTTAAATCCCATTTGCCTCATAATGATATATTATACATGGTTATAACATTGTGTCCACTTTCTCTCCGTTCCATTTTACTGTACAAAGGCTTTATTGTGGGGTTTTCTGTTTTAGTTTTTTTTTTTTTTTTTAAGTACGGCAGGGACCTGAACAGACATTTTGCTTAAAGAAAATTAGACAACATTTCCATAGAATTGTCTTAAGTAGAAATAATTTAAATCTATTCAAATCAACAGTGGCAAGAAAATCAATGTTCTTTTGTGACCTTTCAGCTTATTTTTCACCTTCAGCTTGGCCATGTGTCAACACAACAACCCTGCAGCTGCTTTTCAAAGATTTTGGTCCTATTGTGATCTTGAGTACTTACAAGTACATATCTTGTTTTTCCCCACTGATCCTTTGTTGAGTTCAATGAGTATGTATACTGTGTGGCATTCAGGCTTTTGCTGGCACCATAGCAACAGTAGAGAGAGATCTAGGTGAATATAGAAAATATTTTGAACTTTGCATATGGCAGACAGGATGCTTGATGTTCTCACCAAACATGGGAATAGAACAACAACCTAGGAGTAGATTTTCCACTGAATACACTGGAGAGGTGACAGCCTTCACCCTATTGAAGTACTAAAGTGCTTTCATTTCTAGAAAGTGTACAATACATGTGGCTCAGTGCATTCTGCTTATTGTTAGCGCTCCCAATGCTTACAGCCCTGAAAAAGCTGCTCATTGTCTCCTGTGTTCTCAGTGCTTCAAACTAAGGATGCAAAGGAAGCTGGAGGGGCTCAAGCCCTTGATTCAGTAGGGCTGAAAAACATGACTGTAGCAATTTATTTTTTACCACTACAGATGACTCTTGAGCTGATAATCATGGAATCATAGAATGGTTTGGATCGGAAGGGACCTTAAAGATCATCTAGTTCCAATCCCCCTGCCATTTGCAGGGACACCTTCCACTCAACAAGGTCACTCAAAGCCCCATCCAGTCTAGCCTTGAACACTTCCAGGGATGAAGCATCCACAGCTTCTCTGGGAAACCTGTTCCAGTGCCTCATCATGCTTACAGTAAAGAAATCTTCATTTTATCTAATCAAAGCTACACTCTCCCGGTTTAAAGTTACTACCTCTTGTCCTATCACCACATGCCTATGTCAAAAGTCCCTCTCAAGTTTTCTTGTAGGCCCCCTTTAGGCACTGGAAGGCTGCTACAAGGTCATCTGGAATCCTTGTCTTGTTCAGGCTGAACAGCCCCAACTCTCTCTCAGCCTTGCATAATAGGAGAGGTGCTCTGCCTCTGATTATCTTCATGTCTCTCTTCTGGACTCTTTTCAACAGCTCCCTATCCTTATGTTGGGGGCTCCAGAGGTGGACATGGTAATCTAGATGGGGTCTCACAGGAGCTGAGTAGAGGGGGGAAATCACCTCCTGCAACCTATTAGCCACAATACTTTTGATGCAGCTCAAAATGTTGTTGGCTTTCTGGGCTCATATCGAGCTTCTCATGAACCAACACACCCAAGTCCTTCTCCTCAGAGCCAATCACAATCCATTCTCAACTCAGTCTGTATTTGTCCTTGGACTTTTCCTTACCCATGTGCACTTGGCCTTGTTGAACTTCATGAGATTTGCACAGACCCACCTCTCCAGCCTGTCAAAGTCTATTTGGATGGCATCCCTTCCCTCCAGTGTGTTGACCACACCACACAGCTTGGTGCCATCTGCAAAATTGCTGACGGTACACTCAGTCCCACTGTCCGTGTTACCAGCAAAGATGTGAAACAGAGCCGATCCCCATACCAACCTCTGAGAAATGTCACTCGTCCTTGATCTCTACTTGGACATCTACCCGTCGACCGTAAGTCTTTGAGTGCGAATATCCATCCAATTCCTTATCCATCAAGTGGTCTATTCATCAAATCCATGTCTCATCAGTTTAGAGCAAGGATGTCATGCAGGGCAATGTCAAATATTCTGCACAAGTCCAGGTAGACGACATCAGTTGCTCGTCCCTTATCTGACAGCACAGTAACCTTGTTGTAGAAGGCCACCAAATAGGTCAGGCAGGATTTGCCCTTACTGAAGCCATGATAGCTGTCACCAATGACCTCGTTATCTTCTGTGTGCCTTAGGACAGTTTCCAATAGGATCTACTCCATGATCTTGCAAGGCATAGAGGTGAGAATGACTGGCCTGCAGTTCCCAAGGTCTTCCTTTGTTCCCTTTTTAAAAATGGGGGTTATTTTTCTGCTTTTCCAATCAATTGGAACCTCACTGGACTGCCACGACTTCTCAAATATGATAGACACTGGCTTGGTAATTCATCTGCCAATTCTCTCAGGACACACAGATGGATCTCATCAGGTCCCATGGACTTATGCAGCTTCAGATTCTTTGGATGGTCTCAATTCTGTTCTTTTGCAAAGAGCGGTTCCTCCTTTTCCCAGTCCCTGCCTTTGCCTTCTGTGGCTTGGGTGGCATGGCTAGAACACCTGCCAGTGAAGACTGAGGCAAAAAAGTCATTGAGTACCTCAGCCTTCTCCATGTCCCAGGTAACAGGTCTTGTCTGTCCTTTCAGAGAGGACCCACATTTTGCCTAGTCTTCCTTTTATCCCCGACGTACCTATAGAAACTTTTCGTATTGCATTGGTGTCCCTGACCAGATTTACATCTATCAGGGCTCTGGCTTGCCTAACCTGACCTGTAGGTGCTCAGACAAAGTCTCTGTATTCCTCCCAGGCTACTTGTCCTTGCTTCCACCCTCTATAGGTTTCCTAGGTAGCAATGGGTAACATTTTTTTTCTGGTTGCAGTCTGACTAAGATTTAAAGAAAAGTCTGAAATTGAGCTCCTAAATATTAGTTGAAATTTCTAATAACTAGTTCTTTTTAAAAATGTGCCTTATAATTCTGTAAATTCTTTGCCTTTGCAAGAGTTGTACTGAACTGTTTTGCAGATTTTTTTCACAAACTTTCACCATCTAGGCATCCTCTTCTTTTAGGAACTGACTTCTCAGAAATCCATACAGTTTTACATTGATGTAGATATTTCAATGCTGCACTGCATCTACTTCAGCAGGGTATATTTAAAAGTATTCAGGAGGAATCCAAAATGATATCCAGTAGGCTGTTGTGCAGTCAGTTCAGATAGTCTTCACATGTAGATTTGTCTTCCAGAATATTATTCATAATACAGTGTGGACATGAATTCTGGTTGGTAACTTAGCTGACTTGAATAGGGAAAACACTGCTGTAGTTTACTAAGACGTTAGTGGTCAAGACCAAAATGTTTTTCATTACACTTCTGCACAGTAAAGCAGGCTTTGGACACCTTTCCTTAGGATTAGGCAACTTGTGCAAGAGACTGTCTTAGTTTCACCTTTGTAGCTCTTGTTGGGAACACCTACTCTTAGAGCACTGAAAGTCTTTCCAGTTAGTGGCATACATTCCTTTTCTTCCTTCTGTGTTTTTGGTTTTAATCTTTCTCTTCACCATTTTCCATATGCCTTCGTCTTCAGGAAGAGATTTTCTGACTTGTGTTGCTGTGCCATGCAAGCATAATTTATGGAGATTTTTGGCACTTAATAAGGAATTTCATACTCATGTTGGATAGGTAGAGATTACTGAAAAGATTTACATCTTGCTGGAGAAAGGACAGAAGCAATTTCTAATATCACTTCAGAGATTCCTTAGTTTTATAAAGATATATATGAATGGGTTTCCCCTCCTATTTTTCTGTATTAAGACAGTAGCATGTTGGTGGATAAGGACATTCTCCCTTTCCTTCTTACTGCTTTCACTTCATTAAGACCCTCTTTCTTTCTACTTTCCAGACTCCTCGTAAATGACTTCAAAGGCTATTTGTTTGTCTGTCTTCCCTGAACTACATCTTCATCTCTAGCACCTGACCCTCAAGCAAGCCTAATCACTGCTCAGCTACGCTGTCATTGTCGGTTTCTAATCCATCTTCTGCCTTCCTGCACAGTCTGTCTCTTGCTCACCTGTGACAGCCATCACAATTTATCTGTATTTCCAGTCCTTCTTCCCTTGTGCTGTAACTAGATGTCCCATTTACTTTTCAAAAGCCTGAATCAAGCAAGCTGTTCTGAAGACACTTATTTGATTGGTCCACCCAACTAAAAAGGATTTTGAGAGGTATTTGGAATTACGCAAAGCATGTAAGCTGTGAAATCCCTCTGGAGCTTAGACTTGAGATTCATGTTGAGCAGCTCAAACGTTTCAGTGCAATACAAATCTATACTGAGGATCTGGGACTTCAGGTGTTCCAACCACAGACATTTTTGATCTGGTTTTGTACTCAAACACCTAAGGTGTCAGCTATGTGTCTAAGAACACTTCAAGGCAGCGGGAGCTCTTATATGGTCTATACGATGCAGCTGTATTACTTCCAGATGTGATTTGCTGTATCTGGCTGTATGTTATTATGTTACTCCCATGGGGATGTCCTAGCTTTCTTGCTTTAGTCAGCATTAGCATGGGACTTCTGCTTTGTATTCCTCTGAGACCTGTAGAAGTGTTTCATATTCCCTTAACTATCTATTTCTCTCTGTATGTTAGCAGTTTACAGTCTTAAACCCAGTTCTCTGACATTTAACTTTTGTGGTGATCATGAAGGGAGTCCTAAGACTCCAAAAAATGATCGTGCAAGAATAGCCCTCAAAGACGACAAAGTAAAGAGCTTGTGGAAGATTCTGAAAAGACCACATTGGGAAAAGGGGTTGGCTGGAACATTAAGAATTATTTAAGGAAAAAGAAAAACAGAAGCAGAATATTTGGTGAATGAGAGAATTTTCCTACAGAGAAAGTGGTTTGGACCAGCCTGAATAAAATAGAAGGTTCTTGTTTGTAAGTAGCCAAGTCCTATTGAATTAAGTTGGAGTTTCTCTGAGTAATAGCTGAAATCTGCATTACAACCACAGAATGAAAATATTGTGAAGAGAAAGACAGTTATAACATTGTCGTAGGAAGAATATAAGTTAGGACAACTGAACAATTTCAGTGCTTAAAAAGTAAACCACAATCTTCTCTAATGAGACAACTTTTGCCTTCTTCCTCCTTAACTTTCCATCTGGAGGTTACAGTAAATGATAGCAGTATTGAAAGCATTTAGTAATTTGTGTGATTTAATGCTCCAAAATCTTTCTGCTGGTTCTGATAATAAACACCTATAGTAAGTGCCAAATTTGTGTGTGTGATGATTCGTTTGTCGTACTTGGCTAATTTCTTTATTTAGAACTGCATGGGAAAGGAATCCCATTATTTCACACTGAATCTCTAACTATATTTTACTTTTTATATATAGACTTCAAGCGTATCCCACTGTTGCTTTGATACTGTATGAAAACCTAGGAACAGTTTTTCAAAAGAAACAATGCTGTAAAAGTACTCTAGGTTTTATATAAATTTTTACCATGTTTCCACTGCTAGGTTGAAACTTTTTTACAAGTTCCTTCCTGCCTTATTAGTTCTTTTTTCTTTACCTTTTTTTTTTTTTTTAAGTGAAATGTGTATTGGCTAGTCTTGGAGTCAAAGCCTGTATAGTAAAAAGTATGTAAAAAGTGCAAGTAAAATCTTGCTAGCCTTGGAAGAACTGTAGT
>WHYT01017238.1:526676-538282 GCA_009806455.1 Tetrax tetrax
TTTTTTTTTTTTTTTTTTTTTTTTTTTTTTTGTGCTATCAAGTTTATACTGACAGCTCTTATCTCCTGATGAGATTTTTTTTTTTTAATAATTTTTCTTTCCCTTTATATGAACATTGCTGGTTTTACCTTTAGGTCAAAGCAGTGATCTGGGTGTGTGGCCTCTTGTCTAATCGTCATTTACCTGTGCTGGGTCTACATTTCAAAAGCAATATCCTTCCAGGCTTTTTTTTTTTTTTAAAGTAACCTCTGAACTGTGTTAAGTTTTTTGAGATAAGGAAAGCTACCTCAAAGCTTGTAAGAAAATGAAGCTGTTCCTTTCTAAAATTCTTGTTGGTCATACTGCGTGAGTAGTGTTCAAGAAACGGAGGTTGGACTTCTACTCTGTGGAAACTTTCTGCATAAATTGCAGGTTTTAATTCACAAGTAGTGTGTTTTACCATCCATAACAGGCTCAGACTGCTTAGTATTTGAGTGTAGAAACTGGTATGCTAGTCTGCATTGTCATTTCAGAGAAGCAGGCTGAAATGCCAGAAAATAAAGTTAACAATGGGAAAATATTAATAGTTCTGTAGAAAGACAAAATGAACTCTTTGGGGTGAATCTCCATATGCGGCCTGATAAGTGAGCTCAGGAAAAAAAACCTCACTGCTGAAATTCAGTTAGTTTGTCCTGGGCCTCAGCCTCTGTAGCTGCACAGAGAGTCACGACAGCCCCAGAGTGACCTTGCTTTGCCCATGACAGGCTTTAAACATGACCCTGAATCTCTTCATACTGAGTATCTGTCATGCTGAATTCTTTATTTGCCACCAAGAATTTCCATCTTATATTACATTCAGATATGAGGCCTGCCAAGCTCCCCTATGATCAGATAGTTTCCTCTGAGGCTCACTCTGGGACCATCTTTCAAACATTGGAGGCAGCAGTGTTATGTTAGATTCCTCACTCAAGAGGTATGTTCAATACATCATTTGAAGTAATTGTCTGGGGAGAAACTTTTTAAAACTAATTTTAAAAGAACATCTGTGTTTATATGTTTTCATGTCATAATTCAAATGCAAACATTTCTTTATTTTGAGGCTAGAGTCTTGATCTTTCCTGTTTGTCTGCTTTAGCTTAAATTTTTGTTCTGTGAAGGGGTGGGAGTCTGTGGATATAGTAACCACTGACAGGGCACAGTGCTCATCATACAACCAAAAGTAGACTGAAATTTGACAGTGTGTCTGTATCTTCAAAGTGACCACTCTCAATTTACCTGCAGTTAACTAGGAGTATCTGCCTTGAGGTGTTTCTGTCTCCCCTATCTGTGGAAGTTTACCTTGTAGGGGAGTGGAGGAACTCCTTACATCCTCTCTCCCTTTCTGTGGACTTTAACCTGGACTTCCGTTTTAATACAGAGTAAGTGCTTCAGTCACCTTGACTCTCTATTTAACACAGAAATATGACAAACAGAAGAAAGAGGGTGCACTATTATTTGTTTTCACACTAGGAACAGGCAGAATATGTCACCAACTAGAAAACTGAATATCAAAAGCGTTTAAAGACATTAAAAATTGAACAGTCTTCTTACCACTTAGTAATATGTACACACAGTACACTCAATCAGAAGAACAACAGACAGGCTTGTTTTGTTATGAGTGCACAAAAAAGCATTAAAGGCAAAAGCAAGCAAACCAAAGCCAGGGACAGATACCTGGAAAGGGATTAAAAAAAAGTCTGGCTAAATACATGTTCATAAGTCAATGATTCTGTTTATTTTTTGAGAAAACTATAGTCAGAGTGGAAGGATATTTATTATTTATAGAAGGTTTTCTGCTGGATCCGCTGTCCTTGATAGCAACAGTTGTTCCAGACGGAAAGAAATAAATAAAAAAACCCTCTAACTGATTAGGAAGGATTGGAGTAAGCAGCCGGGGAGGGCACTTTGATAACTTGTTAAAGGCTTAGTAGTTGTATTCCTGTATTTGCTGTGCTCTGCTACTTATTTTTATTCTCATTTTTTAAGTCTCCCTTCGGCACATGGAAGGTTGTATTTTTCTATAATTACCGTAAGCAAATCTTTCTTTGGCAGCACACGTAGTGATTAATCGCATTTCCTTTATTGCAGTAGTGGGTGGCTTTTGCATATCCTCTTTTTATATATAGCCTTTAATTTTCTATATTACAGGCAGTACCAAGTAGTTTGCTTGTAGTAACAAAGATAACAATTAACTACATATGTTACCAAGCTGGAGCTCTCAGACTGCCTGGGATCTTTTTGGGGCTTCCATACCTCTCCTTTAAGGGTTTGCATAACTGCCATAAAAAGTGAAAAACAATGCCATCTACCTATGACAGAAAATTGTCTTTGGAATACACAAGTAAGAAAAAAAATCTTGCTTTTCTGTCCTAAAATTTGATACTGTAATAGCTTAAGCACTGTATGAGTCATCTTGCTCGTTAAAACTGGAACTGTCAATAAAAATGGTAATACAGAAAATGCAGTCCTTCTGGGAAGTACAGACGGAGTGAAGCAAACTGCCAGGCTGCTGGGATTTATGGTAAATTTGGCTATGGATTCTCTGGTATGACTCTAAGCCATACTGTTTTATTTAAAACAGGAAATAAATATTCAAGAATGCTGAAGTTGGGCTTTTAAAAACACAAGTACTGATTATGTGTGAGGCCATTGCTCTGTATATGATAAGAAACCAGAGAATTCAGTATGTGGGCATGACCTGGGTGGTTTCAAGTTATCTTGTGTTTGCTGTGAGTACCTGTTAGAAATCGCTTGCATAAACCCTTAGGGTTTAGGCACTTTCCCCACAGCACCACAACATGCCAGGAATCTTACTACGTTAAAGCTTGTTGGTGTAAGATGCTTTCCACAGCACTTCTCACCAGCAGGTCCCAAAAAGCTTCATGCATATCCTAGAAAACTGAACTGTGGTGCAGGTTATTGCAAGAGCAGTTGAACACCCCAGTGACCACAAAGAAATGAGATGCCTGTTAGACTACTAATTTTTCTTACAGATCAAATCAAACAGATTGTAAAGGAAAACTACTTGAAGCTGTAAATAACATGGCAGTGATCAGCAATCTTGAACTAAGGGAGTCTTTAGTAAGACTGTACTTACCCATGAAAAATTTTCAGTTTCCTTTGTGTCTGAGTTGACTTGGAATGTCTAATGAGCCCTGGAGAGTCTATGCAGGTACATCTTCATTCTGTCTGTCGCTAAAGAGGACTACCAGAGCCACTTGCAGGAGCTGTTGCTCACCTGATCTTCCTGTAGATCTCGTCAGAGTTCTTTCCAGGTTCTCACTTTCAGATTCCCTATACTTGTTTTATGTGTTTGGATGATGAAATGTTCTCCAGCAGTGTGGTTATTACACTCTTTCCACCCACCCCTCCCCTGAAATTCCTTTAAACAACACTTCTATGTAATTTCTGGACTCCGAGGCAGTAACAGTAGAAAACATCCAGAAGACACAAAGGTGAAACTTTATATTGTGAGAGATATGAAATGCAGAGTCCTTTCTGTGGTTAATCTTGTACTACATTTTCTAGTACCGTGTAAGAACTGAGCATGATATTACAGGTAGTGAATTTAAGTATGTAGTGCTTGAACTATGTTATCTCTCTATGCTTCTGTGCACACAAATGAATTATAGGAAGAATTGTCTGGGAGATTCTGCCACCATACTTTTTCCCATATGAGTCAGCAGCAAGAAGAAACAACTTCAAAGGTTAATATTCCTATAAGGAAGAACAAAATTTGTAAGATTTGGCCTCATTTAAACACTATTTAAACATAAAGAACCATATCCCAGCTATGAGACTTAGTGCCAGCTGGGGACTAGGTCCAAAGATTGTAGTCATGTAATTTGCAATACTCGAGGCTACGTCTTAATAAGACCATCTGGAAATTGAAGCTGTTTCAGAGTAGGGATATCCAGTTTTCCGGTGCAGTTTCATGTTAATTGTAATCAGTCAGTGTGTGTGCTGCACTAGCAGCTTGTTAGTTTCTAGTTGGAGGTTGTTTTTAACCTATAAAACTCTAGAGCCAAATTTTCTGCTGCTGGTGGAATATATCTAGAATTAACCTGAGGGTCTCGTTCCTAAGTGATCTGGGGCTTGATTACCTCAGAGAGTTGTACAAAGCCTATCTTAATTTTACCAGCATATGAGAAAGAGGTAAAATGAAAGATTTAAGATGAACAGATGTTATTATAGCTTTCATCATGAGGTCAGGTAAATGTCAATTTTGTTTTATGTGGGTTTTACTTCTGATAGCTTGTTAGATAATCCTCATAAAAGTACTAGGGAAGCAGATAGTGCCTTCATAGGAATTGAGACAAATATTTAAATTATTTCCAAGCAAATCTATTACTATTTAAAGTAGGACAATTAAAAAATAATGCAGGCACAATTTCTAGCCCTTTAGCTCAAGATTTTCAAATCACCTGAAGATGGATTTTCACAGGAATCTCAATTGTTGCATAACAGTCTCCCTTTATTACTCATGGGAAATGAAAACTGAACACCCACTCTATGAATTAACTGGGGATCTAAAAGGTTATTTCTATGTGAAGAAACAGAGTAGATCTGATTCTAATATCACTTATAGACAATTAAAGTGGGTGTAATTTCTCTGAGGCCAAGGGAGTAACACAGGTTTAGAAAGTGTAAAAAGGATGTTAGTGTCTGGTGAAATGCTGTAAACACGATGCAGATTTATTTGCATGCATAAAGTATTTCTGTGCAGGATCCTACAGCTGACTGTTGTCCTGCCCTGCTGAAGTACTCTGCCTCTTCAAATAATGGGTAAAGGGACACTCAGCTCCCTGTATAAGCCTCACTCAGTATAGATGACAAAGATGACGAACTATATGCATATATAAACATCAGCAAACAGTGGCCTAATGCAAATTTCCATTTTATTTCCTATTTCTGTTCATAAGTTGAATTACTTCAATTGTTAAACTTCAGGGCCAAATTGTCCCTTGAGATTTGGGAAATGAGATGGGAAATTAATTCTTCTTTTTAGATGGCTCAGAGTTTCTCAATGACGTGTAATAAAATAATGAAAAGGAAATGTAGTCGATGAGGTATGCAGCTCTTTGTCCTTCTGAAACACAATTAAAGCAGATATGCCAGAGCAGTGTTGGAGTAATGGTGCTGTTGTTAACAGTGATATACATTCTACTGGGAGGGAGTTCAAATTGCACTAGACAGAGGTCCTATAGTTTTCTTCTGCCCTAATGGTGAATCTGTGCTCACTGTTTTAAAAGGGTCTAAATTAGGTTGCACTGAAGGCAGGCGTTTCAAAATCTCCTCTCCTTTGCAGTGAGTTCTAGTGAATATAAAGAGGCATGACACTACGGTACATAAAATGATATAAAGAAAGGTTCTGTTTTCCCTTTTGTTCAGGAATTATCCCTGAGGTATTGTTTACATTAGATCCTGTAAGTCTGCTTATTGTTTCTCCAAGCAGGTTTTGAAGCAGGTGCTTATTCCTTTAAGGTTTCACTGTATGAGAACTGAAATAGCACCCATTCAAGCTGCGGTGGACGGTGTTCTGCATCAAAAGACATTTCAGTTTAAGGTATGTATATCTACATGTTTGCTCAGTGAACCAAGGCTGAAATGTATTTTTCTTTTTTTGTGGAGAGTGAGGAGGGGGAGTCACACAAAGCGTTATTTTATGTCCTTACAATGCAATTCACAATATCTAAGCTCGGTAAAGCTCAGCATTACACGTGACAAATTTGTATGTAGCTGAGGCTCTGAGAAAGTAAAATTGTGACCTTCATGTGATAGGCTAGACAGTGTAAGGCCTTTTTTAAGACTGCTGTCACTATCAGCTGAGGCACTTTCAGCTCCTTTGTGCTGTATGTGTGGTATTCAGTGATCACTGGATTAACATAAATACTGACCTTTTTGGCCTGTCTTCTGGATCTATGGCTAAGTATTTCTCACAGGCCACTTTCGGTGATGACCCACAAAGGATATGAGTTGTTATTAACTTCAGTTAGAGAGTCCTGGTTATATATCTTGGACAGCAGTGGATTGTGCTTTTCTTTCTGGAGCCCCAGAATTAAACTTTTGCATGATTTCCCAAGAGAGTTTCTATTTCACGAGCCTGCCTGCCTGTCCTCTGCCTCCTGCTGGTTGTGCTTGGAGATCCCATATATTCCCCTAAGGTGCTGATCCATTTTTATTCAGTCTTCATGTCAGTGTGAAGCAGTAATAAAATAATCCCTGAATTTACCCTACTGGGCTAAAATTCTGAAATAAAACCCCACCTTTTTCCATGGGTGTGTATATTTTTTTGGGCTAGGGTGACTCTCAGGGAGAGAAGTGAAAAGTATTTTTTTCTGGAAAACAGTCCATATTTATCTGTTATATAAATTTGCTTGAATAACATTTGCAGTACACAGGACTGGTATCGGTACTATGAAATAAGCTGTGGTCACCCTGTTAAGGCTTTGTAACTTACACTAGAAAAGAAGCTATGCTCTAGCATCAAGCATGTTTTCTAAAGCTTTAGAAGAAAACTGAAAACAGCTTGACACTGTCTAGTCTAATGCATTCAGATTATAACTCACCTGAAGAAGTAGTCTACAACTTCCTCAGGGGGACAGTGAAGATCTCCTCTCTGTGGTGACCAGTGATAGGACACGAGGGAATGGAATGAAGCTGTGTCAGATTGGACATTAGGAAAAGGTTTTTCACTAAGAGGGTAGCCAGTCACCGGAACAGGCTCCCCAGGGAAGTGGTCACAGCAGCAAGCCTGTCAGAGTTCAAGGAATGTCTGGATGATGCTATTTTAGTCATATAGCTTAGTTTTAGGTAGTCCCGTGAGGAGCAGAGTTGAACTCGATGATCCTTATGGGTCCCTTCCAACTTGAGATACTCTGTGATTCTATGATTCTGTGATTCTAGATGTTAAAAAGCCTCTGACATTACATAGTAATGCTTTTCCTTACTCACCTTATCTTGACTTCTCTTGAGAGCAAAAGGAAAAAAAAAAGAGTGCAAGAAGAAACAGTCACCCTAATCTTTATTGCAATGTATAACCCATTGTGGCATATATTTAATATAGCTAATATATATATCTAATAATATAGTGCATAAATAGCTAACATCTAATGATTAATAGATTACTAATTTATCCTAATATATTAATCTACTAGTGTAACTATAGTATAAATATTTGTGTAATCCTATTGTTAATTGTTGTCCAAGCTATTGGAGCAGAAAGAATTTAGGACTACTGAAAATGAACTGTAAGAAAGAGTGCTGAAAAAGGTGTTGTGTAGATTGTAATATCAGCTGAATAACTGGATATGTGCAAACTCACTCTGTTGACCATTTTGATTAGGAAGATAAAGATACCTTAGTCCTATTTTTCATATTTTCACTCCTTTGCATAATAACAGTTTGTGCAGGAATCTGTGTTAAGTGGTTAGCAAAAATTTATTTAAAAAAACAGCTTCACTTCAGCAGTGATAGGCCACATACCTACTTTTAAAGTACAGGCTAAAAAACCTACTCTTTTAATAGTCACTCTCTGTTTTAGCAGTGTGTTGACACCGCGATGCTTCACTTCTAAATAGAACTATTGATGATCTGCCTGGATGTGCTTTGAATAGAAAAATACAGTGATGACTAAAGCTGTAAATATCTTCTGTAAAATGCAAAATGGTCATTTTGTTACTAAAGCCATCTGGGTTATTATTTAATTCACTCCTACTCCTGCTTCCTGAGGTTGAAAATTGTGTTGTTATTATGGTAGTGTCCATTTCAGTGCATTCAAATTCAACCTGCTTAATCAACTTTTTTGTGTGCTAGAAGAACTTCGGACATCCTGTCTGCATTGTCTCTTATCCATTAAGTGTCTATTAATGGAGGAGACTTTTTAAAATTATTGGTATATAGCATCAGGTGAGATGTCAGAATCAGCCAAATTAGAAAATAATCAATGTAAAATAATTGATAGTGGTCCTCAAATAAAGCTGCAATGCACAGCAAAAGAGTAATTTCTTAATATTAGAAGAGCAAAGAGGACACGGAGGCATGCTGAGATGAGCTCAAAAGCGACATTTCAGAATCTAGTGGCATTAAGTATTAATGTAACTGCGTCCTTAAGAAGTGAGGACTGTAGAGACAAACAAATCAAACTGCAAAGAGCATGAAAAAACCGTGCAAACCAGAAGCATCTGAGGGGCACTTTGACTACTTATTAGGCCTGAATTTCTACGCAAAAAATGGACCAAACCCTCAATGATTTCAACTTCCAAATTCCAATCAGAAACTTTCAGAGGTTTCTGAGCAGCAAATCTTTTCATGTACTTGACTTGAGAGTCACAAAGAATATTTAAAAGACAGGTGTGCTATGCTGAGACAACATTGGTTCCTGACTTGCTACTGCTTCTTTGTGTATTGTTCAAAATTTGTGCATGGGGGCGTTGGTGTCCTTACTGTTTAAACATGATAACCTGTGTATTTGAAAGCTACAAAATGCTAGCTTCTTAATGTCACCACTCTTCATACACTCTTTCCTTCCTTCTTTTCCGCTTTTGACTCTTTCATTTTGAGTCTGGACACCAGAATTCCATGACTAAATTATGAAGACTACAACTTGGCAGTTATTAGTCCCATTGAAAAAGCACTACCTTCTACGTATAACTTTAAGTTCACAGTCTTCAGTCATTTTATACTCTGTGACACTCTTCTGCTTCCACACCCTTGTTTTCACAAAAGAAAGGAGAAAGTTAGAAAGACAAGTGGAAGTCTGGAACATGAAAATAAGTGCTACATGAAAATCAAAAACAAGCTCTTCACTAACCGTAAGTAAAAAGAACATTTTAGGCTTTACACAGAATAATAATGTCTCTTCAAAACAAGCATTTTACATGTAAATCAAAGAAAATGGAAGAAAAGCCTACAGATTGATGATAGTAAACATCATGAAAAGACATGTTTTGATAAGTCATTTTATACTTCATTCACTGAAGAGGATAGATAATGGATTTGTTTGTGATATCAAAAAAAGACATGAAGACAGGGGATAAAGAGGGAAGACTAATAACTCAATGAAATCTCATGCCTTGACATATCCGCTTTGTCACTTACTTAAATATAGTGTAAGTATGTGGGGTTTAGTTTTGTTTTATTTCAAATCATATCAGCTTAATGGCACAAAAAATACTAAGAACCTGTTACCCTATTCTCCTCATACTTTCAGGAGAACAAGATGAAATACAGAGGTCCAGTAAAACATCTGCATTCCTAAGCAAAACCCATTGTCAGTTCTTCGCTTCCATCCTAGGATGCAGGAAGAGATGTGGAAAAGCATACCCCGTTTCAAGCTGACTTTTTATCTGATGCATTCTCAAAGTACCTGGAACCTTATTGAGACTTTCATATAAGCTGTTAGAGCCCTGGGCTTCCCCAAGATTACAGGATTAAGGCTGCCCTGAATTAATAGAAAATACATTAAGTTGTATTCCCCTCCCACTGGTACATGTCTTTGCTTTGGGGACCAGTGTAGAAACATCCTTGTCCTTTTTGAATTAGAACCAGTTCCTGCCATGCCAGCATGAAGTACAGACCGAGGATCCTTATGTTTGTCTACAGTGGGTCGAGCTGATGACCGAGTTGGAGAAAAGCTGGAAGAAGAGAGATCAGAGAGGTAACAGGAGTGAAAAAGACATCTTACAGTATGAGCACAGGACATCTTTCAGTCACATATTTTGATTTCATGGTGCTAGATACAGAACTAGTTGAGCTTTGTCTTAGTAACTGTAGCCCTGTTGATGACCTAAGCTGTATTTTTAAAACCTTTTTAGTTTTTAAACAAAATTATTCTCCTGTACTAATGTAGCATGTTGACTAATAATTATGTATGGAAAATAACACATTGGTGCTGTTGTAGATATAGCTAACTTCAGCCTCTTATTATACATTGTGTAGTCAAAGACATTTACGTTTACAAAAGCCACACTGAATCTCACGACATGAGTGTACAACATGTATGTTGAAATGGTTATTTAAGGTGTTTTTCCCCTAGGTAGGAAACTTCATGGATAAGAAAATACTTATGCTACCTGTAATGTAGTCTTGCCAGTTTTACAAATTAAATGCATATAGTTTACCATAATTTCTTTCATGAGTTCATATTTTCTTTAAAATGGGCTAGGGGAAAAACAAGAATAAGTTAGGATAGCTTGATAGTTGAGACAGGGAGGGAAAAAGACAGAAAGTAATTTCAATATTATGCCATGCCTACTGGGCATAATAACCTGCACAAATGCAGGTTTTCTTCCCCTGTAGTTAATCCACTTCTGAGAGTGTCAGAGCAGTATCCTTCCAAGTAATATGCATTTTTATTTGGTTCATTAACGTATCTTCCAGTGGACAATGCTACATAGTTGACAGCAAGGGAGTTTGTGAAGAAAAAAGACAGATAAGCATTAAAGGCTTCTATATAGGAAACAACAGGATTAGATTTATTTTTTTTCACAAAGGATACTTCTCAAAAGGACAAATATATCCAAAGCCTAGCTGAGGAGAGTGCCAATTTACGTTCTTTTATATCCTGTTTACCAGATGTTGTCTGCTATTCAGTAATACACAGTTCCTATAGCAACTGTATCAAAATCCAGTACAGATACCCTAATACTAAAGAAATTAGAAGGATAAATGCAAGTACATTTGAAAAAAAAAGAAAAAAAAAAGAAAAAAAGATATGCACTAAGCACCTTTCACAAGCATAGATATATAGCTAGCATCCTGCACTTACATATATATGAGACAATATGTTCCTGAAAACTTTCAATGCATGCACAGTCCAGCTGATTAAGTTTTGACAAAACAAGAAAGACAGCAAAAGGCTTTAATCATCCAATTTGCTCACATTGATGAAAATTTGCGCTGAGTTCAACTGTGAACAAAATCTGCTCCAAATAAACCTTTCCTTTCTGTTTATTTAGAAAAATCTAAGATAAACCGACTGTGCAAGGAGGTCTCATATGAAGTAGCAGAACATTTTAGGTAGCACCCAAAGTAGATTCTTTATTGGATTTGTAGCTGTGTGTCAGCAATCCAATTACAGTCTGTGTAACAGTGCCTGCAAAGAAGCATGAAACACTTGAGTGTATGATATAATTAAGATTGTACATATCTTCAAACAAGGAATCCTTCAGTATCTGTAAGTGAAATAATAATGTAATATGCATTGGAACAGTCACCAAGATGGTTTCCAAAGGTTCCTGCAGTGTGGAAAAACCCATGATTTATAACATATAAGAGATACTTTCTTCTTGCAGCTGTTATTTGAATATTAATTCACTTAGGCTGAGTCTAACGGAATTCATCAAAACTTGCAGGGAGAAGTTTTAGCTGAGGTCAAAACCTTGGAAGGCAATTGTGATAAAAAATAAAATTTTAGCCTTGAAGTGACATAGCTGAGCTTTAGAAGCCACAGAATGTTTAAATAATTTTCTACCTTTATGTACGATGAAAACATAAATGCTCTTGTTCACTTTTGCAGCAGGAAGAATGTTCCCTCAGTTTTGTTTCTTTTTTCTTCTTCTTTTTTTTTTTTTTTTTTTTTAGACGTA
>WHYT01017238.1:550296-667889 GCA_009806455.1 Tetrax tetrax
TTTTTTTTTTTTTTTTTTTTTTTTCTTTAGACGTACAGAATTAAGACATCTCCTAGGAGAGGCTGAAGAAAAAGAAAATATAGTGCTTAAGAGCACTATATTCATGGTATGAATGTACTATATTTTAATTAATTTCAAATCTCTCCTTGCTTCTGTCCTTTCAATATATAAAAAATAAGTAGGTAATAATAAATTGTGATATACTTAGGAGATATTCTGCTTTTTGCGGTATTTAGATAGCTCAAACCTTCACTAACACAAACAAATGTCACTTCACACACATGGTGGATTTTAAAAGGACGTCAGGGCTTCAGTCTGACCAAACCCAACATTTGCAGGAAAGCAATTACACTAAGGCTAAGGCAACTAGGTTGGCTGAGTATTGTGCATCGAGATGACAGATTAACTGGTGTTAGAAAATAAAAAAAAAGGATTCCCAGCCACTAGTCTCATGCTCAACAGTGCATACAAGATGCTTTCAAGGCTAAAGTTAGGGGCATGAAGAGTGCTGTGTGCCATACTGCATCCTCACGGGAACAGGCACTGTAATCCTATCTGACTTTTAAATTCACTATAATTTCATGCCAGGATGCCGAACTGTCGCTTTCTGGGTAGATATCTGGAAAAGACTCACACTGTCCCAATTGTCTCAAAGAAGAGGGAGGAATGCCTATTCGACTTAGCTGGGGCACGATATGTTTTTACCCCCAGAGCAGGACAGCAAATTAAATGGGCTCTGACAAAGTAAAGCAAACTCCTTGTGGCTTTGTAGTGAAGGCTAAGATTTAAAAAAATAGAAATATATTATAAAATAATTTTTGGGTTCAGGTGAATATCCCCAGTACACAGATGAACCCCCAAAAAGCTTTACATGTACAGATGGGCACTTTTGTGCAAATATTGATAACGTCATGCTTGAATACCCAGTGTTCTTATCCAAACACTGGTTCGGAGAATGCAAAGGACAGTCTGTACACAGTCCTAGGATGCAATTTTAAAACATTCACAATTTGGCCCTTAGTGTATTTGTGTTTATCATCTGTTATTCATTCTCCAGATCAGACTTGTTGTAAGTATTTTTTAATAACAGAAATAAATATTCTTAGTGTGAAGTTTAGTGCTAACATTAGACACTGAGAAAGCATCTGATGCTGAGCTAGATTTTTTTCCCCATTTAAATGTTTTGTTAGGGAAAGATTTCCTCTCTCTTATATTTTTTTAAAAAGAAAATATTAATGACTCAAGGGAGAGGAGATCCATGATCTTCCTGTGTATAAGTGTAAGACTTACACCTGTTATATGTATACATGATATGTAAATCCTATTTAGAACAGACAAGAGATGGAATTTGCCAATGTATATTGTTCAGTTTGTGATTTTACCAAAGCAAAAGCAGGAACAAGGACCAAACAGCATTATACACTGCTTCACTCCCCTTTCTGTCTTTCCTAGGTAATAGGGTATTCTTAAGTATCAGTTCTGTGCTTCCTTTTCTTACACCTTCAGCCACAGAATGGAGAATAGGTGAGACTTGTATTTTATTCTTCTCAACCCATTACGTGCTAAAGGTTTGTACTGGTCTAGTAGAACAGAAGACAGTAATAGTCCTTGGCAATCAGTCCAGGATTTCCTATTGCAGGAGCTTTTGGAGAACATTCCCTAGCTGATGTTACTAGGATGGTGTAAGTGTAAATACTGAAGAATAGAGCAGATATGGGTAATCTAGGCTTAGCTGACCAGCTGAAATAGTAAAAACCAGGCATGATACTTTGTCTTAGAAAGCTCCAAATGAAACAGAACAATCTATTGTTAACATGCTATTGATTAACTTTTCTTGGTCTTCACAATTTATTGTCCTTGTAAATATATTTTCTGAGCAAGATACTTTTGAAAATTACTATGCAGGAATGAAAGACCAAACAGTATGTAACACTTTTGAGATGCCTGAACACATTCCCTGCCAGTTTTAATGACTGTTCAAATAAAATTTGCTTCAAAACAGCAGTTTAATGAATACTTTGTTAGTTTCTAGGCTGACCTTCACCTGCTAGGTCTGACTGTACTACTAGTATGAGTTATGAACAGAAACAACTGCTTTTTTCCACTGCATGCTGTCTATGATTGGTTTTGTGCTATGGTTTTGCCACTCCTGAATAGAGGAAATAATCTGACAGGAACAGGGTGCTTTTTGAGAGATCAGTCTCTTTAGACTGCACAGATGATATTGGGGGACCACTGTTATCATTGTAACACACCTGAAATATAACTTAGAGCATGCCTTCACTTTGAAGGCCAGTCAGGCAGGGGATCAGGGGAGTGTCACACAGGAAAAGGGTCTCAGAAGCATAATCTCTATGTTTCTGGGATAAACTATTCTGGGATTTGCAATGAACAGAGTTTGTGTGAGCCTGAGCCTCTATCTAATGAAGGAAAATGGAATATGTTTTAAAAATAATCTGTAATTTGTTTAGCAAATACCATCTGTAGAACTCAACAATGTGATCCTCTTGGACACTCAATCTCCCTTCAGACTGAAGGCTCTGCTGGTGTCTCCCCGTTGCACCCACTGAAGGAGCAAATAATCTAGACAGTAGTGTTGCCTGATGGTGTCAGGATCCTTGAGAAAGAGGGTAGGGAACAAGGAAAAATGCTGGGGGTTAGGAGAAGGCAATCAGTATTCTAGCAGTGTACTGGTATAAAGCCTGAAAAATTCAGGCTTCGCATCAATTTTACTAACACTGTCATTGTTGCAAGAGAGGCATATCATCCTGTTAACATGCTTTTAACGGATGATGTTCTTATATACAGGTATAGCAATTTGGAATAGAGTGAACAAGCAGGCCTGATAATGCTAATACTAGAATATTTCATGAGCGGTTGGTATTCTAGACACCTCATGACTTTCCCTGTGCGTCTGTCAGACTGTTTGCCTGTCTTAGAGGGAGAAGTTTCTCTTGTTTGACTAGAAATGCTACTGCTTTACTTTTTGTACTCAGTTATCTGGACATTTTTTCCCCTTTTCAAGAAATTTGTTAATCCCCAGGGCCTCTGAGGTACAGATCTTATCTGTACCAGAAACAGAAACTCTTTCTACAGATTTATTCCTGTTGTCCTGTGCGAAAATGTTTGCTCACTGTCTTTGTTTTATACAATTGTTTTGTTCACTGTATTAATACTTCTGAAACCTTAACACCTCAGAGGGCTTAAATATTCTAATAACAGCTTTTAAAACATACAAATTTCACACCAGGAAGATTGCATAATAGTTTAATAATTCACTGTATTCATTTAAAAATTTAAAATATCATACTTAGAAGAAGTAAGAATTATGAGAATTTCTAAATAATTTCAGATTGTTTTTATAACTGTAGGGTTTGTAAGCTTTGGATTCTCTCTCCTTAGCTAAAGTGGCTGATGAATTATTGAATGCCCTCAGCATGCTCAGTGCTGTACAAAACTGGAGAAAATATTTCCCTGCTGTCGGAAAATCAGTGAAGTTTTCCAGTGTGGTGGGTCGTGCTTGGTGTGAATTTTGGCCCTAAATCCAGCATGCCTGTACTGAGAAGGATTAGATGAGTGTAATGAGGCAACACAGGGAAGGCTTTTGCTCCTTGCTCCAAGCTGTACTGCAGCTTCACTTTTTCTGCACACCCCACACCGCCCCCCGAGAAATCACAGCTACCTAAAGTTTGGTCTAAATTGTACTGTATGAAACTGAACTGTCTCACAGGTGAATAAGCTTGCACAGTCCTTTCTCTGAGTCATGATGATGAGTCACAGCTCACTGCCCTGGACACTGACAGGCGATTAGATGGCCACAGTCCAAGGCCAGGAGGTCATGATACAGTTACTACAATGGCTATTCATTTATTCTAATGACAGGGATTATTTGTACTCAAAGAATGATACAGTATAAGAGCCTGCTCAAGAGAAGAATTAATCAGGTACATTTAAGGCAGTTGTCTTACTGAAAATCTTACAAATTTAACAAAGTCCTCTTGGCTTTTTCCAGTACTTTGCTGCTATTGCATTTTCCTCTTTGTTGCTAACAGAGTAAAGCAGAGCTTTTTATGGGACTGATAGACCATAAATGAGTTGAACTTCCTTTGTTTCCCTTGCTTTTATGACACACAATTTAGCTGTGGTAAAACAGTTGTTCATGATCACATCAGACAAAGTGAACTGTCACGAACAGGTCACTCAACACTAATGATAGAGTCATGTATTAGGCCGTCATTCAGAAACTTTTTTAAAGCTCACACGTTTCTCAGCACTTCACTGTCTGGGGAGCTGCTTTCTGTAGTATTGTCTTCCAGCAACCTTCACACTTCCAGCTTCTCCAGCTCATGGTCAAGCTGTGAACCATGTTTTTGCCTTTTCTGGTAGAGAAAAAGTTCTCATTGATCTTCTTTATCACTTCATTACAGTGAAATTAGAGATGTAGTCCAAAAATGGCTTAAGAATTGAAATTTAAATGCACTGGTGAGCTTTACTTAAAGCTTAAGCATTGAACTAGACATGATCAATCTGATGACAAATGCTTCCTGTCATTTAACTGAATGACACATCAGCAATATAGTATAGTTAAACAAATTAGGCACTTTGACAGAGTGGGCTGGCTCCAAAGTGAATCTGATACTTTCGTTGCACAATGTTGCAAACACACCCTTTCTTTGAAAGTATAATGTTGATTCTTAGAAAATTTTAAGACCTTCCCTTATGTCTCTGTTTTAGTTGGCAAGATCTCCGAAGTAATGTCAGACTGACGGCCTTTTAGGACCTCGGAAAGATCAACTCAGAACTAATCTTGGCAAGTTGTTCCTGATCAAGTAATGATTTCCTCCAAGTTAAGGAGTTAGATTCAGGCTAGACAATGGCACAGGTTGCCCAGAGAGGTGCTGGATGCCCCATCCCTGGAAACGTTCAGGGCCAGATTGGACTGGGTTCTGAGCAACCTGATCTAGTTGGGGATGTCCCTGCTCCTTGCAGGGGGGTTGGACTGGATGATCTTCAAAGGTCCGTTCCAACCCAGATTCTATGATTCTATGGTTATATGATTCTATGGTTCTATTCCAAGAGAAGTCACGAGCTCCTGGTTCTTGCTCCTTCTGAGCTGTTGATACTTGCATTCCTCCCTTATATCTTATCCCTTCTCATTCTGAGATAAATGCATAATGGATATACATGAAATATGCAGGTAGATGGCAGATGCTACTTTGCTTTTCAAATCTGTGGCAAAACACCTCCTGCATGCAAGATCTATGTGGGAGTTCAGGAGACCGAAGCCAATTGTCTGAGGAAGGAAAATGAGTAGCAAAGGCTTTGAGAAAAGAACAGACATCAAGGAGAGACTAAGAGTATGGACAAGAGGAGAAAGGAGATGAATGTAAAAAGTACAAGCAAGAAATCTGAAATGCAGGAGAAGAAAAAGACATGAACAGCGAGTAAATGGGAAGAAAATAAGAGCAAAATGATATTGAAGAAAGAAGTCTTTATATTATGCTGAAGATTTCGTTAGGCATTCAGCCTGCGTTTATGCTTTAAGAGAGAAAGAAGCAGAAAAGTACACTACTGTGAAGCTAGTTAGTGTTCATTCATACCTTTTTTACCTGGTATTGTGCAGTATTTCTGAGGCTTCCCTGCATCTCCACTTCTGGGAGTGAAAGGATGGTTGACTAAAACTAAATACGGTTTGGATATTAGGGACTGAAACAGAAGTTCTCAAATGCATTTTTCCTAAGGGAAGGTTAGGGGTTATTACTCTTCAAAATGCACTTGTAGCAGCAGACAGCAGAGAAGTGTTCAGTTGTTGAGAAAAACAATGTTAGCTATTTTTGTGTTTCTGTTTATTGACTTTGCAGGTGGTTGGTTTTTGTGTTCTTTTTTTTTCTTTGTCTAATAGACATAGTGTTCATGGTATGGAAAACACTCACAGTAAACAGCTTTTGAGCTTATTAAATGCCTTGGCATTCTTTCACTTTTTAAATCATCTGCAAAAGCTTTTTAAAACCTGAATATTCCTCCGCAGTGAACATTATCCCTTAATTGTTTTTTTCTTGAAGTACTGAATTGAATTTGAAACACTGATATGCCTGCTTTTAACATCATGTGTTGCTATTTTGAAATGTGTTTTTGATAGTCTCCTGATCATGGAATATGGAATATTTTATAGCTTGTGAAAATGGGGATTCTGGGGAATGTAACCGCCTAATAAAGTCAGGTAATGAAGACCTGCTTTAGAAGAAAAATTGGCTTTAAGAAAACTCTATAGACATTCTGTCATGAACCCCTGAGAAAGCAAAAAGGGGATGATAGACAAGTAGTCACTGGTACAGAGCAGAGCTGGGCTTTTTGTTCTTGCAGGCCAGCTTCCAGTGTACAGCTTGAGATGGGGCTTTTACATAACCAGTCATTCAAAGGAGGGATGTGGTAAAGTTTTGACAAGATGCCCAGGGATATCCACAATTGCCTTAACTATTAAAAACAAACTGCATTTGGAAACTGCCTACTTAGGGGACATTGGTTTTTATCAACAGTATATTTGAAACTGTAAAGAGAAAAAAGAAGTTCTAATGCTGAGTTTGAGTGGTTTTTTTTGGGAACTGAAGGAGTGTAAAAGCCACTTCTAACATCAGACGACACGAGGTAGCCTTAAACTCATAGTCTTGTAGTAATTGCAATCTGCTACACCCCCTGTGTAACAGATGTAATTATGTTAACAGCTTTTCTACTCAGGCACCATATATTTCCACTATGAAGCCAGCCTCATTTAATTAGCATCATGTAGTAAATTAGCAGCTATAAGGACTGCTGGGTACAAGGGGATCTCCATTTTCTCATCATCTACTTAATCCTCAGTCAATGTTGAGATTACTGCTCACTCAATTTACGTATACAAAAAAAACCATACTAGAACCTAACTGCTCAGATATTGTGATTCAATCAGTATATGGATTTTGAAAAAAATGGTCTACTGTGAAAAAGTAGCAGTTAGGATTACTAGATTCCCTTTGTAGTATCTTTCTGAGGGGATGTGGAGTGATCATGTGTACTGAACTTGGTGGTTTTTGTATGTGTTAGGGCAGGTGGTTTATTTTTATTAGAAACTCTAATAGCTAATTTATAAAGTGTCAAAACCAAAGTTAAATAAAAATATATAAAATTTATTTACTTATCAAGTTATCAAAACTTATAAAAATTTATCAAAAATGAATAAAATTAACTTCCCACTGTAGCAGAAGATCAGGTGCAGGAACATCTAAGGAACCTGAAGGCGTACAAGTCCATGGGACCGGATGAGATGAATCCACGGGTCCCGAGGGAAGTGGCGAATGAAGTTGCCAAGCCAGTGTCCATCATATTTGAGAAGTCATGGCAGTCTGGTGAGGTTCCCAGTGACTTGAAGAGAGGGAACATAACTCCCATTTTTAAAAAGGGAAACAAGGAAGACCCAGGGAACTATAGGCTGATCAGCCTCACCTCCATGCCTGGTGAGGTCATGGAGCAGATTCTCCTGGAAACCATGCTGAGGCACACGGAATACAAGGAGGTGATTGGTGACAGGCAACATGGCTTCATCAAGGGCAGATCGTGCCTGACCAATTTGGTGGCCTTCTATGACGGGGTAACAGCATCGGTGGACAAGGGACAAGCAATTGATGTCATCTACCTGGATGACTTGTGCAAGGCATTTGACACTGTCCCGCACGACATCCTTCTCTCTAAACTGGAGAGACACGGGTTTGAGGGATGGACCTCTCGGTGGATAAGGAATTGACTGGATGGGCACACTCAAAGAGTGATGGTCAACAGCTCAATGTTCAGGTGGAGACTGGTGAAGAGTGGCGTTCCTCATGTGTCCGTATTGTGCCCGGCCCTGTTCAATATCTTTGTTGGTGACATGGACAGTGAGATAGAATCATAGAATCATAGAATGGCTAGAGTTGGAAGGGACCTTCAAAGGTCATCTAGTACAACCCCCCTGCAAGGAGCAGGGACATCCCTTACTAGATCAGGTTGCTCAGAGACTCATCCAGCCTGGCCATAAAGGTTTCCAGGGATGAGGCATCCACCACCTCTCTGGGCAACCTGTTCCAGTGCTCTATAACTGCCATTGTGAAAAATTTTTTCCTAATATCCAATCCGAATCTACCTCCTTCTAATTTAAACTCATTACCCCTTGTCCTATCACAGCAGGCCCTACTGAACAGCCTCTCCCCATCTTTTCTATAGGCCCCCTTGAGGTATTGGAAGACCACTATCAGGTCTCCCCGGAGCCTCCTCTTCTCCAGGCTGAACAGTACAACTCTCTCAGCCTGTCCTCAGAGGAAAGGTGCTCCAGCCCTCTGATCATCTTTGTGGCCCTCCTCTGGACCCTCTCCAACTGGTCCATGTCCTTCTTATGTTGGGGACTCCAGAACTGGATGCAGTACTGCAGGTGGGGTCTCACTAGAGCAGAGTAGAGGGGCAGAATCACCTCCCTCGACCTGCTGGGCACGCTCCTCTTGATGCAGCCTTCTGGGCCGCAAAGGCACATTGCCTCTCATCCACCATCACTCCCAAGTCCTTCTCCTCAGGGCTGCTCTCAATCCATTCTCCGCCCCGTCTGTATTTGTTCCTGGGATTGCTACGGCCCAGGTGCCGACCCTCGCACTTGGCCTGGTTGAACTTCATGAGGTTGGCACTGGCCCACCTCTCCAGCCTGTCCAGGTCCCTCTGGATGGCATCCCTCCCTTCCAGCGTGTTGACGGCACCACACAGCTTGGTGTCATCAGCGAACTTGCTGAGGGTGCACTCTATCCCACTGTCCATGTCACCAACAAAGATGTTGAACAGGGCCGGGCCCAACACGGACCCCTGAGGGACACCACTGGTGACCGGTCTCCACTTGGACATTGATCCGTTGACACCACTCTCTGAGTGCAGCCATCCAGTCAATTCCTTATCCACCGAGTGGTCATCCACCCATCAAACCCATGCCTCTCTAGTTTAGAGAGAAGGATGTCGTGCGGGACAGTGTCAAAAGCTTTGCACAAGTCCAGGCAGATGATATCCGTTGCCCGTCCCTTGTCCACCGATGCTGTCACCCCCTCATAGAAGGCCGCCAAATTGGTCAGGCATGAACTGCCCTTGGTGAAGCCATGTTGGCTGTCACCAACCACCTCCTTGCTCTCTACGTGCCTTAGATATAGTGCACTCTCAGCACGTTTGCCAATGACACCAAGCTGTGTGGTGCAGTTGAAATGCTGGAGGGCAGGGATGCTATCCAGAGGGACCTTGACAAGCTGGAGAGGTGGGCCCATGCAAACCTCATGAAGTTCAACCAGGCCAAGTGCAAGGTCCTGCATCTGGATCGAGGTAATCCCAGGCACAAATACAGGCTGGGAAGAAAATGGATTGAGAGGAGCCCTGAGAAGGGCTTGAGTGTGCTGGTGGACGAGAAGCTCAACATGCGCTGAGGATGTATTCTTGCAGCCCAGAAAGTCAAGGGCATTTTGGCCTGCATCAAAAGAAATGTGGCAAGCAGGTCAAGTGATTCTGCCTCTCTACTCTGCTCTAGTGAGACCCCACCTGCAGTACTGCATCCAGCCCTGGAGCCCCCAACATAAGAAGGACGTGGGCCTGTTGGAGAGGGTCCAGAGGAGGGCCACAAAGATGATCAGAGGGCTGAAGCACCTCTCCTGTGAGGGCAGGCTGAGAGAGTTGGGATTGTTCAGCCTGGTGAAGAGGAGGCTCCGGGGAGACCTTACAGCAGCCCTCCAGAAAAAGGGAGGGCTTCCTGAAAGGGACCACCCTAAAAGGAATCTACAGGAAAGACAGTTAGAAACTCTTCAGCAGGGCCTGTTGCGATAGGATGAGGGGTAATGATTTTAAAATAGAGGGAGGTAGATTCAGACTTGATATAAGGCAAAAATTTTTTACAATGAGAGTTGTAGAGCACTGGAACAGGTTGCCCAGAGAGGTGATGGATGCCCCATCACTGGAAACATTCAAGGCCAGGCTGGATGAGGCTCTGAGCAACCTGATCTAGTGGAAAATGTCCCTGCTCCTTGCAGCATGGTTGGACTAGATGACCTCTAAAGGTGCCTTCTAACCCTAATTGTTCTGTAATTCTATGATTGTAAGTTTAGCAGGTCAAAAGTAAGATCTGAATAAAATGGGAAAAATTAAGTATGTTTAAAGAGCAACATTCAGATATTCTGAGCACTTAAGTAAGGAGATGTTTTTGGGTAAAGACATTTCTGATACAAGCAAAATCACTTTGTGTTATTTCTTATCTCCTTTTTTTTAGTGCTAAGTGCAGTTATGATGAGACAAAAATCTCCCTTTGTGTTAATATCTGCCATTCTAGCCAGTTCCAACATGTTAGAAAGAGATGTTCTTAGGAGAATATTTGGAAATGTTATTTTAGTGCTTTGCTTTTGAACTCTTCGGTAATCTCTACAGTACAGAGGGATGCTTAAATATTACAACAGCTGCCTGAGGTGGAAAGAATTCCTGACTGGCACTATGGTCTCTGCAGAGATGATGCTGGCAACCGTTCTCATGTCCTACAGCTTAAATAGAAGCGTAGGCTAGACTTCTTCAGGGGAATGGACTGCAAATATTTACAATATCCTCTTTGAACTTGCTGGATGATTGTTTATCTCACTGAAGACAATACAGATTTTATCATTCAGTGTAGAAGGACTTGCTTATGGATCTGTGTGATTGAAAATGTTTGCACTGAAGTAATTTCAACAGTTTTTTTTACCAATTGCAGTACTCAGTTGATTAGTAATTAAGAAATGAATTAATGAATAAATAAGAGATGTGCTCAAATTCACAGTCACTTGAAGATCAAAAATATACAGAAGAAAAAAAAAGAAATGAGCAGTTTTCACCATCTTTAGAGTTACTCTACTAATAAATTCTTCTCAACTCTTCAAATTTTTTTTTTTGTGTAAAAAGCTGAAACAATGGAAGTGCACTGAACTTCCAAGAAACTATTTCGGTACATGTAGAAGACAGTGATGTGTGAAAGAGATATTGCTGCCTGCAATATTTACATAACTCCACTGTGAGCTTATATAAAGTTATGCATTAAAAATGGTAATTATTATAGAACCAAATTCTTCTAACATGTTTCACTTTGTTGTGGTTCTGCAGTACAGGCTGACGATAATAAGATATCACTGCAGTTTTTGAAGCAACTGGGATATTTTTAACAGTCATATACTAAAGGTGTTAATGTTTTATATATGTAATAGGAATTTTAACTGGGTGAGCTATAGAATCACAATACTGCTAATTATAATTTTTATTAAATGTACAATATGTATTACTTGTAACACTTCAAACAAATGTATTATTCCTTAGAATAAGTTTGATTTTGAACTTTATTAGACAAAACTAGTCTTGTGTTATAGGGTACCAGGGTAGATATTTTCAAGAAACATAAGGCAAGCTGTTTGAGAGACACATAAAGTGGAAAAATTGTAAAATAATTTGATATAGAAGTACCATGTTTTAACATCGCCTTGGCAAACTTTTGTTTGAGGTTTGGAAGGAATTGCGAAATAGTTTAAACCCTGAGAGTGGTTTACACGTTCTCAATTTCACATGGGTCCCTCTGTGGACTTGGCAAGCCCATTACAAGAAAGATCAAGAAACAAGTTACCTTTCCTGCAGCTCCTGAACCAGGATGGTAGGCTATTTTATAGGATTCATATACTTCATGTGGATATTTCTGATCTGAAAAAAAAGGCTGGAGTGTGTCTGGTCATCTCTTTGATTTTCCTGTATTTTGTGGGGAGAACATGCATCGCAATGATCGTGAAGCTTCTTTAGTGGGCATAGGTTTAACTAAATGCTGGTAAGGGGTAAAACCCGTTACTTGGGCATGATCTGTTAGTCTAAAATATTCTCATAGGAAACAATTAGCTTAACAGAACAAAATGTATATAGGGTCTCTCTAGCACACAAAATAAGTTTTTTGGAAGACCGTATCCAGTAGTCTATAGAACAATAGAGCAGCATGAGCAGAAGAACTACACAAGATAAGGTCTCCTTAAAAATTTACAGAAAAAAAAATTCTGTTAAAAACCTTACTGTTGTAATCAGTACCTTGCAATTTTTGAAATGTGGTATTAGAGTACAATTTCTGTTCTGCATAGCTGGAATGTATCTTGAACCAGTCTTTTACTGACAGATAAAAAAGAAATACTTCTCTGTTTTTCATAAGAAGACATGGAGGGGTCGGTTTTTTGTTAGTTTGTTTCTTTGGTTTCGGTGTTTTTCTTGTCTTCTTTCTTCTTTTCTTTTTGAAACAGCAATACACACTTGCAGCCTAGAAAGCCAAACATATATTTCTCTTGTGAGACCCCACTTGGACTACTGGAGCCCCTAACTTAAGAAGGACATGGGCCTACTGGAGAGAGTCCAGAGGAGGGCCACAGAGATGATTAGAGTGCTGAAGCATCTCTCCTATGAGGATAGGCTGAGGACCTGGGGCTGTTCAGCCTGGAGAAGAGAGGGCTCTGGGGAGACATTCACAGAATCACAGAATCACAGAATTATCATGATTGGAAAAGACCTAAAAGATCATCCACTCCAACCATCACCAATACTTCTCAGCTACATCATATCCCTCAACACAACATCCAAACGTTTCCTGAACACCCCCATGGTCGGTGACTCCACCACCTCCCTGGGCAGTGCATTCCAGTGCCTGACTACCCTTTCCGAGAAGTAATATTTCCTAATGTCCAGCCTGAATCTCCCCTGGTGCAGCTTGAAACCATTGCCTCTAGTTCTATCACTGTCTACACGAGAGAAAAGGCCGACCCCTAGCTCACCACAACCTGCCTTCAGGAAGTTATAGAGAGCTATAAGGTCTCCCCTGAGCCTTCTCTTCTCCAGACTGAACAATCCCAGCTCCCTCAGCCGCTCCTCATAAGGCCTGTGCTCCAGACCCCTCACCAGCTTCGTAGCCCTCCTCTGAACACGTTCCAGGGCCTCAATGTCTTTCTTGCAGTGAGGGGCCCAAAACTGAACAGTACTCAAGGTGCGGCCTCACCAGTGCCGAGTACAGGGGGACAATTACCTCCCTGTTCCTGCTAGTAACACTGTTTTTGATGCAAGCCAGGATGCCGTTGGCCTTCTTGGCCACCCGGGCACACTGTTGGCTCATGCTCAGCCGAGCATCAATCAGGACCCCCAGGTACGTTATTGCAGCCTTTCAGTACTTAAAGGGGGCCTATAAGAAACAAACTTCACCAGGACGTATTGTGATAGGAAAAAGGGTAGCGGTTTTAAACTAAAAGACTAGACGTAAGGAAGAAATTTTTTACAGTGAGAGTGGTGAAATACTGGAACACGGCCGTGAGAAGTAGTAGATGCCCTGTCCCTGGAAACATTCAAGGCCAGGTTGCATGAGGCTCTGAGCAACCTGATTGAGTCAAAGATGTCCCTGCTCCTTGCAGGGGGGTTGGACTAGATGACCTTTAAAAGTCCCTTTCAATCCAAACTATTCTATGATTCTGTGCTTCTATAGATTTTGTAAATTAAGCACACTTACTGCACACTAATTTAATGACCAATTGTAAATTTTACTTAACCACATGTTTTGATTTCATGTACAGTGCTAACTTTAATTAAATAAATAGGATATGTAAATAGAATTTGTGAGTATCTGTTTGAGGCTGTTCACTAAATTCTGTTCCTAACACTTATTGAAAAGATAATCCATTACAGATATTATTATGAGTATTTTAAAGAAAGTAAAGTAAATAATATTTTTGATCATATATGCCACAAGCCAAGTTGAGTCATAATATTGGTAAGCAATCTTTTTCATTTACAAGGAACTGCTTACATATATAAAGGGAAATACTTATGGTGAGTATTTACTGGATCGATATTTATCAGATTTTCCAGTAATGCTTGATCAGCTTCCAGAATTTCTACATTTCATAACCCTAGTTACTTTATTTTGAGATATTACTGGTTTATTTCTATTTCTGGTTTACAGACAAAACCTTAAGTATGTCAGAGGTATCTGTAGTATTCATACATACAAATTTTGTTTATAAGCAGATGTATAAAGTTCAAGGTTAATAATTTAATCCTTGATTCATATTGATGAGATATTTATAGTAAAGACTTAGCTAAAAGGCAAGAAAGCAAACCAGGAAAACAACACAAAATTCTGTTTATTTTGTCAGGAAATAGGATACTTAATAGCAAGAGGTAGTATAAAGTCACACTGTTTTATCCCATAAAATTTATTTACTTTCTCATAGTTCCAAAAGGATATGCAGACAAGAAAGAAGTTGCTTCAGGGAGTTGTCGAGAGTTGTTTTTCTTCAGCAAGGAAGGAAAATCCATGGTAACAGCTGACCCTAAGTCTATTTATTAAAACTTTAAAGATAAGTAAGAGAAAGCAAGCACAGAAGAAAGGTTAAACAAAGAACTGCAAGAACATTCAAAGAACTGCTAAGTGTCAGCTCCACCAAACTTCATTAAAATAGCTCTCAGTTAGCAAATACATCATTTGTCATATACATTGTAAGGTTTTAATAAATGGTCACAATGATAAAAGCAATTATACCACAAACTTTGCAATGTTGGATAAGAACACTAAATTGTGAAGGATAATGAGTCTTTAGTCAGGAGAGAGGTACTATTATGGGAAAGTGTAGATCGCCATAAATCGTTTCTTCCTTAATCTTTAGGTAATTATCTGTTCAACAGAGAAGTGTAGATTACGACAGCCTTAGAACTCAGGGAAGCTTCTGGGGAACACCAGCTGATCTGCTAAAGTCACTGTCTACTTTTTACTCCTGTAACAAAATTGTGTAGGTAAAAGAGGGCATAATCCAGACACCAGTTTCAGCTAAAGAAGTCATTGTATACCAGAAATAAAATTTACATAGGCAGAAAATCAGAGCAACACTTAGCCAGGCATTTTGATACATCCATAAAACTACTGTCCTTTGTAATATTTATTTTCTATGTAAGACCTTTGAGAGAATTATATAACATAGATGTTACTAATGAATAATTGCACTTCATAATAGCTGTGGCTGAGAGGAGTGAAGGGAACAACAAGACTCCTAGAAAAAAAATGTATTTCTTATATATGACAAGACAATGCAAAGAGCAGCTATGTCAAATGCTGGTGGTTTTTAGAAGCTGTGGCTAAAAAGGGAATTAATCTCCTTGAGGAAATGTCACCTTTTTAGTGGGAAGAAAGTGCCTCAAATAGAGAGCTTGAAACAAAGACATATAATTCTTTGATTTTTTTTTTCTTTTGACTTGGTTTTGTTTTTGTTTTTGACATTGGGATGTCTGGATTTCTGATTCTCATGAAGCCTGCTTTCCCAAGCAGGTGATGTGCTGGAGATTTGGGCAGCATGGCCGGACAACTGCTCAAGAACGCAGCTTCAATTCCAGGAGCTGCATAGCCTTTTTTCCTTTCTGCTTCCAGTTTATATGTGCACTATTTAAATTCTGTTAAATCTTGGTGTTTTTTTTTTTTTCTTTTTTTTTCTGTAGAACAGGTTTTCACTGGAATATTTATACTCAGTGTTAATTGCTTTGGCTCTGTGCACCATGTTAATATTTTTGGAGCTGTGTTAGGAAAGATTCTCCCACCTATGCTTATGACACTTTTCTTCCTTTGACTGTATACCCTAGTGCTTCCTATTTTCCAGAGCTAAATATTGTGCCAAGAGATTAGCATGTGTCTTCCACACCTTCAGATGAAGTTTTAGTGAAATATCAGTGGTGCGCAAAATCCACTGCAGTACTTTCACATTGGTTTTAATTTAATGTTTTTGTTTTTGATCCCATATGGTAAACTTTTACAACTCCTAATTACTGTGAGTTTTAACACATAAAGAAGAAGTTTCATTTTAAAAAGTCTTTCTGAAATGAACTCTTTAACTGTAAGGGCTAATTATGCTACTGTTGCTCAAGCAGGAATCCTGTATGAGTAAAAATTACTGACTGCTGTTTATATATTGTGTAAATGCTATATTTATCCCTGACACTTCACTGCTTAACTATGTACATATGCATGAAATCTGGCTCCTAAGAGCTCATTTATTCCAGCTGTACCTCTATGAGGCCATAATTTTGTTTCTGACATCAAAACTGGTTGCTGTGGAAATGATCATGTCGCAAAGCTTCAGGTGGGAAGAAAATCTGTGCTCAACAGATAATTATTTTCATTAATGATTTTCTTGATGGAATGTAGGGCATGTTTGTAAAACCTAACTGTGATGCCAAGCTCAGAGGGTAGGATTAAAATTAAAATGATCTTTGTAATTTGAAGAAACCATGTAAAATCAACAAGAAATTCAGTAAAGGCAAATAGAAGGTACTACACAAAAGCATGTTTTAGAATGCGGAAGAAATGAGTGAGAGCAGTAGAAGTTCAGAAAAAAGATCAGAGGAATCCTGAATTCTAACACTGATTTTTTAAACAACAGAAATATGATTCTGTAATGTATTAACAGCAAAGTAATATGACAGGTCTGTAGGTGATTAATCCATTCATATGACGTTTTGTGAGATTTTGGCTTTCTGTACTTTGGTTAGCTAGAAATACCTTTTACTATAAATTTGACAGCATCAGGTTAAAAGAGTAAAAAATAGTTAGATATTTTGAAAATATGACTTACAAGGAAAGACTGAAAGAACTGGGTTTTTTTTTTTTTTCAGTCAAAAAAAAAAAGAAAGACTACAGAAGGACATAGCTGTCTTCTGACATGCTAATGAAAATGTGCATCACCTTTGCTTGGAGAAGGATAAGAACAAATGGGCTTAATTTACACTGAAGGAAGTTTGCATTAGGTATTAGAAAAAAACCACAAACCCAAAAAAATCAGTCATTGTGGGAAATCCTTGGAACAGGTTGCCCTTGTAGACTAGATTATGAAATCCCCTTCTCTAGGATCTTTAAAGAGCAGATTAGTTAGACAACTGCCAGTGGTGGTCCTTACACACTGGATTCCAAGTCAGTTTCAGCCAATGTTTTAAGTGGTCTTTAGAAGTTCCTTCTGTTTTCACATGTCTAAGACACAATGATTTTTTATTATTATTTTTAAGCAAGTGTTATAATTTCCCAAGATGTATGAAAATACTTAAAGCATTAACTTATTTTTCAAATTTTTGTATAAATAATTTTCAGAGACTTGTCCAGGGGGAAATCAACTCCGATCTCCACACCCCCCAAAGAAAACATAATGAGGAAACTCCAGAAAGAAAAGGAGAAAAAGAAATTAATATTTTTGAGATGTTGACGAAGGAAAGCAATACCAATTTACATAGACTTAAACAGTTTACTTAAAGAGTAACCTAGAATTAAATAGGATTTAGAATAAGAAACCCCAAATTCTACAAGATTCTGGATTTTATTAACCCTTCAGTTTGAAAAGAAAACTGGTATAAAATGAAAATGTAAATAGTGTACACAGTTGTAGAAATGTCTTCTTTGATTTTGTTTTCAATTTAAACAGAAATTCTTTAATGTGGTGCTCATGTGTCCTCATTTTACTATGTGACTACATTTACTGCTGATAGAATATAAATTGTTAGGTTTTTTTTTTTTTTGTGGTTTAGACTCCAAAAGATTTTGGGAGATAGCATGGAATTTGGAAGTGTATGTATTCTGTAAAATTTCTGCTAGTTTTCTAATTTAAAAAAAAAATGATTAATGATGAGATTAAGTTTGTCTATGGCTTTCAGTATCTCTTCTAATTCAATGAAGAATTTTATTAACTTTTAGATTGCAGAAAATATTGTTAAACAGTATTAGCCTGCTGTAGTTTAGTCCCACTTGGGACCAAGCTATGCAGTTGCTCAATCACCCTCCCCAGCCTCCAAGGGAATGAGGAAGAGGTATTATAACAAAAGCCTCGAGGTTTAAGATAAGGACAGAGAAAGATCATTCAAGTTACCATTACAGGCAAAACAGACTCAGCTTGGGGACAACTATTTCAATGTGTAAACAATAAAACCAAAGCACGGTAATGAGAAAGACAAGTGAAAAACACAACCAGATCTTAAGAACATCTTCCCCAACACTTTCTCCCTTCCTGAGCTTCATTCCATACTATCTCCAAGTAGTCGTCCCCAAGTGACGCAGGAGGGAATAGGGAATGGGGATTGTGGTCAGTTCAACATAAGTTGTTCTTGACTGTTCCTTCCTCCCTGGGGGAAGAACTCCTCACATTCCTCCCCTGCTCCAGCATGGGGTCCCTCCCATGGGCTCTGGCATGGGTCATGCAGTCCCTGAGAACTGGCTGCCCCAGCGTGGGCCCTCCATGGGGCCACAGCCTCCTTTGGGCATCTGGGGGCTGCAGGTGGATCTCTGCTCCTCCATGGGCCTCCGTGGGCTGCAGGGGGACAGCTGGCCTCACCATGGACTGCACCTCGGGCTGCAGGAGAATCTCTGCTGGGAGCAGCTCCCTCCTCCTTCGCTGACCTTGGCATCTACAGTCATTTCCCTCACAATAAATTCCTTGCAATCAGGCTCAGGCAGATGCCTCTCATGGTCTGCCACATATCCTCTCTTCTCTTTTCTCAGCTGGACCAGGCTCGGCTGGGCCTAAAAGCCGAGGATGAGGCCAGAGGATGAGGGTCTCAAGGCCTACTAGGCTTGTGCCTCCCCTCTCTGCCCATGCTTCTGTTTTATTTTCCCCATTCTTAAATATATTGTCACTGAGATGCTATCACCAGTGCTGACTGGCTCGATCCCAGGCAGTGGTGGGTCCACCCTAGAGCCAGATGAGTCCCCTGGACAGAGCAGAAACTTCTGGCAGCTTCTCATAGAAGCTGTTACTGTAGCCCCCTCTACTACACAAACGCAACACATAGCCTTACAAAGTTACTGGCATAGTCTTGAAGACCAGAAATATGTTATTTTTAATCAGAACTTATATTTTGGTCATGATTTCTGTTACGAGAAATTAATTTTCAGATTTTATGACAGGACTTGCTCATTGAGTGGTTGTTTCCATGTTTTTCATTATTTACCGTTTTTGTTCTGTATTTGTAGAATTACTCATGAACAGATATTACTCTCATTTCTGCAACTTTGTTGTAAGTAAGAGTCACAGTAGCAATAACTGTGCAAATGATCCATCTGTGATGTGCTTTTATAACCACACAAATGATCCACAACAGTTATCTTTCCCACAGAATTGCTTGAGAACTGAGCTATTTTGCCTCAGAAATTAACCCTGAAGGGCTTACAACTCTAGACATGTACTAGTGTTAGTTATTTATCAAGACAGAATGAGTGAAACAAGGAATGAATCTTTCATCTGCACATAAATTATGGATGAATGAAACAATAAAAGTTGCAAGAAAGGCGACTTCTCTTCCACATGGGAGAAATTAAGGACCAAGTGTACTAAAGTTTTATGTCAATAAAAAATTGGCACCACTGTTCAATTGTCTTCTAAAAGTGAACACACTTTTGCCAATTTATTTAAGAGGTCTAACACCAGACAAACAAGTACAAAATTGTTCAGGAAACATCTGTTCCGAGGGACGACTGTAATAATTAAAAATGTATTTACCATCAGAGAATTTGTAGATGCAGAATTAGCACTAGATTACAGACAAGGACACAATTTCATTCTAAGTGAGTAATAAAACTGGATTTTACAGATGTATCTTGAATTTTCCTATAAAATGTAAAGCTTTCAAATATGTGCCTCTGAATCGTACATATGAAGCTGAGCTCCGACAGACATTGAAAGGGAATACAGTGATCTCTTAATGCAAGGGAACATGCTATATATTTGGAATAGATTGTAGTTGGCATGATGATGATAAACATGAAGGGAATGAAAGCCATGTTTGGCTAGAACAAGGCCTTCTTACACGTTCGTTGTTACCACTGTTTTGAACACATATTAAAATACAGGAATGTGGCTGGCTTAACTGTAATACCTGCTAGTATTAAAGAAGAGATTAACCCCCACTCTATATGCAGAAAAGAAAGAGAAGAAGAGACGCTGGAGAGGAGAAATTTACTTTTCTCAATCAGTAGGAACTGCAGACTAATGTAAGTATTATTGATCTGCCCATCTGGCTGCAGTGAACTTTTTGGCTATTGCTGCTAAGGTAAGAATCTCTAATTTTTTGTGAACATCTAACACACCCACTGTCTTTTGGTCCCCTATTTTTCTTTTCTTGACATCTCTCTAATAAGTGTGATTCTTACATAAGGCAAATGATTGACCAAACAGATTCATCTGCTTTGTTATTAGGTATGGGACAGTACAACCAAGATAATATCAGTTGGTAATAAATGAACAATTATTCAAACACAAATGACATAAATACTCTGACTACTGGAGATTACAGACTCTAGATGCATTCAGTCTCCAAAAATAAGTAATACATTTTCAATAGTCTGTTGTTCCTGGAGGTTCAACTGTAAAAGATATGGATTAAACAACCGTATGAGATAGTAACCTCAGAATTTACAGATTGCCCTTGTCCATCCAAAAAAGTTGAATACAAGGATTGCATGACAAAAGTCTTATTGCAGTACTTGCTCCTTCAGAGAGCTGTCTTGCCTCCTTTGTCCGTCGGTGGACTTCCTGTACCCTTCCTGACTGCTCATTACTAGGTGTCCTCCTGTAACTCCCTCTAATGCAGTTCCTGGTCTACTATCCACTCTCCAGAGTACTTACTCAGCCTCTTCCAAGGTGGAATCTGTGACCTGAACATATGTACTTTGGTACATATGTACATATGTACTGTTTTAATACCATCTCGGGATCTGATTCAAGTAGTGAAGTGAGGCATAACAAACCTGAATGTCTTAGAACAAGTGCAAGGAAAAGGTTTTACATTGAGCAGAGAGAGATACCACCTTCTGTTCAAACAACACAGTGTTCAAGCTTACATCTGTAAGCTTGTACTGGCATTGCCTTCATATTGAACTCAACAGGTCACAAGTAGTAATCTAATATTCCAGTTTATTTCAACACTATTATGAGATAAGAAGTGTGGTATAGATGCCAAATTTAGCTTCATGCTTTCCAGTGATTTTTGTATTTGAGAAAGTACATAGAGAAAGTGTTTTTGTAATCATGCTATCACATACTATTGAAATGATTAGTTTCATATAAATTGCAAAATTTGATCCAAGAATTATCTTGAGAGTTCATTTTCATAATCTTTTTGCTCCAGAGTGGAAAAAAAATAAAAAAAAAAAGAAAAGGACTTGTTAAATAGTTTAAGTCTCAGATTTTAGTAGATACTTCTTCTGAGTTATGAAAAAAAACAGAATGGATTCAAATTATCTGGGAATCACTAAGCTAATGAAAAATTGTTTTGAATGTTACTGATACACAGTACTGTATGAACAAGATTAGGTATAGCACAGATCCCACTGACAAGCCACTTGTCACCTTTCTGCTCCATCTGTATCCATTTACCACTTTCCTCTGGCCATCAGCAACACCACTAACCCAATTTATTATCTAATTTAGAATGTTGCCATCAATAAAGCTGCGACTCACTAATCTTCACTAGAGTTCTGTGATTTCACGACTTACTTTTCAACCTTTTCTGGCAGTAGTATTGAAAGCATTCTTCAGATTCAGTTAGCAATTGTTATTTTTTTCTGCTTTGACTTGTAATTTCCTTGCATGAAATAGATTAAGTGTTTGCCTGTATGTGCGGCTAGTAATCTGCCCAAATATTGTACATTGTACTGTTTTTCACTGCCACGGGATAAAAGTGTCATGCATTTCATCTCACACAAGTAGGTTTGAAACAGTAGCTTAATTTCACTGCTTGGATCAGATCTTGAGTTGGTATAAGTTGCTGTTGTTCACAGAAGCTCTGCTAGTTCACATTTGCTGAAAAATATGCTGCTTTTTTTCTTTTCTTAAGTATAGGTGAGCTATTGATTTATTTCCAATCTTTACATTTGTAAAGATAATAAAAACAGGAGATAATTGCATTGAAGTATCTCAACTTTGAATGTTTTTTTCCAAATGAACAATATTTCCAAATGAAAAAGGATATGAAATACGGATCTTAACTTTCTACAGTTAGCACTTCTATGATTTTCTTTCAGATCTTATTATATTTAAGTTGTTGTTTCCTGTCTTCCTTTAGAATTCTGAAAAAAGAACCCTGTATTGTAACCTCTACTTGTGGATTTTTTATGTTAGCTCAGTAAATTATATTTGTTTTTATTATGGAAAGGGTTTTAATTTTGTTAAATATGAAGTATTTCAAATGTAGAAGACTCACTAAATTCTGACTAATCATTCAGCAAAAGACAAACAATAAAATTTTTCTGTCTCAGTAGGAGGAAAAATCAGAGTGATGATCAGTCTGTAATATAGCAAGTACTGAACAGCTTGAAAAATTACTTTTTTTTTCTCAGTATATTTAAAGAAGATCACCTGACAATGTTTGTAAATTCCTGTTTTCTCTCAATTCTGAAGTCCTAATTCCCATAAGAATATTATTGATGATATGCAATGCTGTATATTTTGTTCTTTTTTGCTTGCACTTGTGAATATAAAGAAGTGTACACACAGGCATTCTAGAGTTTTGTCTCTAATGAGCTTTCACTGGAATAAGTTTCAGCTGGAGTGTATTAAGTGATATTCAATAACAGTATGTGAAAATTCTTCACACCATGATTATACTACCTTATATATTATCAAGATGCCATAAACATTGCCATAGTCTGGAATAATGAATATGTTCGTTTACTGCTAAAAGTAAGGTGGCTTTGCTTTGTAAACGTCTTCATGGGACAATTTGTTGGTATGCAGCTGCATTTACCTTCCCTGGAGAGCTGGGTTTAGCTTTCCCTGCTTTTTCACACCTGGAAAGATAAGGATTGGTTGGTAACATTCTGCCTCCCAAGGCAATGATGAGACCCCTCCTTCCATTCTTCCAAGATACAGGAAGTGTCATTGCTGGAGAAAAAGAAGTGCAATATCCTGTAACAAATCATGTTCGCTCTTCGAGGGGGAAGCATTGGAAAGGCAATGATTACCATTGATCCTGAAGCTTATTTTGGATATATACTAGTATACATCCTATACTTGACTAATTGAGTAACATCTCTATCCTTCCCTGAGGTTATTCCATTATATCTTTCTTTGCTTTGATTTGGGTGAGACATGCTTTAGGCAGTGCAGTCTAGGTATCTGCATAATTTATTTAAAAATGAAAAATATAACACAAAATAGAAGAGTGTAAACCTATTTTGGCTATTAAAACCCGTGAAACTCTTTATTATAGAGTGTATGATAACATTGATCTGATTTTTTTTTTTTTTTTGTGAATTTTCCTCTCTAATAACATAATTTTCCCTCCAGATAAACAAAAAAGAGAATCACAGAATAAACCAATCTGAAAGGGACCTCTGGAGGACCTCTAATTCCTGGTTCTGCTCCAAGCAGAAGTAACTTCAAAGATTAATCTGGCTGCTTAGCACATAGTCCAGCTATTTTAAAAGATATTTTTAAAGACAGATATTTTACAGTCGTTTTGGGAGATATGTGCTTAACTACTTTCATTCTGAAATGTTTTTTTCTTCCATCTAATTGGAATTTCACTTGTTACTGTTACCTTTCATCCTCTCTCTGTGCATATCTAAGGAGCATCTGACTCTGTCTTCTCTATAACACACCTTAAGTAGCTGAAGGTAGCAATAGGATGCTCCTTCAACCTCTTCTCCAGGACGAACAGTCAGAAGTGTTTCCCCTGTCTCTCCTCAAATGTGCTGTGCTTGAGCTTTCTAACCATTCTAGCAGCCATCTACTGATCTCTCGTTTGTTGCAATGGGGAACCCACAACAGTATGCCAAATGCGGCCTCTCCAGTGCTCATTAGTGAGGACAAATCTCTTTCCTCCTGCTGTCTGTGCCTTTGCTAATGCAGCCCAGAATGTGGCTAGTCTTCCTTGTTGTAAGGTAGCACTGGAAACTCATGTTGAGCTAATAGTCCATCAGGATCACTCGGTCCTTTCTTGCAAAGGATTTCTCTAGCCTTTTGGTTCCTAGCTGCATAGAGCTGGTCGATGCCAAGTGCAGGATTTATATTTAACTTTGTTTCATGAGATTTCTGTCAGCCTGTCCCTCCAGCTTACTGAAGTCCTCTGAACTGGCAGCCTTTCCCTCCAGGGCTTTGACTATTCCTTCTATGTGGTGTCATCCAAGAACTGGTGCATTGTCTCCTGCCATCCAGATTGTTGATGTTCAACAGCTGGAGAAGAAAGAAAAAATGCCATGAATGTTTCTGAGTAGATGGAAGACTCTTTTCCAACCTCAGTTTGGATTATGTACACATCATTTGGGGTAACTACTTGAGAATAAATGTTATAAATCTTCATATTGTCATGTGTGTCGTCCCATTGAAACTTTAATCATGATGAAAAATTGTTCAAATCTGTAATATAATTTATATTTTAGTAAAGGTATATAAATTACCTTTGTGTAGGTTAATAATATACATCTTATATATACACTGAGTACACGTATATGTGCATGAGTGGATATGTGTAAATTGTAGATGTATATTAGTTTATACAACTTGTGAGAGCAGATCAAATCATGGGCTCCCAGCATTCTGTTTTCCCAGATTACAGGAGAATATGTGGAGACTTAGAGACATTTTTTAAAAGGTTTATGTCTCAGAATGTTTTTTTTTCTCACAATATTTTCCTTTCTTTGAAGTATCTGTATTCCTTCTAATGTTAAAAGTCTTGGTTTTGGCAGGTGAACCTCAGGCTGATATGGCTGGACTGACCTACGCCATTTTTTAGAAAGTAAGTATTAATAAAAAGGGTTTCATTAGTCACATATTTGGAATTTTCAGTTATGTGTTGTAAGAACATTTTTGTCTGTGCAAAAATATTGAGGTCTTTTAACATTGTGTAATCATATGGTTTTTGTCTGAAAGACTATGTACACTCTATGTTTCACGGCCAGGAAAGTTCTGTACCAGTACTGTCAAAAAGAAAATATTGTCATATGAGGGAGAGCACTCGTGGATTTCAAATTTTCAGCCAAGAAACACTCTTCAACTGGGAAATGTGCCAAAAGTCATTAGGGACTCTGTAGGAATGGCAATGCTACAGGGAGTGCCAGTCATGAGAACAGCGGTTGATATAGGTCAAAATGTCCTTATTCTGTATATTAGTGAGAAACTAGGCACAATATTTTTCTTTATCCTTACTTGTGGCGAGATAATGTTTGAGCTGGGGGAATCATAGAATGGCTAGAGTTGGAAGGGACCTTCAAAGGTCATCTAGTCCAACCACCCTGCAAGGAGCAGGGACATCCCTGACTAGATCAGGTTGCTCAGAGCCTCGTCCAACCTGGCCTTGAATGTTTCCAGGGATGGGGCATCCACCACCTCTCTGGGAAACCTGTTCCAGTGCTCTACAACTCACACTGTAAAATTTTGTTTCCTAATATCCAATCTGAATCTACCTCCCTCTATTTTAAAACCATTACCCCCCTTCCTATCACAATAGGCCTTACTGAACAGCCTCTCCCCATCTTTCCTGTAGGCCCCCTTGAGGTACTGGAAGACCGCTATCAGGCCTTCCTGGAGCCTCCTCTTCTCCAGGCTGAACAGTCCCAACTCTCTCAGCCTGTCCTCAGAGGAAAGGTGCTCCAGCCCTCTGATCATCTTTGTGGCCCTCCTCTGGACCCTCTCCAACTGGTCCATGTCCTTCTTATGTTGGGGACTCCAGAACCGGACGCAGTACTCCAGGTGGGGTCTCACCAGGGCAGAGTAGAGGGGAAGAACCACCTCCCTCAACCTGCTGCCCATGCTCCTCTTGATGAAGCCCAGGATGCGGTTGGCCTTCTGGGCTGCAAGGGCACATTACCAGCTCATGTTGAGCCTCTCATCCACCAGCACTCCCAAGTCTTTCTCCTAAGGGCTGCTCTCGATCCATTCTCCGCCCCGTCTGTATTTGTTCCTGGGATTGCTATGACCCAGATGCAGGACCTTGCACTTGGCCTGGTTGAACTTCATGAGGTTGGCACGGGCCCACCTCTCCAGCCTGTCCAGGTCCCTCTGGATCGCATCTCTCCCTTCCAGCGTGCCGACAGCAGTGCACAGCTTGGTGTCATCGGCGAACTTGCTGAGGGTGCACTCTATCCCCCTGTCCATGTCACCAACAAAGATGTTGAACAGGGCTGGGCCCAACATGGACCCCTGAGGGACACCACTGGTGACCAGTCTCCACTTGGACATCGAGTCGTTGACCACCACTCTCTGAGTGCAGCCATCCAGCCATCCAGCCAACTCCTTACCCACTGACTGGTCCGTCCATCAAACCCATGCCTCTCTTGTTTAGAGAGAAAGGACGTCGTGCGGGACAGTATCAAAAGCTTTGCACAAGTTCAGGTAGATGATATCCTATGTTCATCCCTTGTAGAAGGGAAACCTGCTGTGTCACCAATAAAAGCTATAAACTTACTAGTGAAACTGTCTAAGTGGCAGAAATTTACTTTAATTTAAAAGAAGGAAGCATGTTCACCTAAGGATAGTAATTAGAACCATGGCATGCCTGGGTGTCGTGGCTTTCTGAAAGTATAAACCTTGTGTAATTAGTGTTAGTGAAATGTAACAACAGTACCATTGCTCTAATTGTACATACAGAATCTACTTTAAAATGTATGTATTTTTACACAAGATGCGTAAGTATTCCCTAGGATATTGTATAACTACTATTAAACTTTTCTCATTTTACAATTTCATGCAAGTGGCCTTTGAGTTTTACAGCCTTAGTTTTTATTTCTGTCACTAGCTTCTCACTGAAACAGATAACTTACATTAATTTTTCTTTCTCTGTATCTTTAAAATAAGATACATTTGCTAGTTGTAGTCAGAGTCTATCACCTGATTACATGGTTTTAAAATATTACAATTGTTAATAAAAACTTAATTTTCTTCTTGGCCCTGAAAATATTCTAGATACTATTATGCAGAGATTGGTCACTTTCAAAAGGAATTAAATTATATGTGTGCATATAAAGCATGTAAAACATGAGACAGAGTATATGATAGTTATGAAGCAATTCTCATCTGAGATTAGTCCTAAATTAGTCCTATGTTTTCAATTTTCCCTGAAGTTTCTAAATTGCATATCTGATTTTTTCTAGATGTCTTCTGTAGATCTCTCAAACTTGGAGATAGAATTGTACAATCACAGAATCATAGACTGGTTTGGGTTAGAAGAAACCTTAAAGTTCCAACCCCCCTGCCATGGGCAGGGACACCTTTCACTAGATCAGGTCACTTAAAACCCCATCCAGCCTGGCCTTGAACACTTCCAGGGAAGGGGCATCCACCATCTCTCTGGGCAGCCTATTCCAGTGCTTCATCACCCTCACAGTAAAGAATTTCTTCCTTATGCCTAATCTAAACCTAACCTCTTCCAGTTATCTTATCACTACATGCCCTTGTCAAAAGTCCTTCCACAGATTGTCAGATATACCAAAAATCTCTAAGGCTATTCAATGTTTCATTGTAATACGAAGAAATACGAAGTGTGTCCAGTACTAGGAAAGGCATTGTATGTCTCTCTCTCCTTGCAGTTGAATAATATTTATTGTACACCATACTTCAAATGATTTCTGCATATTCTTCAGTTCTAATGAACAGCAAATTCTCATTAAAACCCCAATTTTCTTTTAAAATCTGTGGGAAGATTTCTACAATAGGGAATAATATCAGGTGCTGCTAGGAGAGAATCTTCTGTTGTTACACCAAGCCGCTGTCTAGAATGAGGCAAAAGAGGCAGATGATATAAAATATACAAGCTGGAGCAAGGAAGAACCAACTATAGAAAGTAACAGAATAGGCAGAATAGATGAAGCTGTCTACATAGAGTGTCTTTTTAGCATACTGAAAATGGGAAGGAAAGTAAGGGGCTGAAGTAAATTGAGATAAGGAACAGCTCCGGATGGAATGTAGATAAGCTGATAATATATGAACCCTTAAAACTTTTGTATTAATAATAAAAACACTAGGAAAAAAAAAGGACACCAGAAACTAAATTAGCCCACCCAGGATTTTACTAATGTGGTCAATGTTGAACCACGTAGGTATGAACAACATTTTTTTTTACTGCTAGAACAAGCCAGGGTTCAGCTACTTGGAAGACAGTGAATGTCTCTATTTGTCATTGTCGTAGTTCAGCCCCAATCGGGACCAGACTATGCAGTCTCTCTCTCACTCCCCCCACCCTCTGAGAGAACAGGGGGAGATAATATAAGAAAAATGACTCAAGGTTTGAGATAAGGACAGGGAGAAATCCTTAAAGTTACCGTCACAGGCAAAACCAGACTCGACTTTGGGAAAAGTATTCATTTATTACTAAAAACAGCAGGATAATGAGACAGAGAACAAGATAAACCTCCCCACCCCTCCCTCTTCCTGGGCTTAACATTATCTCTACTACCTTCCCCGCCCCAAGCAGCACAGGGGGGAAGAGGGAATGGGTGTTGCAGTCAGTTCATCACGCATCGTTTTACGCCGCTGCTTCATAGTTGGGGGCAGAACTCCTCACATCCCTCCCCTGCTCCAGTGTGGGGTCCCACCCATACACCACAGTCCTTCGTGAAACTGCTCCGGCGTGGGTCATTTCTTCCACGGAGGGCAGTCTCTCCAGAACGGCTGTCCCAGTGGGCCCTCCACGGGCCACAGCTGCTTTCAGGCATCCACCTCCCCTGGTGTGGGGTCCTTCACAGGCTCCAAGTGGATCTCTGCTCCTCCGTGAACCTCCATGGGCTGCAGGGGGACAACCTGCTCCACCATGGTCATCACCACAGGCTGCAGGGGAATCCTGGCCAGGAGCCACATTACTCCTCCCCCACCTTCTTCACTGACCTTGGTGTCTGCAGCTGTTCCTCTCACAAGAAAAGTTCTTCACAACAGGCTGGCAGATGCCTCTCAGGATCTCTTCACATCATCCATCTCATCTCCTCTCCACTTCTTGCAGCCAGGCCGGGCTGAGGTAGGCCTGGTTGGCTGCTCGGTGAGAGGCCAGAGGGTGAGGCCTGCAAGGCCCATGAGGCCTGCGCCTCCTGCTCTGTGCCTCTGCCCCTGCTCAGCTTCTTAACATCTTCTCTTCTCCTTTTTTTTTCTGTTTTCCCCTTCTTAAATACGTTATCACAGAGGTGTTATCATGGAACATTCTGCTCCCAATCAACTCAGCCTTGGCCAGCAGCAGGTCCGCCCTAGGCCCGGCCGAGTCCACTGAACAAAGGGGAGCAACTTCTAGGAGTTTCCTACAGAAGCTACCACCTTAGGCCCCCCTCACTAAACAAAACCACAACAGTCATGCTGTTATTTTAAGATTTGTACTAAGTATGTATGAAAAACACTAGAAGGAAGAAATTAGAGTCCAACAATGCCTACTTTTTTGGCCCTCCATGTGCAAAAACAATTGAACCACCTCACTGTGCGAAGGTAATGACACCTAATTTCACTGTAATTTGAACAAAGAAGATTCACCTCTGGAGATCAAAGGAGCAATGACCGTAGTACAAAATGTTCTCTTAAACCGTGCATGATCATATATTGATGATTTGCTGTGTCTAAAGTCTACAGTGGACTTCATGAACTAACAGATGCCAATAATATAATCTACACTGACCCATCAGTAATTAATCAAATCTAAAAATTACTCCGGTCTCAAATATTACATGCTTTTGTTTAATAAAAATCACACTCAGCTATTTGTGATGGCCAGAGGGTGGAGAGAGAAAATAGTACAGAAATGTGGAGGCTGTTATTTGACCTTCTCCTCTTGCACAAGGTAACTATTAAGCTCTGGTGTAACCCACACAGAAATAATTATTATTGTTTTCTCTTTGCCGGTTTTCCAAATTATCAGAATTGTTCCTGCAAGGCATCTGGAGCCAAGTCATACCCAAATTCATGTTCATACTGTAGGAATTTTGTAGCCACAGCTCATGTGCAGAAGCTCATCCATTAACAGTGTGTTCAGAATCAAGGAAAATGATAAAAATGGCATCACTATTTGGATCTAATGAAATATATGGACAGTTGGACTTGATGATCTTGGAGGTCTTTTCCAACCTTAAAGATTCTATGATTCTATGAAAAACAAAACTATTGTAGTTATTAGCCTTAAATATATTCTGTCTTCTCAGGAATATTTTGAACTTTAAGCCCATTCACTCAGGTATTAAAGTGTCTTGCTGAAGTGATGCAATGTTAAAAGAAGATACACTTCATGGTTTAGTTCTTCAGAAAAGTACTTACTCATGTCAATGCTGTAAAGAATAGGTCACAATAAAAGAAGTTTTAAATGATGAAGTAGAAATAGTAATCTTAATTAGTCATCTCATTATGCACAATCAGTCTTGTACTCAGGTACAAGCTTCTTAAAAGAATACTGAATGCAAAACTCTACTTTCATGTGAAAGAAAGGTTAACACTGAAAGGCTCAAACCCAAAGGTTTTCTGTGTTAAAATTTGTACCTTCAAAACTTTGAAGAAAGGAAAAAAAGCTTAGCATCACATTCATGGGATAAAACAATGAATAAGTCCACCATTCAATAGCTCTTTGACTCCACTTTATAAGCTTTAAAATTGCAATAAAGATGTGTTACTACCATTATTATAGAAATAAGGGTCTTAAATGGCATGTATAAGTGAAATTCTCAACTTTTCATATTAGAATTAGACGTGTGTTGGGTTTTTTTTGGATTTGAAACTGTTTCCAAGTTGAGATCTACAGTTAGGAACATTTAAATTCCTTTTTCTGATCTGGATGTTTTCCAATTTTTGCAAAAGTGATTACTCTTTCTAGATTTTTATCTGTTCAAGAACTTTTGGAAATGTTTGATCTTACAAGAGTGATGTTCAGAGCCTCACCAAACCCCATAGATTTTATAATTTGAATTCAAATATATCTAAACAAATACTTGAATTGTATTTTAACCCTAGTTTGCTTTTTTTTTTTCCCCCCTATTTTTTTTTCCCCTAGTTTCCCTATTTTTTTTTTTGTTTGTGTTCTTTTTTCCTCTCACCTGGTTTGTGTCAATGTAAATTACTTAATGGTGCTGTAAATTTGTAGTGGACCTGACTGGAAGTACCTATAAGAGTATTCTTTCAGAAAATGACAATTTGTTGCTAACAACAGGTTTCATAGAAATCAGTTACCTTTGATGAAAAAAATTGTTTTAATAAAAAGTCTTCATGGTTTACTTTTTTAGAACAGAACACTCTTATTTTGAAATTTATTTTAATTCAGCTTAATCATAATAATATCAATATATGCAAGGTGAATAATTTGAATAAAATGGCAATAAATGCCTTTTTTTTTTTTCTTTTTAAATGAGGACAAAGTGACATGATGTTTGGTTTTTTTTAACACTCTGTGGTAAATTTTGAGGCCTCAGTTTTTTGGTCATTCCAAAATAGATTACTTTCTAACATCTGTAAAAACCTCCCCAATATTTAAACCTCAATGCCTGCACAAATTTGGGATGTAATGGTTCTGGTTTTATGAGGGGGTAGGTAGTACCTAGATGCTGAAGAAACAAGTGATCTGAAATTAATTTAATTACATAATGTGTTCTTACCACTTAACAAAGAACAGGTTAAAATTGAAAATTTTTAATTTCATTTGAAATCCTTGCTATGATTATCACTATTTGTTGTTTTCTTTCATTCTTCTCCACAGTATGGATTCTCTGTAATAGCTTTCAAGACCTGTACTTCACCTGCTCTCTGTAAGGTTGTTTATGACTTCTTACGGAATACATCTTTTGGCTAGGTGCTGACAGATTGTTACTAGAGTAACGCATTTGTCTTTACTTGTAAACCACACCTAAAAAAGGAAAGCTGTTTTAATATGCTTACGATGTTTTAATCTTTCCAAGTGAGTATACTGGAGTTATCTATACCATCTTTTCAAGAAAATAAGTATCCTTACTAAAAAAGCAGCTATTACTGCTGCTTTTTACAGGAAAAGAAGAATAAATGCACATAGCACTCAAACGGACTTACTCTTAGATACTAATTCCCATGTTAGTTAAGTAAATACACTTGATTATCTAAGTTCTTATAATGAAGGAAAAAAATTTCCAAGATTGCATATATTATATGCGGTTTGCTAAGGTGAACAATGAATAAAGAGCAATGGAAAAACCTTAGCCTAAACTACTTTTTGAAATCACAGAAAAAAAAGTTGATCTATTTTAGTAAAGATATTGAACTTCTTTGCATGGCAAAGCACACATCAATGAACTACTATTAAATCCATTGTGTAAAGACTCTGAAAGGCTAATATATATTTCAGTTTCTCTAGCTTCTTTTGTCATACTCAAGCAGCAAGTACATGATACTTTTGTTTTCACAGGCATTACAATTGATATGTGAAAATAGCCCTGAGACAAAGGAGAAAGTGAAAACTGTAGTCTCAGAGAAAATGTGTTCGTCTGTGTTATATATTCAGTATAACTGCAAGAAAGAAAAAGTCATGCAAATTACATCAAAGTAATTTTCTTTTGTCGCTGCATTAGGCAGCATGAGCCAGGCATTCAGGACAGTTATTTTCACTTGTATAAATTCTGAAAACACAAATACTTAGGAAGGATAGGAAAAAAAAGGGAAATATGTCTTACACAATACTTCTTACGTGTTTTTAAAAATATAGTTTGAAGGTATCATTTTCTACCAAATTAAGTCTCTTTAATAACACTTCTTTTACCAACAAAAGATTCTTTACATTGTGTAAATATTTGTTTACCGATAATTAAGATTGCAAATCAGTACAATCAAATTAGATAGTAACTGAGACTAACATTAATAAAATATTAGCACTACCGAAAGAAGACTGGATAGGAATACATTTACTTCACAGTACTTAAATACAAAATATAGCAAATTTATTATGAAATCAGGGAATGCATTTCTGTACATAAAAATGAGAAAAGACTACGAAATACGTAGATTTTCTGAAAGGTAAAATATTGGAGAATTTCTGAGAAGTTAAGTGTCTAAAATTTAGCTCCAGATTTCTCAGTGTGTTTTATGGTACTGTCCTAGTATTTCTACTAGCTTATCACAGCCAGCATAAACTGATTTATGAGCCCCGCTCCCTGGAAGCCTGAAGCTGCTTTGTTATACTCAGAGAGAGTTACCATTGACATCAGCCTTAAGGAACAAAGAATTGAGCCCTTTACCTTCTCTGCTGTGTCTTATTTATACAAATGTGCGTTATACATGCCGGCGTGGTAATGCAGTAGCATAATACATTGGCCTTTGGGGCAAAAACATTTACATTTTAACTACATGCTGCTTTCATTAGTAGTTTAAAAAATGCCATCAGAACACTTTTGTTACTCTAAGCTTTGCAAGTCTTTCCTCCAGAGCCCCGTTTTTTTTTCCCATACAATACCTAACTTTAAGCACTTCAGTACCTAACAGTTTCTCTTTATGACCAGATTCTTCTCTTTTTCTCTCCCTTTATGTACATAGTTTACAGTTCCATTAATATATCCTTCCAAACAAAATCAACTCAGCCCCACGCCCTAAGATGTATTTATTTTTTTTCAAAGGTTTTTTTTTAGTGGTGTGGGGAAGCATTTGCAGAAATAAAACACGTAGTTTACTTCTTTGGATGAAAGGTGGAGGTCCCAGTGAAGTGTAGGAAGTGAGGAGTCAGAGTTCACACTGAACATGCTGCATCACTTGATTCAGAACCTTAATATCCATGTAATGATTGCTAATGCTTACTCTCTCTCTAGGGAGATCTTAGAAGAAAACTTTTCATGTTAGGTCATATAGGGTAGCTATTTTATGATGATAAAAAAGGTCTAAAGTCAAACTTGCACAACTTTGTTAAACAGAGTTGGACCTACTTAAATCAGTTCTGAATTTGGCTTGCACAGAACAGGTTTCGGCTATTCTTACAATAATTTAACTGCTATGAGAAATCTATTTAATTGAGTTTTGTTCTGCCTCTGGAGTGGTGGTATTTATCCTTCCCAAGGAAGAAAATACTTTCTCTGGAAGAAATCTCACTGAGGATGCAGATAAACTCTCAGGTCTCTCTTAAGCATGCTGTGATGCAGGAAATTTATTTTGGATATCTTTGTTCCTTGTTTTTCCCACTGCACTTCTGTGTGGCCCATTGATCAGAAGTATTATCTTTATTTATATGTGCTTTCAAGAGTATACAATCTGTGTGTATTATGCCTATGACTTGCACAGTTTTCTAAATTGCTTACTCTTTTTGTTGTTTTTGCACTATGATTTTGGCTCATGACTGGCTAACATGCAAGACTTCTACACTCTAATTCTGCTCCTTTTAAACTGTGATCCCAGATAGTTATTTTCAGGTGGAGATTTTATATGGCACCCTTTTGTATGTGAACCAGCCAGCTGCATTCCAGTGGCTGCCTGACACTCACCGTGTCCAAAAGCCATAGGCTGCACTCTGTTAGGACTTGAAAGCTCTTTTGTGATAATTTCTTTGCCTGAAATGTCACATCTTGGGAATTAGGGACTTATCTCTTGCCTAAACTTTGTTGCAATCCAGAGATGAAGGGTAGTCTCATCTACTGCCATTGCATGTAAGTGGCTGTATAAGTGCCCTACTTCATAGATAATCATAAAGAAAGAAGACACTTCAAAGTACCATCTGGCCAGACATCTAATTTTTTTGTTTCGTTTTGTTAGAGTAATTTTTGTCACAGTAAGGGACACATCATTTAGAATTTAGACTGAACCTGTGCTTGAGAATCTTTTTAATCCTTTAAAGGGTGTGGAACTGTGTTAGATGTGTCACACATAAGACTGCCTTGCCTGTAGGCCAGATGCCTCATCTTCTCATCCACTGATGTGAATGAGCATTGTTTTATTCTAGTCTGTTTTATGTTCCAACTTTTTTTTTTTTTTCTTCACTCTAAGAAGCAGGACTTGGCTAAGCAGAAGGATGGTTATGTCTGGGTTTTGTGTTAATATGAAGATTGGACTGAGACAAAACGTGTATCTGGACAAGGATACATGGGAAGGATTCCCGTTTCATAAAACAACAACATAAGTGTCCCACCGTCTGCAAAACCTATCATTGTATAGAATTCAAGTAAAATATGATGGAACTGGCAGGATGTTTGCTGCAAAGAAACAATATTCATTTTTGCATGCAATGATGAGAAATATGAAATAGAGGGGGTTTAGAGAGCTTTTTTCATGAATTTTTGATGATTTTTGGCTTTGTAATTTTGTTGTATATACTATGAAAGATTTGTTCTCATTCTTGATAGATACATTGAAGTATATTTGGTTCCAGTTAAAAGAAGACTTCAAATTTTCCAGAAAAATTATATATCCCTAATTTTTATAATATTAAAAAAAAAATACAGACTGGATTTAATTCAGAAATTAACCATAACATAAGCTATTTTACTAATACAGTCTTCCTACAGACATATGACATTAGCTACATCCTTGTATATGGGATTATTTTAGAAGACAATAGGGAGTAATATAAAACCTTAATATTTTTTTAATTCGACAATGAGATAGTTTATGAAAGCCCGGTGACTTAGTGACTGTTGTTCTATGAGATGGACTTACATCCCAATAAACATTATAACTTTCATATCTCTTTTATTTTCATTTTTCCCTTTTTAACTCCTCTCCACCTGTATTTAATTAGGTACAGAAAGATAAAGGCATGTTACCTTGATTTTCACAACAAAAATGTAGCATTAAAGAAAGGTTTCGGTTTCTAGCAATTTTCTTTCTAGAGGCTCCAGGCAGCTGCTAATCATTATGTTTGCAATATTAAAACAAGACCCCAGGTTAGTCTGTGCTAGTTCATTTACAAGGATCTTCTGTACTTGATTAGACTCTCATGGTTAATAAGGATGTCAGTTAGAAGCAATTGATCCATTTATTTCTGTAATGTTATTAACTGTCTGTTCTCTATAGGATCATTTAGATTGTCTGGGAAAAAGCAGAAATGCCTCTATATGCTGGTGATAACAGCCCTAAAACACATTAGGCTGTTACACTGCTAACCATCACCTCCTTCCATTAAGGGAATATTTTCAGGTGGCTTTTGTTTTGTGTATGTTGTATATCTCTAGAGTCTAACAATCAATTTCTAATGGTAGTAAAAATATTCTGAAATTACAAGTAAAATTACAAAATTGCAAGAAAACTAATAAATAAATCCAAGTTTTTTTCTCCCTTCATTTCCAGGTTTCTAAGTCTTTGACTTACTTGGCTATAATTGAGTCATTTTCAGTCATCAAAGAGATAAAAATAAATAAATTAGATCTACTTGGTTCATGCGAAGTCCAGCACTAGACAGCACTGAAGTGGCACATTGTATTTGGAGTTTGGAGCTGATAGGTAACTCTGATTTCCATGTGAAATTGAAGCTGCAGAGGTCAGAAAACTTGAGCTTCTAACTTTAAGTGCCTTTTCTAGTAGAGGAGTGTAATATTAGTGTTGTGCAATGGCACAGTGGCAGGCAGACACCTTCATGATTTAGTTCCTGAGGAAGATGTACAGATGTACAGACAAACGATGCTTTCACAGAATAAGAAAAAAAAACAACAAAACCAAAACCAAACCCCCAGACATTTTTTTTCTTACTTGCCATTTCTATTATGATCTATTTTCATCTAAAACATAATGCTGCATCAGCATTGCACAATTTTTTTTTTTCCCGAAAGTGCTTTAAGCAACACGTGGCACTGCCAATAATACCTAATGTTAATTTCATGATGTTCTTTATTATGAGACCCTTGACCTCAGCTTAAAACCTTGCCAAGCTTTAACCATTTTGGATAGAATTTTTGTGCTTCTTGCATGCCTTTGTTTAAAGGGCATAAGTGAGCAGCCAAACTCCATATGATTATGCCATTTCAGGTACTAGTTTACAAAACATGTGACATTTACCCATATTGTAGCTACAGAGCATAGAGAAAATGTCCTTTGAGATTAAAAAAGAAGTTGTCCAGATTTAACAAAGTATAACTGTCTCAAATTGCAGCTCATACATCAGAAAAACTTATCAGGGACCTACTGCTAAATTCTTTTACAATGTTAACTGTCATGCATGTGCTGAATTTCCACAGAGCTATCGTAGGCTGGATAAAGCACGCATTTTCTGTTCAGGAGACAAGCAAGGCCTCCTCTGTAATTTTCCCTCTAGGTTGCCCGGAGATGCTGTGCTGTATAATACGAAGACTGGGAAAACTTAAATCAGAATTTGATCAGTGTTGCTTTGTCTGGTGACACCTGTGCAAGGAGCTGTCTGTCTTGTGAATCGGTGAGGTGCTTGCTGAGTAGAGCATGAGAAGAAAGAATTTGGTTACCGAGAGAAGGCATGATGAAAAACTACGAGAAAATCTGGCAGAGAAAGGGGATTAGGGCAGCAATCAGATTGGCAGAAGAGACAGAAAACATGATGAGAGAAGCTGTAAGCAAAAGGACAGGAATGCACCTGCTGTTTAGGCACACTTCTGGTCAGAATGTAGATTTAAACTAATCATTTCAGTTTCTGTTTTGCTGTTCTCAAATAGTGCAGTCTATCAACAAAAGGTATCTTGTTCTTCGGTATCTCAGAATATACATGGGGCAATAGATCAGGAGTGGTCTGTCACCCTGCTGTCCATGGTTGAGAATTGGGTAATATTGGGATAGAGATGAAAATAGCTCTTCAGTGGCTCATGGTCTGCTGTAGGAAGGGAGTGGGTTAGACATCCATCTGAGATACAGGGCAATTTTGTGGTCTTGACCTTAGAAAAAGTCTATTTCTTTTTCCCCACAGCATCTGCTACTTCTTTGCCGTCACAGCTTTGGATTTTCCAGTAGATAAGTGCTTCTCGTGATAAAGCCCTGTCATAAGTGTATAACTTGGATAGCTCATGGACCTGAATCTTGTGCAGCTTCAGAGCCACAAAGTGGCCAGACAGAAGGAGCATGGCAATGCACTGCTGATAGGATTTAACCAGCCAACATGACAGATGCCTGTAGAATTCTGGTGATTGGCCCAAGCATTTAGTAGCAGTCTCTGTGGTTCAACAAATTGGGATTTTGTAGGGATTACATTTTCTAAAAAGCAAATAGAAGTAACAAAGAAAATACAAGAAAAGAAAATTATAGATAAAATTGTAACATTCAAAATATAAGCAACTCCAGAATTTAATGTGGTAGACATCTGTTATACAATCCATAGTTTGTTTACCATTTCTTTACTTCTTTCAACTTAACAAATAATTGAGGCAAATAGTATTTTCTGATACCTAGTCAGCACTTTTTTCTCATGCTGAGATTTAGATTTAAACATTGTGGTTTTTAGAACTCTTTTGAATTCACTTGGGAAATCTTAGCAGGATGAACCATGTCTCCTTGAGTTACCAACATAGCTTCCCAGACAGAGCTCCTGTGGGAACACACTGTCACCCAGGTGTCAGGCTGTAGGATGTGCCCTAGTCTTATGTCAGTATCTGACACCAGTAGAGAACACACTCATAGAAGTGCCCCCAGATAGAACTCCTTCACAGAATTCTGGGAGGAGGTGAATAGGTTGAGGAGTATTAGAGAGACAGACTACAGGAATCACATTCTGGCTTCCCTGAGACAAGCCCAACAGGCAAACAGGAAGCATGATACAGAGGATTCCCTCTCTGCTTTCCACCTGGCTGAACATAGTGACTTAGGGGATAGGCGTCAATGGCAACAAGCTTCTCCTCTGTGACTACCCCACCTTCCCTGGTGCCCTGGTACAATAGGAATGAGACTCTGCAAGTGGAACCAAACAATAACAAGGATAATGGTTCATCTAGCTTGGAGGTGTCGCCAAGGTTAAGTCGACCTGTGCCCTGCGTCAAAATTGCTTCCACAAAGAAAAAAATAAAATGGATAATTGTCACAGAAAACTCTCTTCTGACGGGAACAAAAAGCCCAATATGCAGACCAGACCCACTTCTTAGGGAAGTCTGCTGCCTCCCTGGGGCCCAGGTTAAAGGGCTTCCTACGGTGGTACAGCCCTCAGATTGTTATCCATTGTTGATTGTTCAGGTAGGCAGAGATGAAGTTACAATAAGAAGTATGAGGAGTGTCAAAGGAGACTTCAGAGCTTTGGGACATCTGGTTAAGAGTTCAGGAGCACAAGTACAGTTCTCCTCTATCCTTCCAGTTGCAGGGAATAATGACAGAAGAAACAGGAAGAACCGTCAGATCAACACCTGGCTCCGAGCCTGGTGTCACTAGAAGGATTTTGGAATTTTTGATCACGGGTCAGTCTACATTATGCCAGGTCTCCTAGCAACAGATGGGGTGCGCCTGTCTCAGAGAGGCAAAAGAATCTTTGCACAGGCATTAGCAGGGCTCATTGAAAGAGCTTTAAACTAGATTTGAAGGGGGAAAGGGATAAACTCAGGCTCACTAAGGATAAGCCTGGGAGTGGGACGCCAGTGTTTGAGGGATGGTGTGCTAGCAAGTTCCTTTGGTCTGCCATCTCACTGGAGGTAAGGGATGGAGATCTGTCCAGCAGCAACAATGCAAGGGTTCTTGATGTGTTAAAAATTATGGAACCACCTGAGAATAACCACACAGGAGTTAGGGCCTAACCTGCAAAAAAGGAGGTGGGATTGGTAGCCCAACTGAAGTGCATCTACACGAATGGACACAGCATGGCAACAAACAGGAGGAGCTAGAAGCCACTGTGCAACTGGAAAACTATGATACAGTTGCTATCATGGAAACATGGTGAGATGACTCTCGTAACTGGAGTGCTGCAGTGGATGGCTATAAACTCTTCAGAAGGGATAGATAGGAAGGAGAGGTGGTGGGGTAGTCCTGTATGTTAGGGAGGGTTTTGACTGTCTAGAGCTTAATGATGGCGATGATAATGTTGAATGTTTATGGGTAAGAATCAGGGGAAAGGCCAACAAGACAGATATCATGATCGGATGGGAGGGGAGGGGAGGCGAGGTGAGGCAAGGGAGTGGGAGGGGAGAGACATTAGATGTGGGATGTTCCCTTTCTATTCTTTGGCTAAAGCATTGGAGTGACTTATTTTTCATTTATAAAGTTTGCAGGAATCTTAAACGAGTCCCACTTTTAGAGTAAGGAGAATATTTATGAGAACTGAGGTCTTCAAGGGGCTTAGTTCAAGCTCTTTTGGTGTGGGCTGGAAGTTTAGGGAAGGAAATTGTCATAGGTGGAGATGGATATAGAACTCAGAGTTTGCTTCTCTTTGACAGGTTGTTGTGCAAATTGAGGCTTTGCTTTCCAAAGAATATTATGTTACTAATCCTGATCCATTCAAGGGATCTTCTCATAATAGTAAAATCAAGCTTGTCGAGTAACTGCTACATCTGGTTTGACTTTGTGGTAGGTGAGAGCTTTTTTTTTTGCTTTTTAATATTTGTTCTCCAAGTATTGAGAATTAAGGTTCATTGGTACAGACTCAACACATCCTTCTTCTAACTGAAGATCTCAGTTAATACAAGAAAATTGTGAGATCTTGGAGATGGATTCAATAGACTGTGATCGATGCACCAAAACGGGCACTACTGTAGGAGAATATTCACTGTTATGGTCTTGTGGACTCCCTACAGAAAGAGAGGTACTTCTTGAGGACAGTTCACATCCAAGCTGGTTTCTTGGTCTTTGCGCTGCGTTTTCAGATTACCCTTGCTCTTCCTTTCAGATTACCCTTCAGATTACTGGAGAGACATACGGGAAGTTAGTGAACCAGAGGAAACAGACAGCTGTGACCTTTTCGCTTACCAGACACGCTTTGCATATAAATTTCGTTGGGACATAACTATCTGGTTTACTTTTCAAAAATGAAGTTGGAGTCAGTAGTTTATTCAGAAAACATAGCCAGGCAAAATTGGATGTTTCTCTGCTTTCATCTTTTATACAATATTCTGCTGCTTATAGATATCTTGTATGGGATGGGGGAGACTGAAGTTCATATTTCCTGTCCACATGCTTGATTTCAAAATTGCAGTTGCCACTTTCAGAAAACATATAGTAACGTCTGATCGTGAGTCTCAAAAAGGCTGCAAAAGTAGAGAGAAACTGAACAGAAATCTTCAAAATTACAGTTGGAGTTAATCGCTTAAGTTGCAAGCCAATAGTTTATTTAATCTGATTCTCCATTATAACTGGTCTATAAAATTGATATTTTGTACTTTAATTTAACATATTGCAATTGTTTTGGAGTGGGAACTATAAGTTTTATTATATATGCTCAGGAATCTATTAAATATTAAATAATGCAGAATATGATGTCTAAGCACATGAAATATTTTGCATTTATCATTATAAGAAAATAGAGACTTTTCTGAAGCATTGATGACATACTGAAACTTCAAAGTGAAAAATTTCTTAAAGAGATTTATTTTTAAATTTATGAACAATTATTAGCACTTTTTAATATGATGGCAAATATTTCAGATGTCGTGGATCATACCTGGAAAGGTATTATAATGCCAGTATAAAAAATATCCTGGCAAAATAAACTATAATAAATATAAGGAACAATGAACAATTGAGTCTCTGGTGAGGTTCACAGTAATGTCTTGACTACAGAGCAATTTATACGTTTGCATCAAAATATTTCTGTACACCTTTTTTAGAAATTTATAATTACATGATAACAATAAAACAGAGATTGTGTGCTGCAAAAAGAACAAGAGAGTCATCTTGCTGATATAATGAAAATAAAATCATACCACTCTGTTCCTAAAGGAGCTCTCACTACTAGGCAGCAAAATTAAAAGCACAGAGAGCAGGAAAGATGATCTTGGGGGTAGGGGGGGAAGAGAAAGAAAGGAAGAAAGAGAGAAAGGAAGAAAGGAAGAAAGAGAGAAAGAAGGGAAGAAAGAAAGAAAAAGGAAAGAAAGAAAGAAAGAAAGAAAGAAAGAAAGAAAGAAAGAAAGAAAGAAAGAAAGAAAGAAAGAAAGAAAGAAAGAAAGAAAGAAAGAAAGAAGGAAGGAAGGAAGGAAGGAAGGAGATTACATTGGTAATTGGTATATATCAGATATTCACAACCTTTTTGTGGCTTAACCTCAAGTGATACAGCTGACAATGCTCCGTGCTTTAAATTTCACAAACCCAGTAGAGATACCTCAAAGCCTGTTATCTTAAGCTCAAGGCTGTGCTTTACCTTTAGAGCACTTGAACTACACAGATGATCACTTGTTCTTTGACTAGGAACCACTGAGATCAAGTATAAGAAGGGAAGCAACAGCAGTGAAGAGAAAAAAGAATAATTTTTAGGGCTCTGGTAGTGGTCTCTGTGTTTCTCTGAAAATCCAAGCTAAAGGACCATAAAGCTGATTGATAAATCCTCCATGGGATGTCCTTTTAAAGGACAAAGGATGTTCTTTGTTTTGATATAAAATAAATATTATTTTTTTTAATAATCCAGGAAGGAGCATTGGGAAATACCAACTCGTTTGTATTTCTTGCAGTAGGTTTACAACTAGTTTGCATGGGAAAACTATCAGTCAGATCTTCCTCTAAATTTTGTTATTTATTATGACCACAGCATTTCACAAAAGTATAAGTCATGCTAAGAACATTGTGGCCCCATATGAACGTGTGAAAGGGAATTAGCTGCTTTCCAAACAAGTTAGAATCTGTTTTGAAATAGGTAACTCATATTCACATTTGTATGACCAAACAGAAATGAAAACCAAAAACTAGAATGTAGAGACTGAACTGAGTTCAGCTCTTATTCTGGTTGACTGAAAGGAGGAACATGGATTCATGTTATTTATTTCTGTTGTGTATAGACGCTGCCTGCAGAAGTGTTGTAGGTTTTCTCTTGTTTTGTTTTGTTCTTCTCTGAATTCCCAGGCTTGCCAGTGACATTTTAGTAGAAACTGACATGTTTCCGAAAATTTCTGTAGTTTGAAGTTACATTTCTCATCCATAACCATTTTGACCAGCTTTACAGCAGATACCTTCATTTATTTATATATTCTATAAATGGAATAAAGCAAGTCTAGAATTGTTGCTAAAAGTAGACTATTTTACACTGAAATCCTCACTGTAGCTTGGCAGTGTTTAATCAATCCTGTGACTAATTCTCTGTGCCGAGTCCATAGAGGGTGTAATTTGTACTGTTTGTATTCTGAATATGTGATTCCTGCAGTCAAAGAACTAAAAGATTTTATTTTATATTTTGTAGTTTGAAATAAAGACCTCAGTCTGTGATCATGACAGTACTCACCATGGAAATAGAAGCTTGTCTGGTATTCAGTTTATTGGTAGCATCAGACTCTCAGGCCAAACTTGCTCTGTTCAGAAAACCTGAACCACTGGCCAGGAGACTGACATCTCTTCCAGCATGTATGCGAGACTTGTGTAATTTGGCTAGTCTGTGTTTGGTTGCTGCTGCTGCTGCTGAATTAGAATGACAGGAAACTGTTTTGCAGACCTTTGCTGATTCACAAAGTTTCTTCTGTTTTTCTCTGCAGATGAGTGTGCAGTACCTGTTTGTCACTAGCAAATCACTATTGTTCTCTTGGGAATGCATAAAAGGAAAGTGAACCTAGGATCATGTTCAAAGAACCATGGTAGTTTCTTACACTTACGAAGTGCTATGGTAATATTTCAATTAATGTTAATGATGAAAATCCAACATACTACACTGGGAAGTTAAGTATGTCAATATAAATACACTTAGGAAACTGATATATGTGGTAATTACAATGACTTATGGCAGTAGATTTTTCAAGGGGGCCTACAGGAAGGATGGGGACAGGCTGTTCAGTAGGGCCTGTTGTGATAGGACAAGGGGTAATGGGTTTAAATTAGAAGGAGGGAGGTTTAGATTAGATATTAGAAAAAAATTTTTTACAATGAGAGTTGTAGAGCACTGGAACAGGTTGCCCAGAGAGGTGGTGGATGCCCCATCCCTGGAAACGTTCAAGGCCAGGCTGAACAACCTGATCTAGTCAGGGAGGTCCCTGCTTCTTGCAGGGGGGTTGGACTAGATGACCTTTGAAGGTCCCTTCCAACTCTAACCATTCTATGATTCTATGATTCCTCTGTTGTTTTTTTGTTTGCTTTTGTTTGTTTGTTTGTTTTTAGTAAAGCGACTGCCTCTCTGTCTACATCTTGTCCTGAGCTCCTCAGACAAACTTTACCCAACTGTGAGTCAGATCTTATTGCTATGAAATGCACTAAATAATTTTTTGCACTTTTATACCAATAGAGATTTAAAATGTAATGCTCCTCTTCAAGGATGGAACGCCAGCAGGTCTGCACACTTCAGGGCATGCACAGTATTTCCTTGGGTTGTCATCAATCTCCAGGGCAAACATAAAGCACTCAGTAGTTCTGTTAGAATCATAGAATCATAGAATCATAGAATGGTTAGAGTTGGAAGGGACCTTCAAAGGTCATCTAGTCCAACCCCCCTGCAAGAAGCAGGGACCTCCCTGACTAGATCAGGTTGCTCAGAGCCCCATCCAGCCTGGCCTTGAACGTTTCCAGGGATGTTAGCTCCCTCCCAGTTTCAAACCTGTTCTTCTTAATAAGTTAAGTGCATCTATAGCGCCTCAATAGGCTTTTTGTGAGCAGACTGATTGTTCCATTTTATGAGTATTTCTCTCTGGAGCTGTATACCTCTCATTCAGGTGCCCATTTGTCTGCATTATTTTATATTTTGGTATTTGACAAAACCTCTACAGTTCAAATACCTTAATTGTATTTTCTGTTTCACACCAAGGAAGTTATTTTGTTCATAAAATACAAAAGTATGGTTTGGATTATCATGTTAAAATACAATTTAAAATTGTTTTGTTTTCTTATTAGAATGTTTTCCCCATCTTATTGGCCTCAGGATATACAACATGTTTTCTCCGTGCAGGTCCTGGGGAACAATAAGCAGTATGCTACATGTCAGCTACATCATATTAGTTCAACAGCACCTGAAATAACAGCTACAAATGCTCAAATTATTCTACTTACACACAGATCTCTAACTATGAATAGGAAGCCAAGGATTTAATGAACGATTGTGTAATTATTTAATGGCAATTTTATGACACTTTAAGTGGCCATATTCTCACTTTCATTTGGATCCATTTGCACAGCTGGGGGCAGCTAAGAAATCCCCCAGCATACAGTCAGTACAATACTGACTTGTACTTCAGCTGTCTGAAGCAGCCATCTGCACTGTGGGGTTCTGGAAACTCAGTCACGAAGTTTCCAGAAGCCCCAGAAAATGCTTTTATCTCTCTGTGCAGTACTAAGTGACCAGACCTGAAGATCAGAGCGAGTCGTACTTTCTTATGTGGAGCTGCCTAAGCTACCTTTAAATGACCTTGTTTATGAACCAGAGGTGGTGCAGCGACATCAGCAAAACCTCTGGTTTTACTCTCCTGAGACCCAGGTCTGACTTTGGCTCCGACCCTCAAATTTGGCCAAGGTGGGAAAATGAGTACAAAACCCCCCTGCTTTATACCTTTGTGATTCATGTTTGAAACTGAATAAGAGCTACCTTAGTTTTAGAGAACTTAATGTTACGAATAATCTGAAAAAAAAAAAAAGATAAAATTTGCACTCATCTGAAAGCAGCTTGAAAATCCTCTCATTTAGCATGCATTGAAACCTTGTTATGTAGTCTGACACCTGTTGTTGAAATCAGTGGATCAGAGTCTTGCAATGTGAATCAAATACACTGCTGATTAAGTTGGACAATAATGTTATTGTTTTTATAATTCTGTATTTTGGGTTCATTCCCATCTCTGATTACTCACTTCTGTAAAGAGAGATTCCAGTACTCTTTCTCGTCATGCTGTGTGTTACAAGCCATATAAACCTTGCAAGGCTGAAGCAGGGATACTCCTACCAATGTTTTCACTTGCTTGGTTTCCTGGGAAGAATTTTGCCCCCAAAGATAAATGTTTTCACTATTGATAGGCAGTAGCAGAGCTGCAGCAGAAAATGGTGTTCAATCCATTCCATCTGTGGGTAAACACAATGTTAGAGTACTTTTCAAAAGTAAACAACAGATGCTTTTCAGACATTATTCCTTTAGAGTCAATTTAAAATGTGGGAATTCCTACAGCATATAAATGTCTCACAGTTCAAAGTATAAAATGTTCGAGCTTTGAATAATGCTCTTCTAATTTAGAAGGTGATTTAAACAACACATTGACTCCTTAACACGAGTGATGATATCCTAGGTATTGACTGTCCTGTGGGACTCCCAAACTGCCTTTTACTCATCATCTCCCTAGAAAATGCCATAAATTAAGTAAGTAAAAATTATAATTATATGCAGATGTTGAGTGTGCCTTTAACCCAGTATAACTATATAAAATATATAAGATATTCTGTTTGCAGAGTAAAGTTTAGTATAACTTCTAGGTAACTTTTGGGAACAGAATCAAGAAGAAGCAATCATAATAATGAAAATCTTTCAGATGTTAGTTTCACGTCATTGGTTTCTAATCAGGGACATCTTTTCCTTTTGTAATGGAAGAAGTGCACACAGTGCAAACATACCTGATCCATCAAGGTGTAATCTCCACCTAGACACTACTTGTGAACTGTGATGATGCCAGGTATCTAACACCTGCGGAAGTAATTATCTGGGAACTTAAGAAGGGAAAATTCAGTTAGCTAAGCAAATGTCTTTATTTCTTTTTATTCCCCCCTCGCTCCCCAGGATATTAAGGGGTGGTGTAGGTCATTGTCTTCATTCTTGCAAATGTAGTGCTGCTACAAAGAGAAGTCAATCTATTGTAATTATTATAGATGACAAAAACATAGGTACAAGCAAACTCATTGTGGATACCTTGACAGGTAAACTAATCTTTAAAAGTCATTAGCTTCGTATACCTAGAAGCATTTCTTCTATCTAATTCCATGTGATCTTTTAGGTATGTAGATCTGTTGTCATAGCTTTTGCAGTCACTAGCTTTCAGGAAAACAAATTAACCTAAAAGAAGCTGTATTCATTGAAAGTAATAACTCAGTAGTATAGTGTTATTTGACCATTTTTTTTCTAACAAGTAGATTATGAAGCAAAAGACGATTTGCCTTCTGAATTTTTTCCTCATTTGATATCATGTCTTCATTTTGTCACTGAGTCCCAAATATGATAATCCTTTCTTTATGTCGAAAGCATAGACTTTATTTTATTTTAACCCTGAGTCAAACAGCTAACAGTTCCAAAGAAGGTATCTTTCAACTTTCTTGAATTTAATGTAGCATAATGAACATCAAGAATGGACTCTTTAGGACTAATATTGAGATTTGGAAATCCTCCTATCCATATCTGGTTCATCAGTAGTATAAGTGAAATGAGATTAGTCTGTATTGCACATAATTTGTGACAGTTACAGTTAAGAACAGTAGTATAAAATCAGGATAGTTGTAGCCCTTATCTGACTAGGATGAGAAGGAGGGAAGGGCGGGAAACAGGAAAGAGCTGTAAAGCCGTATGTTTCTTACTTGCTTGACTGCTACAGGCAGCATTACTGCTTTAAATGGTGCTAATAGGAGGGGTAATGCCCTTTACCTATCACTGTATGTGGCTAGCCAAAACCAGGAGGGACTTTTCTTGCAATTTGCAGACCAGCTGCAGATAAAAGTCATACTCCACTGAATTCACTAAGTAAGCAAATACTACCTTGTGTACTCTGAGGAATACCTATTAATTTTCTAGTTCAAGCAAATTGATATGTTTAAAGGTTACAGTTAGCGTGTTGCATAAATGCCTGTCACTGAAATAGGAGAGGACGTATATTTTTGGCTCTAGAGATTTTGTCTTGGTTTGCTTCAACTCAAAGCTAGTCTAGGCAGTTCAAAAAGGGACAATCAAGGCACTTAAGTTAAGGGTGGAAACAATAAAATTTCAAAATAAAGTTATGTATTCTGGACTGGATTCCACAAACTTCCACAAAATCTTCTGCTTTCTCACACTGAAACCCAGAATGTGTTTTGTATTTTTGCGCCCTCTATCCTTAATTAGATATTTGATTTTGAACAGAATGTTAACAGAACTAGTCAAATGAACAAAGTGAGAAGTACAAGTTTTATTTCTTACCCTCGGGTAGCAGAGCCATATAAACCAAGTCTTGGTTTAGCTCAGAACTAAAAAAGATTGTTTACAGCTACAAATTAATACCATTTCAGTGGAAAACAACTTTGCAATTTAAATTCAATTGAGCTTTGATTAAAAATTAGCTTTGATTACAAATTAAGGATAGTAGTCTAGATAATAAAAACATTTAATTGCAAATTGTTGCATATGATATATTTTAATTTTTCAAAACAACTTTTGGAGTGACAAATAATTTTTGGATTGACAAATAATTTTTTACATTTCACTAAAAGATACAATTTTTTTTGTCTGAGTTTTGCAGAGGAAATTTTAACATTAATTTCAGATATTCTTGCCACATGAAGTTTAAAAAAGGGAATGCTCTTTCATTGAAGGTAATGTATGAAGTATCTGGAGTTAGTAGAAAATACAGGTCATATTTAAGTTTTATATCATGCTTCTAAAACAAACATAACATCAATTTATTCAGCTCTTAGAAGAACTTAGTTTTAAATGTTTAAATTACATCTGGTTTTCATTTAGACTAAGCAAACACACAGTTTTCCTCCAAAGTAAAGTTTGTTAGTCTTTTTGTTTTCCACTATACCTACAATCAGCCTACAACATAAAGAAAAAAACCCCTCCAACCAACCAAACAAAAGTATTCTGCTAATTGTTGAAATCAAGGCTATTTTATAGACAAATTTTTATACAAGGAGGGTTAAATGCATGCAAATCTCTAATTGTGGTGATCTAAAATTCTGATTTTTAGATTCTGGCCTTTGAACAACCATGCACCTAAGGAGGCATGGACTGCGGCGAACAGTAAGGAAGTTTGCAGGCTGGCTCAGTAGCTCACGGAGAGGGTTTATCATTTGTATAATTAAGAATTAGTGAACGTGCCAATGTATGTAATAGTAGAGGATGGAGACAGCAGCATCTGCGCCTTTCCTAGTTGTTTTAAGAGAAAGGGCTACATCCAACAAAAGGAACACAAACAAATATTCTGTAGAAGGAATGGCAGTATAACTGCAACAAGGATAAGGTAGGAAATGGAGTTCCATAAAGAAACATAGATTGAATTTTGAAATTTAAATGCTGGGATTTTCTTTCTTTTGGAAATCACACTTTTTACCAAACACGTCCAAGTGACATAAAAGCTGAAGTCTATACAAATTACTGACAATAGTTCACATATTATTTGTATAAAGAGCTAGTTTTGAACAAGGAAGTGAGTTTTCCATCACTCTCTTTAAAAAAAAATGATCTTATAAACTCTATTGTTTAGGTTTTTAAGAAAATGAGATTTTGCAGATCGTTGTATGATTTTACTGGCAGGAGAAGGGATCAGTGTTCCTCTTGGCTATTAATAACTATTACATGACTGTTTGAAGCAGTTATTGAACATTATGTACCACATTTGCATTTCAGTTCAAGTTTTGTTCTACTGATACTTCCCATATTTAGAAACCTCTTAGCTCTGTAAAGACTTCCTTGCTTTCCTCTACCTTTTCTTTACTCTTTTTAATTTCCTCTCCAAGCACTTTAGTCACTGGAAAGGAAACCTAAGATTAACATGGACAATCTCTACTATCTCCTTAACACAGGGGCTGTTTCTGAAATTTTTGCTGCTTACCTAACAAAGAAGGAGTTTTGTTACTTGGCAACTCTGCCTATCTGTTAGGGCTACTGTGCAAGGACAATGTGTTAGGGTGCTATCCCTGCTTGAAAAACGCAAATACATCTCAGAATGAAACTGGAGATCCAGTTAGAGCAGGGTAAACTCCTAGAACTCGGCTAAGTTTATCTAATAAGCTGTCCAAAGATGTGAAATTAGTTTATCATAGATACTATACTGCACAATATGCTTTTGTTTATATTTAAACTCTTGAAATTACTTGAACAGTATATATGAAGTACTCTTGTTAGCTAAGTGCTTTTACAAGTGTTATTGGAATCAGAGTAACAAACACAGGGAATTTTATAAAAATGCTATACTCCAAAATGATGAGGCCTATTATTTAAAGGTGCTAATTACATTTGTAATATAGGTATATAATATCCACGTGCATTACCCACATGTATTGCAGATGGTAGGCTCCAGGAAGGTATTCTACAATCAACACAACATTTAAGTAACAACTTTTTCAGGCAGGAAGGAAGAAGCATGTGGGATAAAAATCAAGTTATAGGAAATCTGGAACCAGGTGAGATAACTCATAACAGATTAGTGCTTTTTCCCCCCCAAAAAATGTGTTCCATCACCCTCATTGCAATTTTTTTTTTCCTGTTATCTAATCTGAATCTGCTTACTTCTATTTTAAAACCATTATCATCATCCTATCACAACAGGCCCTGCTGAAGAGTTTCTCCACCTCTTTTTTATAAGCCCCCTTTAGGTACTGGAAGGCTGCTATAATGACTCCTGGGAACCTTCTCTTCTTCATGCTGAAAGCCCTAACTGTCTTAGCCTGTCCTCATAGAAGAGGTGCTCCAGCCCTCTGATCATCTTCGTGGCCCTCCTCTGGACTTGTTCCAAGAGGTCCATGTCCTTCTTATGTTGGTGGCTCCAGAGCTGGATGCAGTACTGCAGGTGGGGTCTCATGAGAGCAGAGTAAAGTTGAAGAGTCACCTGCCTTGACCTGCTGGCCAAAAGAAATCTGGTTTGTTCTAAACTAAAAGTAAAGAAGAATATGTTATTTTATCTGGAAATGAATCACAGAATCACAGAATCATAGAATACTTTGGATTAGAAGTGATCTTTAAAGGTCATCTACTCCAATTCCCCTGCAAGTAGCAGGGGTATCTTCAACTAGATGAACACTTCTCTAAATTCAAATTTTTATGAAAAAAAAATGTATGAAAAAATAACTTTTCATGCAACAACATGTATAAAATGCTTAGCACCTTAACTCCAGGCACTATTTTCACGATGTGATCAGCAAGCACGCTTTACCCTAGGCAATAATATTAGCATTAAATGGGTCTGGTCACATTCAAGACTTTGACTAACTGAAATGAATTTGAATGAACACTACATTACTGTAGTTATAATGATTTATTTTGTTCAAGACCATTTTTGTTTGTCAGTTTGTACCAAAGTAAGTAACACATATATTTCAAAACAGTCCCCCCTGAAAGAATGGCAAACATACTGCTCTCATATTAAACCAGCTCAGTGGAAAAATAGTGAGATTATTGTTACACAATTTTTCTAATTGTATGACTCATTTCTTTTGTGAAAAGCTTCTAGATTTCCAGGTCCGAAGGAACTCTTCTAATCGACTAGATACACAACTGAATACAAGGACTCAGCAACCTGATCTGGTTGAAGATGTCCCTGCTCCTTGCAGAGGGGTTGAACTAGATAACCTTTAAAGGTCCCTTCCAACCTGAACCATTCTATGATTCTATGACTCTCAGCAAATAATTTCTAAAACAAAGCTCTAACATCTGACTGAAATGAAATATATATTTTTATAGAAGTGTTCCAGACTTGAAGACATCAACAAGCTGGTAATAGATTTAAAGCATACTACTTCAAGTTCATGAAATATTACAACTACTAGAAATTTGATTAGAACACCAATTGAGACAAAATCAATGCTCTTTAACATTTGTCCTTCAGAAATACAAAGTATTTTTTATCAGTATCTGCACATAGACATCAATCCATAGGAAAGATTTTGAATACCTATCAGTATTATTAAGTGTTTTCATGAAGACTGAAAAATAACAATTCCAGTTATTTATTGCTGCTGTTTTCAGTATAGCTCTGACCGTGTAGCAACCTGGAGGATAACTCCAAGGCAGCAACTTGGAGCTTCCAGCAAAGCTGGACTCCTCTGTCTGCCTGCTCAAGAACTGTGCGTGGAACTGGAGAGACTTAAAGCTCTGACAAGTTTGATTGAAATGCCTTAGATAATTCATCTATCTTCCATCAAATATAAGCACAACGAGGTTGTTCATATCTTGTCTCAGTTGATTACCTGTGATTATGGAAACTCTGATTGCTTAGCTGAGGTACATGAGGTAATGCTTGGGGGTTGGAACTAGATGATTTTTAAGGTCCTTTCCCATCCAAATCATTCTATGATTCTACACACTGAAGACTTCTAGGACTGTGGAAGGTGGCCTAGGCACTTTGGCACAGCTGGCTGTCATGGAATAAAGCATCGTCCAAGACAGTAAACCAAGGCAAATTTATATTTATATTACATAATATATGAATGAACTAAGAGGTTTGTTTCAGGTCAATTATATATTATTAATTGAGATTTTTGCTCTTGAAGTACTTATTAGCTTGAATAAAGATTATCTAGGAATATATACATTCAGCGGTTGCTAATGAAGTAGGAGACAGAAAAGAACTTGCCTTTTCTTCTGTATCTTCCATGTCCTGCCATGTAGTGTAAGTAGTGCAGATAAGCAGGTGAGAATGGATATATTTATTTACTGACTATTCCCCAAAAGGTAGTTTTTCAGTAGATTTTAAATTCTGTGAATATAAATAAGGATTAAATAAGAATAAGGATTAAATTTAAAATGTTATTTTTTTTTTCAGTGGGCTGATGTCAAGTTCACTAAGTTATCCAGGTGTTCTGTTGAATATATATAGACTTCCACTGACACTAGTAGATTTTGAATCAAGGTGAAACTGAAGGATTGAAATTTTTCAAAAGTTTAGAGTTACTGAAACTGAAGGCTAGAATTTAAATCAGCATGTAACCTTTATGAAATAGTCAATACCACAATTATTATATACATTTTAGCATAACAACAGATACAATTTGTATATTTGCATAAAAAGAACTTGCACTTTTCTTTCACTTGAATGAAACACAGCCCTGCACTCATTTCAGTAAAAGCAGTGTTTGACATTAGGTTTGCCTAGAAGCATTACTCCAAAGATTGCTATAATATGAAAGTCTAAAAGGATATCTTTCACAAAATCTTTTTTACCAAGTCAGTTTTCCTCCTGAGAACTTAACTAAGAGTTGAGGATTTTAAAATAAAGCCATCTGTGTACTCAAAACTATTTTATCTTTGCCTTTCTCAGTTCACAAGTATGCTGTCCACAGCTTGAAGAAACTTCAAATACTCTGTTCTGAATGCAGTTATTTACCCCAAAAGTTTCTGATTGCGGAAAAAGATTTGCTACATTTGATTATGTTTGATGTTTCTACTGTCAATTTAGAGCTACATGTAGATTGCATAATGGAATTACGTAGAGGTTTCAGCACATAACGCACATTCAACTTGCCTAGTACAACTTGTGACAGCATGTCTGTGTTTCAGGTGGAGAATTTCAGCATGAGGGAAGGTTAAAAGTGTCAACAATTCAATGAGACAGCTGTCCACTCAGATTGAGTTTTAGCACATTTCTGAACTGCTGCAGAAGAAAATCAAGGGCTAGAGAAATGTGCAGTTTTCCGTACAATGTTATTCTTGGATGGTGCTTAGATGCTATCTGTGTTTGAAGCGGGTCCGGATTGCAAAGACATATAGACTCCTCTTTAACATTTCATTATTTTATTGCATCCTTATGTAAGACTACAAAATTTCATGTCAGACACTCTGGTGATTTGACATAAATAATGTCAAGTGACATAGAATAGTAAGAGACCAATAGTTATAAACAATGGGATATGAATTACAGAAAATTAAAACGTACCTGAAATTTGCCAATTACTTCTATTCAGCATCAGCACTGCCCAAGAGAAGTACAAGCACAAGCTGTGGTGATTTCCTTGCATTCTTGCTCTGTTGTATTATATTACTTCATATACAATATGGTAAGTCACTATAATTAAATTGAAGCCACATGCTTAAAATCTGGACCATAATTTAATTTACCGTGATATTCAGTATATAGGAAACCAGAAGTAACATAGACTTTGGAAGGAAATAGCTTGGAGGTTATCTGACTCCTTTAAATTAAAAATAAATTAGAAAATGTAGGAATGTCTATTGTTTGTTTGTCCACATAGTGGAATGTTTCCTGATTTCCAAGAAAGAAGTTGCAGAGGAATTTGATTTGAATTCAGACTAAGTAGTGCTCATAAGGCAAACATCCCTGCAACACAAGGTTAGTGTTGGCTGTGCAATATAGGGCCAAAGGCTGCACGTGATTCTCGTAATTCAAGTAACTATATACTGGTACTTTATTCTCCGTTTTGATCAAATCAATTTAAAAATAGTGTTTGTATAAGTAGCTGCATAGTCTGCTCCCTCAGAATTTAGAAACCAATATTTGAACATCTTTGTATGACCCAGAGATATGTCTGGTTAAAAGTAAGCAATAATCTTCTCACTTCCAGTGTGCATCACTTCAGCTCGTTGGAGTTAGTTTCAAGGACTGACCATTTCCATTGGACTGGAAAATCCACAAAAACTTGATTTACATTTCTCCCCCACCGCAAATAAATTTTAAACTTCATTTGAAACTTTAATTAAACCTTTTCAGCAAGGCCAAAATCAAATCCTTTACTGAGTTAATTTTTTTTTTTTTAAATGACTGGTTTTTCTTTTTTTTTTTATTTTTTTTTTTTATTTTATTTTCCAAAATAACCCTTAGACCTTTATGGAAATAGAAGTCCTGAACTCTGTGAGTATGATTGGTCTGTTGAAACTTTCAGAAAATTCAGCTAGTTCAGCTGTTGGATCAGCACCTAATTTTCTACGTGCTTTTCTGAGCCACATTTCTTAAAAGGCTGAAGTTACTCATCATGCATCCTGAAATGTTTTCTAGGTTTTCAACTTAATTGACTTCACTGGAAACAATTTTCATTTTGCTGTTGTTGTTTGGTTTCTTTTAAATAAAGTGAGTTGCTTCAGAATTTTAATAACAGAAAGGGAAGGATTTCATTTTACCAGTCCTGGAAACTGGGTAGATAACAAGAAATAGGTTTTTAAAAGAATTCTGATATGTGGGATTTATTTTAATTTAATTTCTGAAGAAAGCTTCATCTCTGACTATCAGAAAGAAGATTTAATTTTATTTATGCAACAAGGAATTTAAACATTATAGAAAGGTACGAATTTTTTTTTTCCTGAAAAAACACTGATGATAGAAGGAAGTGAGTTTTGTGTAGCATATCAATAACGTATATATGTGTTCTGAAATTCATAAAGAAAAGACAATGTCATGGTACAAAGTTCTAAAGAGATAGTTAACGGAAGACGTTTCGAAGAAATAACAAATTCATCAAAACGATAGGACATGCTGCTAATGAGATTCTTCAATTACCTTATGTGTATTAAGAAACAAACAGTATATGAATCCTCAGACTAAAACCTGAAGACATTGGGGGCTTCATTTTTATATTTCTCAATCTAAAGCTAAGAATTATTAAAGTTGAGTTGTCGACCTACTGTGTTACATTACAGTATAGTTTCAGCTGCAATCTTTCTTTCATATTTCCTTTTTATAACATCCATGGTTTTTGTGCCACAGTAGAGTAGAAGACTGCAAAAATAATAAATTAGTTTATACTTACCAAAATAGTAGTTTTTATTAAAAAGTTTATTTTTCAAATCACAAGAATATGTAGTGAGTGGATCAGTTTAATTGGGAAACATATTTTAGAGTGTTTAATAATAGTAATGTGCTCAGAGATCTAGTTGTTGTGTCTGAACAGAGCTAAATCCTAAAAATTAACTCTGTTTACACATCTAGTTACATTTAAAAGGTGACCATGTACTAAATTTTAAAAGCAAATACTTATTCCTTTCATAAACAAAGAAACAAGTGGTCCAAGTCTATGTAGATATTTGTGCTACAAAAAGTAGACAATCTGAATAAAGGTTTCAGTAATATTTTCTTTGATCCACATGGGATTGTTGAGTAATAACTTACGGTATAGTTTACAGAAATTATGAATAAAATGTTTAGCAGTGATCCAAGCCAAATCATAGAATCATAGAATCATAGACTAGCTAGGGTTGGATGGAACCTTTAAAGCCCACCTAGTCCAACTCCCCTGCAAGAAGCAGGGATATCTTGAACTCGACCAGGTTGCTCAGAGCCCTGTCCAACCTGGCCTTGAATGTTTCCAGCGATGGGGCATCCACCACCTCTTTGAGCAACCTGTTCCAGTGTTCTACAACCCTCATCATAAAAAATATCTTCCTAATATCCAACCTGAATCTATCTCCCTCTATTTTAAAACCATTACCCCCTTATCACAACAGGCCCTACTGAACAGCTTCTCCCCATCTTTCTTGTAGGCCCCCTTGAGGTACTGGAAGACTGCTATCAGGCCTTCCCGGAGCCTTCTCTTCTCCAGGCTGAACAGCCCCAACTCTCTCAGCCTGTCCTCAGAGGAAAGGTGCTCCAGCCCTCTTGTCATCTTTGTGGCCCTGTACTGGGCCCTCTCCAGCTGGTTCATGTCCTTCTTATGTTGGGGACTCCAGAACTGGACACAGTACTCCAGGTGGGGTCTCACCAGGGCAGAGTAGAGGAGCAGAATCACCTCCCTCGACCTGCTGGCCACGCTACTCTTGATGCAGCCCAGGATGCAGCTGGCCTTCTGGGCTGCAAGGGTGTATTGCCAGCTCATGTCAAGCTTCTCATCCACCAGCACTCCCAAGTCCCTCTCCTCAAGCGGATGCACAGGCTAGGAAATATGGAGGAAGAAGAACCATACTTACATGTCTATGTATGTAGGTTATCCTGAACACTGGTGTTAGTGTTAAAACTGTGGGATGACATATGGAGAAGATATGGATATGTGAGAGGTGATGCAGGAATTACTTTCTATTTATTGACAAGTTGAAAGTTGTACAACTTCCTGTTTGAGTAGTACTTTAATATAGTGTGATGGTTTAGCCTGAGTTACCACACAGTTTCTTGCTCACCCTCCCCCTCCCCAGCAGATCGGGGAGAGAACAGTGAAGGAAGGAAAGCTCCTGGGTTGAGATGAAGACAGTTTACTAAAATAGCAAAGGAAAACTACAATAATAACAGAATATAAGGATATATAAGGTTCGAGGATTAAGAACTGCCACTGTGCTCGGAGAGCAGGTTCGGGATCATCTAAGGAACTTGAAGGTGCACAAGTCGATGGGACCTGATGAGATTCATCTGTGCGTTCCGAGGGAACTGGCAGAGGAAGTTGCCAAGCCACTGGCCATCGTATTTGAGAAGTCATGGCAGTCTAGTGAGGTCCCTGATGACTGGAAGAGAGGGAACATAACTCCCATTTTTAAAAAGGGGAACAAGGAAGACGCGGGCAACTACAGGCCAGTTAGCCTCACCTCCGTGCCTGGCAAAGTCATGGAGCAGATTCTCATGGAAACCAGGCTTAGGCACATGGAGAGCAGGGAGGTGGTTGGTGACAGTCAACATGGCTTCACCAAGGGCAGATCGGGCCTGACTAATTTGGTGGCCTTCAATGACGGGGTGACAGCATCGGTGGACAAGGGACAGGCAACGGATATCATCTACCTGGACTTGTGCAAAGCTTTTGATATTGTCCCGCACGACATCCTTCTCTCTAAAGTAGAGAGGCATGGGTTTGATGGGTGGACCACTCGGTGGATAAGGAGTTGGCTGGATGGCCGCACTCAGAGAGCGGTGGTCAACTGCTCAATGTCCAAGTGGAGACTGGTCACCAGTGGTGCCCCTCAGGGGTCCGTGTTGGGCCAGGCCCTGTTCAACATCTTTGTTGGCGACGTGGACAGTGGGATAGAGTGCACCCTCAGCAAGTTCGCTGATGACACCAAGCTGTGTGGTGCCGTCGACACGCTGGAAGGGAGGGATGCCATCCAGAGGGACCTGGACAGGCTGGAGAGGTGGGCCCGTGCCAACCTCATGAAGTTCAACCAGGCCAAGTGCAAGGTCCTGCATCTGGGTCATGGCAATCCCAGGCACAAAAACAGGCTGGGTGGAGAATGGATTGAGAGCAGCCCTGAGGAGAAGGACTTGGGAGTGATGGTGGACGAGAGAGTCAACATGAGCTGGCTCAACATGGCCCAGAAGGCCAACCGCATCCTGGGCTGCATCAAGAGGAGCAAGGCTAGCAGGTTGAAGGAGGTGATTCTGCTCCTCTACTGTGCCCTGGAGAGACCTCACCTGGAGTACTGTGTCCAGTTCTGGAGCCCCCAACATAAGAAGGACATGGACCAGTTGGAGAGGGCCCAGAGGAAGGCCATGAAGATGATCAGAGGGCTGGAGCACTTCTCCTCTGAGGACAGGCTGAGAGAGTTGGGGCTGTTCAGCCTGGAGAAGAGAAGGCTCTGGGAAGGCCTGATAGCAGTCTTCCAGTACCTCAAGGGGGCCTACAAGAAAGATGGGGAGAAGCTGTTCAGTAGGGCCTGTTGTGATAAGGGGGTAATGGTTTTAAAATAGAGGGAGATAGATTCAGGTTGGATATTAGGAAAAAAATTTTCACAATGCGAGTTGTAGAGCACTGGAACAGGTTGCCCAGAGAGGTGGTGGATGCCCCATCCCTGGAAACATTCAAGGCCAGGTTGGATGAGGCTCTGAGCAACCTGATCTGGTTGGGGATGTCCCGGCTCCTTGCAGGGGGGGTAGACTAGATGACCTTTGAAGGTCCCTTCCAACTCTAGCCATTCTATGATTCTATGTTTCTATATTAAAATATACAAAATTAACAATACATTTTCTCGCCACCCGATGTCCCAATGACCGCTACAGCCCGTCCTGAGCAGCAATCACAGAAACAAAACCGAGCAGCTAGCAAGGGAGTGAAAAGGGAGCCAGCAAGGTAGAGGCAATGATGCCAATGGACAAGAGACAGAGAAGGATGCCAGCAAGGCAGATTCCTGTCTTGGGTAACACCTATTTATATACTGAGCACGACATTTATGGCATGGAATAATATCTTTGGCCAGTTTGGGTCAATTATTCTGTCTGTCTTTCTCCCAGCTTCCTGCATTTGCACATTAGTGAGACCTGGAAAGCCAGACAGTGTCCTTGGTCTCATTAACAACAACTCATATCATCCGGGTGTTTTATCAACATTCTTCACACACGAAATCCAAAACACAGCAGCTACTGAGAGGAAAATTAACTCCATCCCTGCCAAAACCAGGACATATAGATATACTCATAAGACAACACGCTCCTCAAGGTCATGACCCCAAGTCTGTTGGTATTTAAGAAGCATTTGGATAATGCTCTTAGACATACAGTGTAAAACTTCTAAATTGCTGCACTCGATGATCCTTGTGGCTGTGTTCCAACTCAGGATATTCTGTATAGTTGCTTAGTTGCAATACTGAAAAGCAACACAAGTCATAGTAAAAACACTGGAAAATAATCAGAGGAGTTTCTCATGCTTACAGAGATGTATTTGCAAGCTACATAATTTGAAAGTTCATTCCTACGTTTCTGAAAGCACATAATTTCTTTCACAATTACCTGAAAGAAGAAAGCTGAGATTCCAGGTTATATGAATTTAACATACACATGTAGATGCTGTAGCATGATTTACTTTTTCTTTTTATGAAAGTCTGATACACAAGGACATCTTTGATTCTGTCATAGAAAACAGTAGTGATTCTTGTTAATTAAATTCTTGTAAGCCTACTTGTTTTTTCCTTTTTATGAGGCTTAAAAAATGGCATGAAACAAGAGTTGTCACTGTTCCATGCCTGATTGTATTTTTCTTCTCAAATCACAGGCAAATCATCAGAAGCAGGTTCGTGCTGCCTTACACAAAGGATAAGTATCACCAGTTACCACACTACAACTATTTTGCAGCACTAAGGCTGAAGTTTCACTTTTCTGAGACTTGTCCCATCTCACAGGCATGTCTCTGCAGACAGAGTGTTTTCTAACCTGTCCTGGTTCTGCTGCACACATTCAGGATCTGTCTTTCTGCCCACTCGACACATAGGGTTTAACCTGTAGCTAAATCTAGGGCTCAGGTACGTCTAGGTGCTTAAATTCATGGCATGTCTATGTCGCCAAAACTCTCACCTACTAAAGTTAGGATCATTTTTCAGTAGGAGTAGACATCTTATAAGACTTAACAGATTAAATGTAGAGATAAAAATGAATGGCTGTGAAGTCTTCAGAACATAAATTAACATTCTCACAAAAAAAAAAAGAAAAAAAAAAGAAAAAAAAGTGAACTGTAATTTTAGCTAGATCAATTTCCTGATTGTCCTGAAAGGTAGACCCAAACTGGGCAATTTTCATTATTATAGGTGAGGGAGGTGTTAGGATACTTGTAGATGTGGCACTTAGGGACATTTAGTGGTTTAGTGGTGAACTTGCCAGTGTTAGGCTTATGGTTGGACTTGATTATCTTAAGGGTCTTTTTCAACATAAATGATTCTATGAAAATGTAAATAATCCTCATTAAATGTGCATTGGAAAAGGCAGATCCTAATTCCTTCTCTGCTTGATACATCCAGGAGCTAGCCTTGCTCTCAAGCAAAATGTACCTCTTCAGAATCACTGCAAATGAAAAATTTTATGGATCTTCACAGAAATTGCTACTTGCTCCTTCTCCTCTTGTTCATGCATATACATTCATTTTCAAGGGCATACAGACAGAACCAATAAAATTATATTTATTTTATAACTACACCATCACAGAAAACAAACATTTTCCACTTCTAATTTTTTGGTTCTCAATACACGTAAGTTGGTGTTTGCTTCTCTTGTAGAATTTTACTGGTGTAAAATACATCAGCTGTGAACTTTCTGGTGAAATATAGATAAATACTTCTTATGGGTACTTGCAGGAAGGATGGAGGACTTGTGCTGTGTCTAGTCTGAAATAGGAATCATCAAGGTACGAATTAACTCTGTGCAGCTCTCTACACACTTGATGCCTATTTGAAATGTAAGGTTGGTAAATTACAATCATTTTAGATAAATATCAGCTAGCTAATCTGTCTGACTCTGAGAAACTACCCAAATGTAGTTGTGGTTGAAGCAGCTCATTGTATCTGCAGTGTATTCAAGCAGTTTAATTTTTGTTGCTCAAAGACTCTGTCATACCCTAGGGATGTGCTGGAATGGTTTCATTGTAATCAGAGGCTCTATGCACATGAAGGATTTGTTAAACTCATTCTGATCAGTTCATTAAAAGCTTGAATGCCATTTGAAAGCCTTCTATACTGATTGAATTTCACTCAAAAATTCTAATTCACAGTAATAAGCAGAGAGCAAATTTACAATGGGGATGGAGAACAAATAATACCCATTTTCCTGCGATTTATCTTGTTTGAACAGTACTGTCTCTCCCGTGATGTGACCCAACAATGCACTAGTACTCAAAAAAAATTTTGATTATATTTTTCCATTTTCTTCTCGGGTGTATCTTGTAGATGTATTTATATGAAGGAAATAACCATGGAGGAGATTCTGTCTCAGAATTTAGAAAGCACTCAATAAAAATTTGTAAGGCTATGCCTTCTTTCCTCATTTAAACACATGACTTTTAATATTTTGCTTCAGTACAAGCCTTCAACAACACTAGGCTGTATTCCATTCAAACAGTTTTGTCCCATTAAAGTACTGCGTCATAAAACATGGACCCCAAGTGATCTTGCAGTGTCTTGTAGCTCAGATATGATACGATTTCCCAGTGAAATGCATAGAATCATAGATTTTGCATTTCTGATGACATATTGTGTTCTATATTTTCACTGTTAAGAGGCAAATAAGGTTGCTACAAAATGAAATGAACTGGAAGAAATAAATCCTGTTTACCAGCTAAAGCAAGTATTTATATGCTGTCATTATGCCTTAAGATGGTCTGATCAAATGCAAAGGAAATACTTAAGCTTCTGTTGCAAATTTTTATGCAGCATAATTAAGTTATTAATCTGTTTATAGAAGAATATAAACATGTTTGTCTTTCAGGGTCAGATAAAAGGCCCATTAGCCAAGTATTATGTACTTTGTAGGGGCCAAGGCCTAGGGAAGATGGTGAAAACAGGAAAAGTCCACAGTAATATTTCTTCTGCATATACCAAGGCCCTCAAGGAACTTCCTGAAACAGAGATGATGTCTATGCATACAGTTATAAGTAACATGCATAATGGTGAAAATAAATTACTGTCTATGGTTTCCATAATCTGGTGACAATAGGAGACAATATCCAACCTAGTGAGACTTGCAAGGTGCTCATTTACTGCTGATGTCAACAGCACACAAGTGAACAGAGCTTGTCTCACAACTATTTCAGAGTGTTATAGGAGGTTTTGGCTAATTCACTTTTTTTTTTCTAGGTATCTTCTTGTTATGGTCAGCTTGGATCTTTGAAATTTAGGTAACAATCTATTTTGTAAATTAAGCTGTAATTTATGACCTCATTGGGTTAGAAAAAGACAAATAAAACAGAGGTTCAGTCTCCTTTGTGCAGACTAGTCTAACATCCATTCTCTAATTTGTTGCTTCATTAATTCGTTAGTTCAGTAACTTGCACCCCAATGAGCAAAACAGTTACCTGGCAGGTGGAGAGAGTGATGATACTTCTTCCTCCTTCATGGTGCAAGTGGCCGGGAGGCAGGAAAGCCTCTTTGGTCAAGCTGTTGTTGGATCCACTTCAAAAGCTTTTTTTTGGATAAGTCAATGTATTTGTATCTTGCAGTTTGGAAGTGTCGTAGTTCAGCCCCGATCAGGACCAGACTACGCAATCTCTCTCTCAATCCCCCAACCCTCCGAGAGAACAGGGGGAGATAATATAAGAAAAACGGCTCGAGGGTTGAGATAAGGACAGGGAGAAATCCTTAAAGTTACCATCATGGGCAAAACCAGACTCGACTTGGGGAAAACTATTCATTTATTACTACAACTAGCAGGTGAACGAGACAGAGAAACAACATAAACCTCCTTCACCCCTCCCTCTTCCCAAGCTTAACATTATCTCTACTATCTTCCCCTCCTCGAGTGGCACAGGGGTAAGAGGGAATGGGGGTTGCTGTCAGTTCAGTTCATCATGCGTTGTTTTACGCTGCTGCTACAAGTTCGGGGGAAGAACTCCTCACACTCCTCCCCTACTCCAGTGTGGGGTCCCTCCCACGGGCCACAGGCCTTCATGAAACTGCTCTGGTGTGGGTCATCTCTTCCATGGAGTCAGTCTCCCCAGAAAGGCTGTCCCAGTGGGCCCTCCACAGGCCACAGCCGCTTTCAGGCATCTTCCTTCCCCGGTGCGGGGTCCTTCACGGGCTGCAGGTGGATCTCTGCTCCTCCGTGGACCTCCATGGGCTGCAGGGGGACAACCTGCTCCACCATGGTCATCACCACAGGCTGCAGGGGAATCTTGGCCAGGAGCCGCATTACTCCTCCCCCACCTTCTTCACTGACCTTGACGTCTGCAGCTGTTTCTCTCACAAGAAAAGTTCTTCACAACAGGCTGGCAGATGCCTCTCAGGATCTCTTCACAACATCCATCTCATCTCCTCTCCACTTCTTGCAGCCAGGCCGGGCTGAGGTAGGCCCGGTTGGCCGTTCGGTGAGAGGCCAGAGGGTGAGGCCTGCAAGGCCCATGAGGCCTGCTCCTCCTGCTCTGTGCCTCTGCCCCTGCTTAGCTTCTTCTTCTCTTCTCTTCCCATTTTTTTTTCATGTTTTCCCTTCTTAAATATGTTATCGCAGAGGCATTATCACGGGACATTCTGCTCCCAATCAACTCAGCCTTGGCCAGCAGCAGGTCTGCCCTAGGCCTATCCGAGTCCACTGAACAAAGGGGAGCAACTTCTAGCAGTTTCCTACAGAAGCTACCACCTTAGGCCTCCCCTCAGTAAACAAAACCACAACAGAAGGTTTAGTCTAAAGCATTTCCATAAATTCAGAGAAACTGAATTCTTCAGTTTCTCTGAAGAACCTCTCAGTAAGTATGCAAAGACGACAGTTGCAGGAGAAAGCAGGCTGTAGCTGATAGTGCCAACAGGAGGGCTCATAGAATCATAGAATGGTTAGGGTTGGAAGGGACCTTCAAAGGTCATATAGTCCAGCCCCTCTCCAAGGAGCAGGGACATCCCTTACTAGATCAGGTTGAGCCTCAAGAGCCTCATCCAACCTGGCCTTGAACGTGTCCAGGGATGGGGCGTCAACCACCTCTCTGGGCAACCTATTCCAGTGTTCTACAACTGCCATTGTGAAAATTTTTTTCCTAATATCTAATCTAAATCTACCTCCTCTATTTTAACACCATTACCCCTTGTCCTATCACAGCAGGCCCTACTGAACAGCCTCTCCCCATCTTTCTTGTAGGCCCCCTTGAGGTACTGGAAGACCTCTATCAGGTCTCCCCAGAGCCTCCTCTTCTCCAGGCTGAACAGACCCAACTCTCTCAGCCTGTCCTCAGAGGAAAGGTGCTTCAGCCCTCTGATCATCTTTGTGGCCCTCCTCTGGACCCTCTCCAACTGGTCCATGTCCTTCTTATGTTGGGGACACCAGAACTGGACACAGTACTCCAGGTGAGGTCTCACCAGGGCAGAGTAGAGGAGCAGAATCACCTCCCTCGACCTGCTAGCCTTGCTCCTCTTGATGCAGCCCAGAATGCAGCTGGCCTTCTGGGCTGCAAGGGCGCATTGCCAGCTCATGTTGAGCTTCTCGTCCACCAGCATATCTCCTCCTGTCCACTGTGCCCTGTCAAAGGGTGTGACCTAATGGTGCATCATGCCCTAGCATGAGGTGTGTTTTTTGCCAAAACATGAGCAGGAGCTTCGTGAACTAACAGACCGTCCTCCCCCTTAGCTAGTCCTCCTGAATGCAAAACACATGAACATGCCAGACCCGAAGGTGCCAACATTATAAGAAGGCACACTGACCTGCTTCTGCTGGCATCTTGTGTCTCCTTGCAAATGCTGTAAAAATGTCCTAGTAACACCTGTCTCTGTAGCTGTATATGAATAACTTAGCACACAGAATTTTGCAAAGAAAAAACTTGGCTCTGTGCCTAGCTATATACTAAAAAGACATTTAGCAGAAAGTTTTGTCTATATAATTTTGTTTCTTTACCTTTGTTTCAATTCTAAAATGTTTCTATTAGGTAAACTATATCTTTGCTTGAGTTCCTCTTAATAGTTCAGATCTCCATGTGTAGCTCAAGCAAAATAAATTAATATACACAAAAAGGTTTTCCTCACTTTGTAGATTCATGCCATTGGATGATAGAGTAAAATATCTACCCTTCTTTTCAGTTTCCATAGGTTGTAAACATTATGCCATGGTGCATGAGAGGATAGACATAGAGCAGACTTTTAAAAGAAATATTACATTAGCACATCAAATATGTTTCTGGAACATATATTTACCTGAATATTTTGCCTAGTGAGAATATTTACCTGAATTATTTTGCTACAATTTAACATGAAAGATGAAGTTGTAAATAATATTTTTTGAAATTATTTTAAAATCACATTTTTCAATGCTTTTCAGTCTTTTTCAAACAAAATAGATTACTTAAAATATAAAAATTATACAAGATAATAAATTAAATAAATTATTTCAACATTCTCATTATCTCATCAATAACATTAAAATCATAGATTCATAGAGTGGTTTGGATTGGAAAGGATCTTATAGATCACCTAGTTCCAACTCCCCTGCCATGGCCACCTTCCACTAGACCAGGTTGTATTGTTAAGTTTCTTTTTGACTTATGGGTTTTTATTCATATGCTTTATTTATACTTATTTACACAAGTGTTTTTCTAAATGCTTTTATGTTATGATACTTTCATGTGTATTTAAAGTTGCTGAAGCCATGGAAGCCCCACATAATGTATTTACTTACACGGGTCAGATAGAAGTTTTATTTTATTCCGCAGAAACTGCTTCCATATTATCAGGTGTGACTGGATGCAATAGGTACAGAGAATCTCATATTTTTCTGTGTCACCTGAAGAAGTTATGCTTTCTTACAGATGCAAAAATCATGTAAAAAAAATCCTAGAATGTTTCTGGCTTTTCTTCTTATGATTCTGGCCTTCGGACTGTCAATTATTGCTCTACTGTCCCTGCTAGAGACTGAAACAATGTGCTACAGTGCCAAAGAAGGAATTCCTCTGTTTATCTTGCTGAAACACTAACTCTGAAGCCTTGTTTTAACTGATGACTAATTGGGCACTGGGACCTCTGCCAGGGAGGGACACATAGCGCAAGTCACCCACCTCACTGGGCAGACAGTTGCCCACTTCTCCCACTCCTTGAGCAAAGACCACAGTCTTAAAACCTGATGTCACATTTGTTTATTTGGAGAGCTTTTTGTTAGGGATTTTCCATGCTGTCCAGTCTAAGTATGTTACACCATCAAACTTTTTGTTGGATTGCTCCATTTCTGCCAGCAACCCTAGCTAATAAAAAGAACAGTTACACTTAGAAATTATAAAATATGAAATGTAACAATCTTTTTGTGTACTTGGCAATATATCTGGGCATTCAGTCAAATTTGAAGAAGAGAAAAATACTCACTTTCCTATACATATTTACACATCCAAAGCTCAGTTTTACAATGTTAATATAATTTTTTCAAGGATCTTATCTTCACATACAGTAACATCTGAGTACTGGAGCATCTCTTCTATGAAGACAGGCTGAGAGAGTTGGGATTGTTCAGCCTGCAGAAGAGAAGGCTCTGGGGAGACCTTATAACAGCCTTCCAGTACCTAAAGTAGGCCTACAAGAAAGCTGGAGAGGGACTTTCGACAAAGGCATATAGTGACAGGGCAAGGGGTAATGGCTTTAAACTGAAAGGGGGTGGCTTTAGATTATATGCAAGGAAGAAAATATTTACTGTGAGGATGGTAAGACACTGGAACAGGTTTCCCAGAGAAGTCGTGAATGCCCCATCCCTTGAAGTGTTCAAGGCCAAGTTGGATGGGGCTTTAAGTGACCTGTTCTAGTGGCAGGGGGGGTTGAAGCTAGACGATCTTTATGGTCCCTTCCAATCCAAACCATTCTATGATTCTGTGATCTGAAACAGTTTTCTGCCCTTTAAATCCACAGATGACTAACAAGCCCAAGATATAAGATATAATATTTTTCTTCTCTTAACTCCCTGTCGGTTTTTCTTGAAGATACTTGCAGCCCCCCAAAATCACTATTTTTAATACTGTTTTGAACAACACTTCTTTCCCCTTCCCCTTCCTGTTCCCCTTCCTCTTTCTCTCCTTCCTTCCTCTCTTCCCTCTTTCCCTTTCCCTTTCTTTTTCCCCTTCCCCTTCTCTTTTCCCTTTCCCTTTCCCCTTCCCCTTCCCCGTCCCCTTCCCTGTCCCCTTTCTTTTTCTCACTGCCTCTCTTTCAAACTCTTCCTCCTCCTCTTTCTTTTTTGTTTTGTAGTCTCTTGGAAAATGAAATCTCTTTTGATGGTTTAACGGAATATCTAATTCTCCACAGCAAGATATACTTCAAACCTTACTTAGAATACCATGTTTTTTCCTGGTCTAATTGTAAAAAGATTTTCAAATTAGTCTGTTTAGGGAGATTTCTCAAATGATTATTCAGATATCCAAGAGAAACGATACAATTATGAGTTAGACTGTGTTTGTGCAGAGAATGTCTAAAGACATCTTACATCAATTCCTACAAATGGCTGGGCAAAAAATGTTATGTAAGTATAAGCATAGAAGTTGTCTTGTAAAAGATCTGCTTTGGAAAAATACATTTTAGAGCAGAAAATTATAAGTCTAGCTAAAACTAAAAGCAGGATTGCAGGATATTTTGTGGTGGGCAGTAAGCAGGGAAAGGATCAGAATGAATACAAACAGACACCAAGCATCTACCACACTTGTCCACATTTATCTAAGATTCAGCGATTGTTTCAGAAAAAGAGACTACTTAGGAGGATTTCTTCAAGTATTATATTGCCATTATGACTTAAATAGCATGTGCTGGTGTTTATTAATATTGAGAACAATGACATGGGCAAGTTGATGTGAACAAATGAGCTCCAGTTATATCATATTTTAACATTGCTGCATATTAGGATGAACCAGACAGTGACTATTCCTTATGACTGTTCCCTTTCTATTGTGATTTTGCTCCTACTTTTACCAAGATGCATAACCAATCATTTCCCATTGAAATGTGGGGACACCTATATCTAGTCCACTGCTTTGTAGAGATTGTTAACAGGACTCATACTAGCCCAAGAATATTACTCAATTTCTCAAGTAGCCCATCTATGAACTCTTTCTTACACAAAGAAAAAGCACCTGCTCATTTTATCCTATCACTTATGTGAGCACTGCTGGAGGTCAATTTTTTTTCAGAGCCATCTTTATGTTCAATTGGTTGATTGAACATGAATGTTGTAGTAGAAGAAAATAATTTCTTACGAGAAAACTGGGAAATTAACTAACTAAAATATCTTGTGACTGTAGAGATGTCTGGGAAAATACTCTTAGAAATCTATTAGCCATGCATATTGGAAATTTCCAAATAATAGGAAATGAGCATGCATTTCACTTGGCTTTTCCTAAAATTAACTACTGGTATAATTGAAAACATAGAAATTGTGTGTGGAATTCTAGGTATTTATTCTTCCCAACTCCTCTTATATAGTTTTCCTTCCTCAGTTAAGGGATAAAATGAGCTTTAAATATCCTGCTTTTTCAGGAGCTTATTTTCTTTTCATAAGAGTCACAGAAGGAACATCAAGTTTCCTCATGATCAGGGATTCTTTCTTGGTTTAACAGATACAGCAAAACCTTCAGCAGTATGATCATAATTAGGTCATTTTCTTTACTTATCTAGAAGTTGTCTGAGAGAGAATTGAATGGTACAAATCATGATGTCTTCTGTAATAATTCATTTGTAGTGAAGAACTTTCACCCATCTTCCATTCTTCTTGAGGTTAATCCTGGTCTGCTGTACTGACCCTGCTTCTGCTCTAACTCTGTACATCTACTCTGCTATTAGAACAAAATTAGAACAAATCCGATGTCAGATATGATTTTAAAAGCTATGGAAAGTAATGATTTTTTTCAACTCCAATGATTCATCATGGCGTCATTCTGTTATAGCAGTTCTCATCAATATTCAGTCATAGATATGGACATAACATAAAAAGAAAAAATACTAGGTCATCTCTGACCTCTTTGTTTTTAAACTAAAGTAAGACTCAAACTATCTGTTCCAAGCGGACTTTGCTTAGTGCATAACCTAATGAGAGGGCAGTTTCTTTAATTCATCGTTATTTGCCCATGATCTTACTGCCTGATATTCCAGCGCTTGCCATTCCTGAGGACCAATCAGATTGTACTGACAGAAGGAAATAGTGGAAACCCCATGGACTGGTTATTCTCATCACCATCCCAGTTAGGTTATTCTTCCTATTGCAATGGGTAAAGTTTCTTCGTGGGCCATTTGTGTCTTGCAGACTTCCTCTGATACAAGACGACTGAGCTGAGGATGGACTGAACGGTTGTCAATGCAGCAGGAAGTCTTTATAATGAACTTGTAAGTATACTTTGAGTTTGAATATCCGTCTGCATATTTTTAAAGGATGAAAATATTCAGTCTGAAATGTGGGAAACATTGTTTTGAATAGGTTCGGAAACATTAAAAGACATTGTATTATTTGGCTGCTGAGTGCCAAAATTCATCTCCAAAATTTGCAAAACTGAGTTTCTTTCTGTTTAGCTTGACCTCTTTCCTGTTGTGGGTTATTGCAGTCAAAAGGACGTCTTCTTGAAATACAGGAGGATAATTCCAAGTGTAATTTCCCATAATTGAAATTTATGAAAATCTACTTCATTTAATAAGTATATAATATTCCTTCCCTATCCTCATGTTCAGGATTTGAGAGTAAACAATTACAGTATTTTGAATTATTCATATTGTAAAAAAGAAAATCATAAAACAAGAATAATCCCTCTTGGTTGCCTGATAATTAAAAAAAAAAAAGAGTCACTTTTAAAATTCAAGTACGTGTTTATTTTATCTTTTAGATTGAAGAACAAGCAAGTTTCCTCATCAGGCACTAAATTCAATCTTAATTAAGCTTAATTTTAATAAGGTTGTAGACATTACATTTTTCTAGGTAGTAAGGGCTGACATTCTCTCTTATGTTGATAGCTCTTGATCAGCTACTGAACATGAGGACTTCAATTCTATATTCTCACTGAGGGGATTTAAATCAAAGCAGCAGTCTGTGTACATACGTAAGTAGGAGAAAGGAGAGAGACATTCTTACAGCAAAATCCCCTGTCCTTTGCACATGCCAGAGATTGTAGTGGAAAGTAGTCTTGTATTTTGTTTTCATACTTTTATTTATTGTAAAGCAAAATCTGACCTGTATACATGATACTACAATTAGATTTATGGAAAATGTTGTTGTTTTAAAACCCTTTCTTTATTTACAAAGAACTTAAACTACAGTTCTTTATATATTATTTTTCTTCCCTAGCTTACAGTCCCTCAAGACCCAAGCCCAGGTAAGAGATAGTTCATGTCACAGCTAGTTTGGAGCTGTGCACACAATCACCAGGCAACCAAATTTGACCTGCAATCAGGTAGTCATTCGTAAGTGCTGACTCACTTTTATAAAGTTTCATTTACTTTTTTCTTTCTGAGGCTGCTATCTTGAATCTCTTTCCTCTGTCCAGATCCTGTTAGAAAACTTAGTGCAAAAGTTACTTCAGAGGAAGTGAAAAGAGAAGGAAGAACTGGCAGTGTTAGTGCATAGGCTTCAATGCCAAGTACTATAGTGTAACAGATCTAGTATTTTCAACAAATTTGTTTGTTCATTAACAATTAGATATGATAAGCCAATATTATTCCCTTTATGATATTTTGATCTATTTATAGGTCAAAAGAAAAACTTTCCTGATAGTTGTCACCTGCTCAGGCTTCAACAAGTTTTTTGTTTGAGCATATGTTCTGAAATCCTGGTATGGTGTGATACATGCTCAATCTCCACTATATTAAAGGTGAGCAGAGAAGCAGTTTACTATGTGGCACACTGCTGAATGTCTGGGAGAACAGCTCATTTATACTGGTGATCCTGATGTTGCCAATGGCTCCTGAAAAGCACTTGCTTACTATTGCTGTTGCCACTTTGCAAAGTTGAGTTGTGTCACTCATTTTGTCATTCTGTGCCAAAAAAATTCTACTCCTCTTCCTGCAAGATGGAACATAAAGTGCACAGAAGGAAAGAAAGAGAAGAGCAGAACGGCATTTTTGACTAAAAGGTATTTTTGTCCATCCTAAGAGAGAAAATGTGCCACTCAGATCTCACTGTCTTACATATGCCAACATATAGAAACTTTTTTTTTCTTTGTTAAAATAAGAATGCGTGATGATGGAAAACAAATGTTCAAAGGGAAACCATATTTGTGCATGCTGCACTGGAGACACTTATAAAGAACAATGGAAGTAAGTAATACTTCCGACAAAGTCTGTGCCTACATGGATTATCTCTGTTGTATTGTGGCAGTCTCATAAATTCAAAATCCATAGATGAGATTATTAAAAATGGTGGATCCCCATTTCATGAAATTTTTTTAAGAAACCATGAATAACATGAGAAAGATACAATCCACAAAGGAGGAGTTTGAGACAGGAATGCTTTTCAGTACTACTATTTTTCTTAAATGGTTTGACAGATTAATTTTCAAGGAACTAATCTTAAAAAAACCCCCAAGATATCTGAACAATTTGATATGCAGGCTAAGAATTACTTTTCAAACTTATATTTATTTTTCAGAAAGAAAAAAGAGAATGACATCGTCATTCTGTAGATTTTTCTTTTGGAATAGATAGGATAGTATAGTTTAATTACTCTCATTGTTTTCAGATGTAGTGTTTCTATATGGAAAAAAATAACACATGTTGTTTGTTAAACTCAAAAAAAAGACATAAGATGCAGCTTCAGAGTGTGGAATCACTTGAGAAGAGAATATGACATTTATATATTTTTAGGAATTTTTTAATTTTATTATTCCAGAATGAATTGACTTTGGGAATTTAGGGCTCTGTGACACTTGAGAGGGATGAATTGTGATGCTGGCTTTTATGATAAAGGATTCAATTTTTCAATTGTTTTTACTTCTAAAATTTTAAACATTCACTTAGCATGAGATTGATAATGGTTATTTGTCATATGGAAAATATGACTTGGATTTGTAGAATTAGTTCACATTTTTTATTCCTTGCCTTGCACCTCTTGGGTGATTTTATCCTAGTTGTATATGCTTTGGGAATAAAAACTACTAGCCTTCCTAGTAGATAAGTACACTTAAAAGCACATCCTCTTGTATAAACAGAGGCAGTGACATACATGCACGCAAGTATACACATACTATGCTGTCACAGTCTTGCCAGGAGTAGTACTGCTGTCTTCTGGGAATGCGGTTAGAGCTAGGGCCATAAATAACTTCAGAAAGATACTACACCTAATAAAGAGAACAAACTTCTAATCCCAAGCAGAAGCTACATAGATTTCTGTGCTAGCTGTGTGGCCCAAATCATGTTAGTGTCAGCTGAGCCTAGGCAGGAATCAGATTTCCCCTGCTTCTGCCTGTCACCCACTGCCAACCACAGGGAGTATTCTTACTGTTCAAGTAATAGTGTCTAAAAATGCCGTCTTGAGGGAAACATGGCAGCAACAGAATTAGGTTTTTAAAACTTTTTTTTTTTCAAAAAAAACCCCAAACCCCATAATGTTTGCAATGTAACAGTTCTTTACTTAAGGCCAGTAGACCAAAATTTTATAGTAGTTTTTATTTATTTTGAAATACAGAATCTGAAATGTCATATAAAACTGACCTGAGGACCTTCAGAGAAGAGGCTCCCTAAAAGTATGGTTAGTAGCATAAAGAGGCTTGGTATCCACAACTCCTGTTGATATAGCTTGATATAGCTCCTCTAATTTGTACTTTAAAAATACATTATACACTTTTTAAAAATTTTATTTGTTATATTTGTCACACTTTCCACTGCCTGTAGAGAAAGAATACCTGGAAGGAAACATTCATCCGAACAGTTCACTAAAAGTTCCCAGTGGAGTTCAATTTGAGATTTGGCTAGAGGCCTAGAGAGGTAAGGCACCCTTGTGCTTCTAAAATGTTGATTGAATTGACGAACAGGGGTTCAGCTCCCTATTCCATCACATAAATCCTGTGTGACCGTGGGCAAATTGCATACAATTCTGCTGTGTCTCAGTTCCCTTTGTGAAAGATGTAGTTTGTAGTAGTTCCTTGCCTCATAGAGGCATTGTGAGGGTAAATACATCAATAATAGTGAGGCATACAAGTAACAGAGTAACAGAGGTCATAGTGTACCATGGTTATTTTCTCCTCAATGGTAAACCTATTTTAAGTCAGTAGCTCCCTTGTCCTATTACAAACTGACTCCTTTTCCACAGGTATCATCACAAGATATCTCAATCTATGTGTCAATAATGCTTTTCTAAAATGCTTCCTCACGTTAATTTCTCCCAAAACCTACTTCTCATTAAGAAACATACAAAAGAGAACTAGGAAAAACAACAAAAATAAAGAGTAAAACCCCCTAAATTACAGACAATTGAAAGATTGTACAAAGTTAATTACAACAATGTCAAGGTCTACTCTTCATTTGACACTGGGAGTTGATGCTCATTTTTATTTATCTCTGCTGAGAAATTGGTTCACTAGGTAACTGTACAAGATTAACTCTTTGAGAATAATAAACCCATTGCCCATGTAAAAAAAAAAAGTCTTTATCTTTCTTCTTTTGCCTTTCAGAATTTTCTTGTTCTAGGACAAAACACTTAATAGTCTTTTCTCCTTTTTTTCCTTTCTCAAAGCCAGAAAGAACCAATTTGTCTGGATTCAAATAGACTTCTCTACATCTTCCATCCAGGGTTGTTCACTGGTACTTTTCAAAAATCCGAATTGTAATCAAGACCTCTGTTCATTTTCAGACTCTATTACAATTAAATAGTTGTTTATCTCAGAGATTCCTTATCTTTCTTCTCACTACTTCATAAATGACAGGTCCTTTTGAGGCTTTTTATTTTAGACCACCATAAACACTTTTATTCAAACTTCCTTATATTCTAAAGAAAATAAATAACTTGTATAGTCTTTATTTTGCCCATTCCAGATGATTTGTTTTTGCAGAGTCTTTGGCTTTAGGTCAGAAGTTAGAACACTTTGGCCTGTGTATAGATTGCAATGGGATACCACAGGTCTAGTAGATCTTTAAATAACCATCTCTCTGCAGCTTTTCTCCTCTTTTGCTCTGTGCTCAAATTCTTGCCTTAAGTCACTTCCACAGAGAAGAGTTTTGGAGAAGACACCTATATTACTGTCTATTTTCTGTGAAGCTCTTATTTTTTAAAGAACATCTTCAGACCTATGCAAATGGTTGCTGATATGCTGGCCTTGGGGATGCGATTAGTCTTTATTTCCTTAGCCTAAATTATGTATGCATAGTAATCTCTTACCGGAGAAATATAATTTGTCAATTAGACAAGTGACTAGAATTCATTTGGAACAGGTAAAAACCTAAGTATGTGTTTTATCCTTGACTGTCATAAGTAGGATTCATTCGTAATGATGTATGCTATGAGCAGAATGAGGCAGAATTACATCTGTGTTATGTTGTGCCTGCCAACTGGTAACCAGATGTCATTACAGACTTTACTAATTATCAAGGTTGCTTTTTGTTAGTATACTTGCTTACTACACACAAATGAATCCAAGAATATAACCAGACTCAGATGGTCTGCAAATGTACCTGGGGTGCAAAAATATCCACTCCTCATTGGCCAGGTGAATTCAGCTGTACTGAGTATCCTACACTGGAAATTACCTGTTTTATGCACTGTATCTATTTCCATTCTCATTAAAGCGGGCTGAATCTGGAATAATTCTGCTGATCTCAGAGAAGCTGATTTTCCATGTTTCCACATATATAACTATTATCAGGAGAAGGCCTCATATCTCTTATTCATCTACATTATTTATTGTGAATTAAGATCTAACCATTGTTTTAAAAGAAATTGTATCTTTTCCACTATAAATGGGAAATAAAGCCTGCAAACTTGTAGAATAATTATTCACAGTCATATTTATAATTAACAATGATGGAAAGTCTTTATTTAATATTATCACACGTAAGTGAAAGACTTAAGGCAAAAGTAATTAAGAGATGACAGAAAGAGAAAGAGTTATTGGTGGCCATCATGGCATTGAACAGATCTGGTTTTATATCTTGTAGGAAAAAGAAGATGTAGAAAAGTTATAACTGCACTTAAATTTAAATTATGTAGGATGACTGAGTTGCTAAAATGTTTCAAAATTAATCACTAATGAACAGTCACAGGAAAATCTGGAGAAATGAGAGGGAGAGAGCCGTATGACTTGAGGACAAGTTTGTGAATGAAGTGTGAGTAAAAACAAACCACTCCTCAGTATTGATGTACTACACTCGAACTGGGTTTAAATGACTTCACTTCAAGCACTGTTTGCAACTGGTATGCAGGTCGGTGCATTACAAAAAAGTTTTCGATCATGTCTAACATGGAAAAAGATCTATAAAATTCTAGAGAATGGATCTTAAATTAGATCATGTCATCCGCCAATGTACAGAAAGTCACAGCAGTTGTTAAAACTGATCTCAAAAAAATGCGAGTGAAGATGACTACAATTTGTACATGTGCATATGCTTGACTTTCAAGTCTTGTGGAAGTTTAGCAGCACCATGGGAATAGATGTAGTCCTGAACAGTAGCTCAGCACCTAGTATGATTAATAGTGGCATGGAGGGGCATCACAGCTGTGGCCTCAGAATGGGACTGAAGACAAATAAATAACTGAGCTTCTGTGACTGTTAGAAATGGATTGTATCTAAAAAGAACGAGACATTCACTGCTAGAAGAAGTTGCATGAAAGCAACAGAAATGGAGAAGATTTTTTAAAGGGCAAGACAGAACACAGGCAGTTGGAGGTCTCAATATGATCAGTGGGTGAATATGCCACTGAAGCGTTACACCATTTACGACACTCTAAGGGAAACTGAGGCAAATTGCTTATCTTAATACTGATACCAGTCTCATGCCACATGTCACAAGTGGAGTGTTGAAGAAAAGTTCACAATATGAACATCTGCCTGTGATGGAGGAGGGATTCTATCTGCCAGAGAATGCCAATTGAAATAATTAAATAATTCTGAAGTGTCATTCCTGGTAACTGGCATTTGGTGATGTATAAATCCAAAATAGACAGTATTCTTGCAAGGAAGTAATCTGAAATATAGTTCTACTTTGAAAAGTTATTATTTCAGTATGTTTCTTTATTAGTTTAAATGTCCAAACTATGTAGTTCCATATTCACACCTCTTTCCTTCAACAACTTTTCTTTTATTCATATTTTAGTCCTAGAGCTAAGTCTTTATTCCAAAATCCTAAATATTTTATTTTTCTTGGACTGCAAGCTTTGCAATGCTAATGTCTTTCCTTTATCTTAACCTTCCTGATAAGCAGCAGTAGAACAAGAGGAATCAGACCCTGAATGAACCCTCTACAGGGAACCCAGCTACAAATATAATTAACTAACAAGATAAATCTGTTATAAAGTTTCCAGAGGAACAAAAAGTCCAGCAAATTATTATACACTTGCTGTCCTTAAAGGAGGATTTAATTTGTACCTGTAGCAAGAACGTAATAACCTGTCTCTGGTATCTTCCATTATGTTGTTTTATATAATTTCTGTCAATATTTTGATCTCTTAGATGGCAATGGCAAGAATTGGCCACACGTTTCAAACACTTGGAAGTGGTGCCCCAAAATAATGTTACTTGCAATCTATTATATCTTTTAATCATTGAATACTTTCTGTGAGAATAAATTGCTCCCTTTAGTAAAATAGACATTTGACTGTCGTTGGAAGAAATAGTATTCTTAATCTCCTAAAGGATGCAGAGGAGCCCGTGTAAGATGTCATACTACCTTTGAAATAGCTGGTAATTGATCTACTGAGTATTATGGAAAAATAAAAATTTGAAAGATGGAAACATAGCATGTCACACTAATGTGACTTATTTCCAATTTTGCAGCTAAGCTTCTTGAAATGACTTCACAGATGGCTGTAGAAGCATCTCATCAAAAGCCTCAGAAACAGTTGTGAATAGAAGTCTAAAGTGAGGTACACTGAAATGAGTTTAGCTGCCCTGGAGAAGGAGTAACAAACAAAAACAATAGAAAATATTTTATTGTATTTATTTGGGGTTTTTAAAAGGGTTTACAAAAAAAAACATGGAAAGATTTTTAAAAACTAAGTATTTTGAAAAACATTGTGCTATTGAAAAACATTTTATATACATAATAAACAGTTCAGTGTTACCAAAATATACCAGTCTGACTTTTTTTGAAGGGAATATTTTTATAATTCATGACAAAAATATTTTTGAGAGAAAGCATGTTAGTTTATTTTATAAACCAAGGTTAAAAGAGAGTAATCAAGATGACATATTTGAATTGCATGAAAGTGTAGTATCTCAGGGACATTAATACCACCATTTTGGCAGATACAATTCTATTTTGTAGAAGATTTAGACTGGTTTGAGAATGTTTTTTTGCAACTGAATGTTCTCCCATAAGAAAGATAATTCAACTCCAACAAAAAAAGTCCAATTCAAGCAATGACAAACCAAAATGCTGGAGAAAAAAAAAAACAAAAAAAAAAGCACTATATTTGAGTACCACGAAGGGAATAAGTGTAGATATGCCCATATTAATGGCTTTTTTTTTTTTTTGCCTCTTATTTTGTTTTTGAAAAAACCTGTGTTTAAAATTAGAATTACAATTTTAGGTGGAATTTTAGTTGTTTCCCTTTCCCTCACTTTAGATGTAATAATAAATAATGGAAAAAGATCTTGAAGAAAATGTTCCAGTGTTTTAGATAGCAATATGGTCTTACTTTTACTTCTTTACTCTGAAAGAATTTTGGAGTATTCTTTCCAAATCAGTCATTTTCTCTGTACTTCATTTCCTAATATTTAAAATAAGGATAAAGACTTTTCAGTTTATAGAAAAGTTGTGCTGACAATTAGATTAAAGCTTATGGGCACTCATATACAAGATGCCATACTGAAGAGCATACGTGATACAAATTAAATAAAATTGCATTATGTAATCTAGAGTTTTGAGACTTAAATTACTGGTGCCTGTTGATTTTGCTGAAGTATGGCATATGTTACTATTAATAGCAGGGTAATGTATGTCTCAGTCACCTCTTACTGGTATAGGGTCTTCATGATTATGTTTCTATTAAGATGAAGATAAGATGTATATGTGATTTTCAGTGAAGGCTGTAGAGCAATTACCTTGGAATTACGATTCATATGAGTAAAATATAATGGATTTAGTGCTAGGTTCTATTTTTGTCATTTTAATAAATTTGAAATGGTATAAAAATAGCATTTGGGCCCAATCCTGAGATCTTTATCTTAAGAGATCCCAGCTAGGAGATACTTTTATAAGGTTTTTACTATTCAGCTATTACAGTATCTTTTACCTTAATTAATTTTGCTATCAAAGTTAATTTAAACTAAGTCATGATTATAAATATAGATGCTAAATATAGGAACTACAATTGATGTGATTAGAATCTAGCTTCTGTGACTTTCGTTTTTCAATTCAGAGTTGTGATTAATGGAGTTAGGATAGGGCGAAAACTCTGAAGTTAGTGTAGAGTACATAAAGCAGTTAATTTGTCTTTTATTAGTACTATACTCCCTGTCGAAGATTGTTAGTCTGAACGAAGACTGTATTGAGTATTGTACAGTGTGAATCCACTGACTGCAAACTTCTCTAGCAGTATTTTGTTTTCCCAAACACTTGTAGTCAAATACTTGCAGTCTTTTACTTACAGAAATCAGTGCTTTGCTTGAGATACATCCTTAATACAGCAATCATATATTGTGTTAGGGAGGATAATTTTGTCCCTGCTGTCACACTACACATGACTTGGCATCTCTCACTGTCATATTTCTATAATCTTTTATTATGTTTCCCATTGTCTTCCAGATCTTCTGTATCTTAGTATGCTTCTCTTCATACATCGAGTTTGTTTCAATGTAAGGATGAAACCCATCAGTTGTCCTCTGCACCTGTAGTGCACATCCCTTTACTCTAACGGGAGCTCTGTATGTCACTATTTGTAACAGCCTGCTTATCTCTAGTGGACTGCACAACTGAGAAGGAGTGTACTCAATCACCTCTTCAGCTCCTTTGTGCTCCCATTTCCTATAATTTTCTATTTCATTTATTCTCAAAGAAATAGGGGGAAGCAAGAGGACTGTCCTTATAAGTTGTCCTTTAGAAATTAGTTTAATGGATAATACAGATGACATCATCACAGACAGTCTTATGCAGTTTTTACTAAGGCCTAAATCTGATTACCATTATTCTCAAGTTTTAGCTAAAACAAAACCAAAAATATCGTTCCAGCTTTACTCTTTTAACACATGCTGAGTTCATAAGATGTCCAACTCAGGTGTATTTACATCATTTCAGTACAACACAATACAATACCACACATCAAGTTTTTAATAGTCTACTGTTAATGACAACATCTATGTGTATTATTAAACCTGTGAAAAACATACAAGCTGGAACTATCCAACTATTGGTCCAAATAATTTATTTTTAATTAATCTTTCTATTTTTCTTACCACTGTGTGCTTTGAATGAAAACTTTCTGTCAAATCTCAGTTCTGTAGCTATTGTATCCTCCACTTTTGAAATGTCATAAATTGCTCACGTTTATTATTTAATTTCAGTAACAAAATTCCTTGATCATATTTTGCTCATGCAATGTAACTTTTAGTTACATAAAATGCAATCTTTGTGTAATGCAGTTTCTATGAAATCTGAGTATATCCAAACCAAATTTGCTGATATTTGTAAATATTGTGCTTTTGTCAAATTATCCTGCCTTTTTGTTATTTGAAAGCATCATTTGCCTGCAAAAATATAGGAAGAAACTTGAGGATTATTATTCCTTCTTATGAATCTATTATACAATAATTACTTAATAACTGTAATTAATAATATTCAGCTTTGAATTTCTGTGGCAGTCTACCTGGGTAAAATTATTACAACCCCTTTCATTTATGAAATACACAATATTTTTAATTTTTCCTTAAATACATTGAATTAACACAGAACCCAGAAGTATAGAAAAGTTGTTTTTTATTTGGAAAACAGGAGAAAAGATACAAGAGATGTTGTTTGATATCTTTTCTGGGTAATCCATTGAAATTGGTAGGAGAAGGTAAAGCACAATCAATATAAGTTCCAAATTCAAGTCCTCAATACTGTACCAGAAAACACGATTAAGTAATGATGTTTAATAGAAAACAGCATTTTTATTATATAGTAAAAATGATCATCACGATAAGATTGAGTTTTGGTCCCTGTGCTTATTTCAGGCTGAGGGAACTTCCAATTAAGACGAAGCTGTTTGCCTTCATAGCCAGTAGGGATGAATGAGAGTTGGAAGCTGGTAGAAAGGATGACACCTTCAAGAGAAGGATGTTCCACAGGCAGTACACTTAGAAATTTTGTCCTGTCTTCAAAACTTTTATTCAACATGTGCTCACCACACAGATGTGAGGTGCAAACAGATGTAGGAGGATGGCAATAATATCCAGATAGACAAATACCACTGCTTTAGCGTTATCACGTTCAGAGAGATATGAGCGTCCAGGATCTACGGGCAAGAGTAAAAGAGCAGGCCCGAATCTGTAGCTTTCTCTTGCCAGGAGCCAAGCTGAGGGCTCTGAATTGTGGGAAACAAGGACTAGAAGGCTGTGATTATGTAGAACTACATAAGGTAATCTGATAGCTTCAGCTGGAGCATACTTTCCGTGTTCTGTAGGCTGCAAAATGCAATGAGTTCTTAACTCTTCTTTCATACTGTGGAAAAACTTACCTCCAAGTAGAAAAATACATAGTTCTCACCTTCTGAAGAGTTACCGATGGCTTAGATTTATTTTTGATTTCAGATGTCCATAGAGGACTCCTACTTCAGATGCCCGTATCCTTGCCTGCCCAGGAGTGCTTTGAGAGCTGGGAGGGGAAACATGCAGTGAGTCAGCATCTTCGGAGGAATGTGGGTTTCTGGCAGGGGTCTACAGGGCAATACACTGAAGCAATGTAGATTGTGAGCAGCCTTTGCTGGTGACATTACCACACAGCAATTTTAGAGGCTTTCTTTTTAGAGGCTTTCTTTTTGACAGAATCCATGCCCTCACACCACAAAAGAAAAATAAAAAAGCAGAGCAAACCCCTAAAGAACAGCAAGCCCTCCAGTGCATGCACGCTGCTCCCTCCACCCCAATGGGCAGTGGGTGGCTGTGTCAGGGGCAGAATGCAGCCTTTTGCTGTCAGTTTGCAACTAAGATTTCTGTCTGCTGCTGGTAAAAGATGTTTTCATTTAAAAAGAGGGATTTTGAGTTTAATCCTTTGTTTCACTGTGTTGAAAAGTATAAAAGTCACAAAACCACGCAGAATAATCAAATAAAATCTGGACTGAATTGAGTGTGGAAGGTTTCTTTTCTTTTTTTATTAAAGAAGCAAACCGAGTCTTTAAAACTGTCATTATTCTCTCCTTTCCCTAAGTAAATAATGTTAAGCTATAGTAAAAACTGTGTCTTTTAAAATGTAGCGCTCTTACAGATGTGCATAATACATTATTTCTGACTGCACGCTACCCCTAGATTATTTAAAACATATGTCTTTGCCTAATCTGATATTTTCCTTGGAGTGGACACAATACTTGCAGACAGCCATGGTTGTAAAGTGCGTGCTTGATACATAATTTTGGTATCTTTGCATGTAACATAGTGAGTATTTAAAGTACAGATATGGGCAATAGCTTTTTAGCTCTGGTTATAAGACATTTGCAAAGCACTTAATTTAAAAAACAGCAACAGTGTCCTTCTCTCCCTCTCCCAGTAGACTTCATACATCTTTGTCTTGGAGATGTTAATTGCTTAGCAAACCACAACTTCAACTATCTTAGATTGTTCTGTGTATGAAAAGGTATTTTTCAGGTCAAGATGGTATAAAAGCTGTAGGGTTAATTGTTATTACATTTGATTTGGCAAGCTGGGATCAGCAAGATTTTGTGGTACAAAATAAATATGCGAGAGAATTAGTCAGAAGGTAGTCATGCAAGATAGTGAATGATATCTTAAAGAACGGGGGCCCAGGGGAATTGAAGGTGCTCAGCACTTTCAGTGATTGCTCTGTTTCAGAGAAGAAACCAAATGCTTAATGTAAAGACTACCGATGTGTTTAACTTTCATAGCTTTTTACTGTACTTAATCTTTACTTTTTGTGTGTTTTCAGGTTTTCTGTCCTTCATTTTGCAAATCCCGTATTATGTCTAACTTCTAAAAATTTTGCTGTATGTCACTGGGTGATCTATTAACCAGTAGTGTTCTAGGTTGCCAGACATTGACTACCTATAAATTGAAGACTTCATCTTTACAAAAAGAAGAAAAAAAAATATTGTTTGTAACAAGTAAAAGCACAGGCTGTAGCATGTATATAAATTGCTATAAATGGGTGTAAAATATCCTGTATTGCCTTTTGCTCTGGGCTAGGTTTTTCTGTTGGAGTGTTTAAAGAAAATGGAAGGTAGGTAATGTCATGTCAAGTTTACATAAACTTTGTGCACAAATTGGCACTTCCGAGTGAATAGACAGTGCTTTCCCATATTTGCATTTCTTATTAGCTGCCAAATGTAGACATGGAGACATCTTTCTACTGACTTGCAGTAGACAATAGGTCATTTTAAGTGGCATAATATAATTCATGCATGTCAAGCTCCACATACTCTAATATCTGGGGCAGTCCAGAGAGCTCTGAATGCCATGAAGATCAGAACAGGACAGCATTTTAATTATCTAGTAATTCTCCATTGACTGAATCTTATCTGTTTTATCCTTGGTAGAGATGCCATAACTAATATTTTTTTTACATTTTTGACAACTCCAATACTTCAATAGCTCTGACATTCCCCTCTATCCACCCCAGTCTCTTTATCTCATTCACCGCTTTGCTTTAATCTTGGGGAGTTAGTGATGTACCATTTGTGGCATTTGTACATGATAATTTCTTAAGGAATACATTAGTAGATCATAACATTTTGAATAAAAAACTTTCTGCTTGGTAGAAGGCTGAGCTGGTTTTCTTGTTTGTTTGTTTGTTTCAGGAATCAAATCTTCTCAACTTTCTTCTCAGATCACTGCTTGAAGATACATTCCTGCAGGTTAGTGTGGGTTGTTTGGAAGATGCTAAGCACTTCAATGTCCACCATCGTTTCCTCACAAAATAATGTTAATACATTATGAGAGCTCGTCAGATGTCCAAAAGGTATTTCTGAACAAAACTGAAATAACTGAAACTAGATGTAGTTAATATTCTCTCTGTGCTCCCTCACTGTCAATAAGCTCACTTACTGAAAACTCACTTCATTGTTATCATTCCTCTTCTACCTGGAGAAGAAATTTTACCCTGGCAGTAGTACTGCTACTTGGAAGTTATAGATTTCACACAAAGCCTGTGATCGTTTATCTTCTGGGAAGTAAAAATGCATAAATAAACCAGGTTAAACTTACTTCCTAGGATACTGTTGGCTTCCCAATTTAATAATATTTCCCCGTCAGTACTCTCTCTTTGTCCAGAAATGTATTATAGTAAAACTAGTTTCATTCTTTGGAAATAACACTGTCTTTGGGGATCTATTTGGATGGATAAAGCTCATTAAAAGTTAATCTAAGCACTTTTGTTTATTTGGCATCAAAACACTTAAATCAGCCCATTTAAAGAGAACCATGTCGAAATGGCTGTCTGCCTATATTATCTAAGCTGTATTCTTTCACAGGATTATCACTTGTGAAAGCCTCTTTTATTAACTAAAACACCATGTTATCGCCCACCTCTGTGCAATCCAGGTGGATTCTGGCTCATATGGTCTGTAGAAGACACACGAGAGTATCACCACATTGTAAAATGACAACAAAAAAGTCACAGTTGCATTGCACAATTTATTTATGTTTTAGTCTGTTTTATCTTCAGATATAGTTTCTAAAGTGAGGATTTTTCTATATTTCTGTGTTCTGTTAACTTCTTTTTAAAGTGTTGTCTCGTGTGGCTTCTTAACTTCTTTCACTTTGACAGTGAAAGCTATTCTTTAGTACTTTTAGGAAAGATTATTTTTACAAAGTGTTTTGTTGAGAAAATTATCATACAGAGTTCAAATAGAAAACTGTTCTGGCATGATACAAATCTCTCTTCCAAAAGCTGTTTGCCTGAAACATTGAACTGTAGGTAAAGAACTTAGCTATTGTTGGAATGCATGCACATAAACATAAAAAATCAGAGTTTTTCAACTAGTTAGTCAGCCTTTAAAAATACTTGTTTAGCCTGTATACTAATTTGTGTAGTAGATATTGTGCAGGAAAGGATTTAAACTGAATTGCCTAACTTTACGAAATTTTCTCCAAAAATTTTGACCTCCTTAGAAACTCAGCTCCAAAGACTATGCACTAGAAGGACATATATTTCAGTTCTAAGAATCTGTAGAAATTGTCAGGTCAAATTGTACCATAGAAGTATTTCAATATTTTTAAAATTCTTTGAAACATCCACAGTCTTGATAAAATTAACTTTAGAGTTTCAAGATTTAGCTGTTCCCTAGGTGAATATGTTTTTTAGCATAATTAAAAGACAACATTGGTAGTATTTATTGAAGAACATTAGTTTTTGCAAGATCATTTACTCCAGACTAATTCAGTAAAGCCTTTTTCTAGTTGCAGGAAAACATGTATTTAAGTCCTCTATAAGCCAATCTTGTCAATCTTTCTTTAAATTTTTATTAGTGATTACACATGTAAATATTTTGTTTTCTTATTGCATCCTAACTCCATGAACATAATTCAAATATCACAAAAATATCCTGAAGAGCTTTTAAGACTCTGTCCGACTTGGTTCAGGGGGAAGAAGAGGAGAGTAATAAGAATGTCAAGGGGTAAGAAAGAGGGCGAGCAAAATAACTCTTATGAACAGGATTAGGTGTGGAAAGTATGTTGTTGCTGTCCAGGAACCACTGTTAGCCAGCAGGGCCTGTACTTGGCAGACCTTGTCACATGTGCTGGCCACACGTGCATCAACACCTGGTCAGTACTCTTCCACTGAATCTGCTGAGGGTATAAACAGAGGCGGCTTGGAGCGAAGGAGAGAGAAAGGACCCAGAGCACACTCTACGGACAACAGGGGACGCCCTGAAGATGCTGCACGTATCTCCCTTCTCTGCTCTGACCCCGCTGATAATCATCCTCCTGCTCGGCGGTGTCTCCGGCTTAGTAGGGTTGGTAAGACTCCCATAAAGGGAAAACAATATGCTAGTAATTGTTTATGCTAGGAACTGTAACTGCTTATGCTAGTAACTGCTTATACAAGGCTATAATAGAGCAAGGTGCAAAAGTCCAGTCATTGGAGCAGGGCAAAAGTCCAGTCTCAGTAAGAAACCTGAACAAATGCTTTTATGGCAAAAAAAAAAAAAAAGGTGATAGCAAGTCTATCTTCATTTTCACTACAATTTTGAACATAATAAGAGCAAAGACACCCTGGACCACGCATGAGAACTGCAGTTAAACAGGATATCTTTCAATGAAACTCAAGTTACCTGTGTAGTTGCCATCAGATTGGAATTAAAATTTGTAGTCACAAACTGATGACAGAAGCCAGTTTTAGATCCTTCCGTCTTTTTCAGATCTGTTCATAATGCACAGTTTTATATTGACTAACCACAGAAGAAAGAGCAGACAACAAAAGAGTCATGAAAGGATGTAACTGTTGTCTTTTAGGGCATAGAAGGGTATCTGCCCATGTTTTTCTTTGTTTTGCAGTGTGTGGTCTCATGTGTGACCAAATACGAAAACTCTTCACGTGGAAACACTTGACTACTGTAGTAAATTCATTGCAACTCATCTTTTTAAAATATTGTCATTCTAACATACCTTATTTTCATAGCTATTTCTTAAAATCACCACAGCAAAATATAACATTATTCCGTCTGTAATTTAGCTATTAAAAGAACGTATTTGATTAGCGTTTTTCTCATATTCATCCTTTTGAAGGGTTAGGATGTGGAAGAACAACTCAAGTTTATTGATCTTTAGATTCTATATGAATAAGGATTGTATTCCAGGAATTTAACTTTATTCTGAGCCACTGTTCATAAAATAGACCAGTAGAAGTAATACTTCTGTATCCAGGTTACATTTTTTCCACTATGTTTTTGCACTCAGCAGATGGTGTAGATTATTGACACATAAGAACTTCATTAAAAATGATGGTAATGGTCTAGGTTAAATGCTAAAAGGCCAAGATGTTCTGAGTTAATCTTGGAAATTTGTATAGAACTCATTCTGTCGTATGCCTGTATAGCATACAGAAGGCTTTCTGCCTTCTGATTCTGTGTCTCTGGTACCTGATCATATTAAGGACACAGGGAACACAACACACATATATCTGTGATCAACACTAATATTCAGGAGCTGAGGCAAATATATTTTTAATTCTGATTATCAGAATGGAATTCTGATTATCAGGATGAAAGGGAGAAAGCTCAGTTTAACCTTAAGATGAAGAAGGATAATGAATTTTCTGTCTGATTTAATACACTTTGATTAGTTTATTTTAAAAGTCTGTTTTACGGTTCCTGTTTTATCTTGAAAGAAAATAGAAATAAAAATATTTGGAATAAAATTAATAAAATGTTAATTATTTTTCTTTATAAGAGTCTTGTACAGCTCATAAAAATATTATTTTTTAATACAAAAAAATAACCCTTGTAGGAAGTGGGAATAACGAATTTGGTTTTCACTTATTTAATTTTTTTTGTGGTTGAAAATGCCTATGTGTTTTCAAAATAAGAAGTAGATGTCTTATTTAAGAGTGTTTCAAAAGATAACATTTCATATTTCAGCACATTCAAATTTTCTTAATTTTATCCATATTTAAGGGAGGTTTGTAATCCAATAGTTTGCAGTGATTTCTTTGGAGATGTTTCAGCCATTCATGTCTGAGAGCACTGGAAGACTCTTAAATTCAAAGGTCATTTTTCTGCTGTACATATTCACTCACTCTACACCTTAAACACTCTTGTAAAACTCTCATTGCACAGGACAAAGGAATGTTATGTACAGGGGTTAGAAACAGCTCAATAATTTTAAAAGAGAGAAAAAAAAAAGAAAAGCTTTCACACTATGGAAAGCATTTTTGGAGCTGCATGACTCAGGGGATTGTAATAGGATAGAACTCTGTTCTGGAGCTGGCTAGCGATCAAGGTCATGTCTTGGGTCTAGACAAACCATGCTCATACAACACCCCAGAGTAGGCCAGGTGATTTTGTTTTCTTTTCAATATAAGAAAGCAGACTGAAGACTAAAGGTCACTCTAGTATCTACTGTTTTCTTAATATCTCTGAGGGAATACGAATCCCTATCATACAGCTAGTAATATCTCCAACAAGGTGTCCCTTTTCTGTTACACTGAATTCTCTGTATCAGGAATTGCAATGTCAACAGTTGAGAAAGAAGGTACTGTCTTTGGTTTATATTTACTGGCAAGAACAAGATAAGTTTAACAGTTGAGAAAGATGGAACATCACATATTTTACCTGATGAGGTAAACAGGAGTGTAGAAATGATTGTTGAACCAGCTGTGCCACATTAGATCCTAAGCCTTTTTAGTGAATAATTTATATTTGATAAACACCTTATGTTTTTTTTTTTTATTTAGTGAACTTTAAATGTGTTTTTCACACTGGATGTACTGCTAGAAAGAAAATTAAACAAGTTTAGTAAATCAGATTACTTTTTTTGTGTGTGTGCTAGAAGTAAAATAAAAAAAATATTTTTTTTCTTTTTTTAGATTTTGTTTGGAAACTTCATTTTCATCCTCAAAGATTCATATTTTTTTCTTCTCTAATTCTTACAGTTTCTTTTAATGAATGGGTTTTCTTCTGACTGTAATTCCTGTTTCATCTTCTATATTAGCTTTTCTTGGAATGATGGCCTGCAAACCTGACTTGCAAACTTCCCTTCAAAGACTAGATGTGAAAAGATAGTTCAACTAAATGGATATTCAAAGACGGATTTTCCTGTGAATGTGTAAGAGTTAGGTGTGCTTATAGATGCATGGGAGTGATTTAGATTACATAAGAAATCACAGTTCACACAGGCTAGGTTTTTCAGATTGTCTACAAATATAATGACAATTGGATGGTCACAAAATTTCTGTAAAACTTGATGTAGTATTTGTCTGTGAGTAACTGTGAAGTACAGTAAGGTGGGCTTTACAAACTCTTGTCTAACATATGGGAATAACATATGTGGGATCTTATCTTTTTTTTTTTTTTTGTAGAGAACATAGAACATCAATAGACTAAAACTTTTTTTTCTATTTGATAAAATAAACAAATTATTCATAATCAGCAGATAGGATTTCAGGAATGATGAAGAATGGTCTATACAGCCTACCTTTTCTGGTATCTTAATTGAATCTTTTGGGAACACAGGGATTTATTAAAATATGCAAGGAAGTCTCGATCTCACTCGAATGTATTGAAATTAAAAGTGCCCCTTAAGTGTCTGGGGCCACTGTTTTTGGATGTGGTGCCTGTATTGACCTACAAGTCAGCTTATGTGTGTTTAATTGAAAAATACAGGTAAAAAATCACATTATGTGTCTTTACTCGTTAATGCTGTAAGTCACCAGGTTGAAGACAATTACCTGGTTGAAAAAGAAGGACTTTTGAATTAAAACTTCCCTTTATTATCTTATTGCTGAAAAGAGATCCCCTCTAAGTAGAATTTAAAAATACTCTTGAAATAAAAAAAAATTAAAAACACCTGGAAGAAAGATGTCAATTTGATGCAATGTATACTTTCCCCCTGAAACACTATTAAAATTTTCAAAAAGTTTTTCTATGTAGGTGTGAGAGTATGACTGTATAAAAAAGATTATCTGTGGACCTAAAACTGGCATATGAGACATGAGACACTGGAGATCTCCTGGGAAGAGCTTGCACACTTTATTGAATTGCTGAAAAAAGGTGTATAACTGCCTTGCCATTTTTTTGGTGCACATGTTTGTTGCCCATAGGGACACAATATATTAATTGCATGTGCTGCTTTGGGGACTTTTTTCTTGGCAAAATAGACATACTGTGCATTTAAAAATGAAGAAAGGGAGAGGTTTTTTCCCTCTTTCCCCCTTGCTGACTTTATCCTTCCTTGGATTTGTGCACCATTCAGATATAAAAGAGAAGTATTACATTACTGGAAAAAGTCTAATAAATCACAAAGCGGACTATGTTTCATACGAAACGTGTTCTATACTTTGGCCATTTATACAACATATAATTCATTCAGAGTTGCTTTGTTATGAAAGGAACTGCTAGATTTTAATCTCTCTTTCATGTGTGCTCATAAGTCTTTCAAAGTTTGAGTCCAAATTCTGATTGTACATTTTATGATCCCCTTTACAACTCATGATCTTTCTCCTTTTCCCTTTTACCGAAGGCTTCTCTAACACACACACAACTAGAAATTGAATTTGATGTCTGACATAAAAGTTCTGTTTTGCTCAATTGTGATGAAGCAACGATTTGCTATGACTGAGTTACTTGCATAAAGGTAAGCAGACATACTGTTGAGTTCAGCACATGCAGAACTTCTGATTATCCAGCTGGGCTGGATGTAGGTCAGAGTCCAAAGGAAGTGTATTTCATACTAACATTTAAGAATGTCTTAATGAAAAGCAAGGAACTTCCTGCAAGGGCTTGATATTCCAGCTAATTTTCTGAAAAATATAAATCTGTTTTAGGTTCACTTAAGGGTAAACTTTTCAAAGCTCATTTTCTCTTAAACTGGGTATGAGCATGTTCGCTGCCATATTAGGAACAGTTGGATTAGGAGTGTGTGTAAAAAGTACTCTAGAACAAAATGAATCAATTTAAATCAGTGAAATTTCTTACCTCAAGTTTTGCTTATGTGTACCTTACCAGATTAGCATTATTGTATCTCTTTTATTTGTTTGTGGTCAGAAGTAAGTCAAGTTAAAAAGATACTTTCTAATCCTTTGAAAATATCATTGGTACATACACAGTATCTAGCTAACTGGTTCAATTACTTCTTTTGGCAAAATTGATGTTATTATTAGCCCCTAATTAATGAGTCTTGTATCATCATTGCAGATCAAAGTGTTTTCTTTAAAAAAAAAATTTCAAAATTCTTACTTAAGCAACTCAATTTGGAACGTAAGATCATACTTTTAATTCCTCTGTTTCATTATTGCTATCCCAATCTCACATTGACTACACCTGTGCACTTTTGTTGCTGCAGAGGTAAAATGTCATTTTAGATTGTCTTTTCTTTATTCTTCAGGGGGATTATTCAAAAGACAGGCTTACAGTGACCAAGCTGACTTTTTGAATTTTCAAAAATACACAGGTTTTGCACTTTTTGGTTGTTCTTTTTGTTAGTGATTTTGTTTTGTTTTGTTTTGGTTTTTTTTCTTGTTGTTGTTTTGTTGTTGTTGTCATTGCTGTGCATGTGTTTGACAGACTTGGAAGACTGGTTAAATTTTGTATTAACAGCTACATGGGAAAACAAAATAAATGTGATGGCTTATAACTATGACCTTTTCTAGGGTAGATATTTTCTACAGAAAAGTCAGTTCAGCAAACAAAAGCAGAAGAAAACATACAGGCAACTACCTTCCCAAGAAAAAGCAACTGATAAGCATAACACTTTAGATTAGAAATGTAAGATTTTGTTAATTACAAAGAGGAAAATAAAAATACTAATAGTTCTCTGAATTAAAAACAATTACTGACCAAAAAAAAGCCAAAACAAACCACACCTGAAATTTCAGTTTTATTGTTGAAAGTGCTTTTCATACTGGAGGTGCACAGAAGAAATGAGTCTGCAACATGACTTGGGTAGTTTACTGAAGGCAAACCTTCAGCAGGAGGACACAGAAACTTGAATCTGGAAACACTTAGCATGATGTAGTATTTTACGGAATAAGGGTGCTTTCCTTACTCAAAGTGGTAAGAAGAAAAATGCAGTCCTTATCTTGTAGGTTTGATTTTTGCTTTGGTTTTTTTTTGGGGTTTTCTTGGTTTGTTTGTTTGTTTGTTTTTCCAGGAAGAAGACTATTACAATTGTCTCTAAGCCAATCAGTGAAGCTATATGTCTTCCAGTAGGGAGAGGAAATAAGAAAGTATTAGCTTGGGTTCAGGAAGGTTTGGTGATTTGTTTTTGAATGTTACTTTAAAATTGTTTTTAATGTTGCATGTAATACCATCCAGATGCATAATGAGTTAGGACAAACTGTTTTACAGTATGTTCATATAGTTTTCATAAGTGTGTTCATTAGTAGGAGAGACCATGAATTGTACAAGGACGGTATAATACATACTTAAAGCAGGTGGAATATGCCAAGGTTAATACACTACACACTTGGAGCTTTGAGAGATTTGTCCAGCTTAACTTCTTTAAATAGTTTGCTAACCTCTCAGAGGTGCAGCAGTAAAGCAGCCCTATTAAATCCTTATTAAATCCTGTAAACCTTAGGATTCATTATTCCGCCTGAAATTATTCCAAGAGACACATCTTTTCTCCTCCACTTCCTCAGATCTTATTTCACATTGATAGGTTTCTATAGTGTCGTTGAACCACTCGTGTATCCTCTTAGAAAAAATCGCCACACGCTCAGTTGACCCTAGTCATTTTTACCATACCTTGTCAGTGCAAGGCACACTTTAAACAAGCTTTAGCAGCTGGTCAAGGAAGTGTCAAAGTGATGGTAGAGACAAACCATCATGATCTCTAAATTGTGTGAGTCTGAGTGGCCAAAGACTTAATGCAGGGGACAGTGTAAGCAGGGCATTATCTGGGATGGCAGCAATACATTTTTTTTTTTTGGTTTTGTTAAAGCATTTGTGGGGGGGATTCTAATGTTAATTTTTTTTTTCCCTGAATTGAGATGAGAATCCGTATGCCATGCTGTTCTGGGAGACTTTCAAGTCTTTTGCAGCAGATGTGTTTGAAGCAAGAATCAGGGACTCACAGTGAATTTCAGATGTGTGAACTCACAGGGAATGGAAACTGGGGAAAATAAGACCTAAATCCCATATGAAGTTTAATGTCTGAGCACAGCCTTATAAACCCTTTTACTTCTGCCTGTACAGATGGTCTAACATTCCCAAATTCAATTTTCATTTTGTTCTTAGAAGATCCACCCAGACTGCAATAAGTAAAAGTCTCTGGTGAAGATGTATCAACCTTTGAAAATCTGGGCTTATATTTGTAGGAGATAATAAACCAAGCTGAACTGAGATGCACATCTGGAGAACTTCCTTTCTCTAAACTGGTCACCTTGTTATTTCTCTTTGTAGCCATCACTTCCTTTTACAAAGCACAGAATCACTTCTGGAGATATGATGCAGTGAAGATGAGAGTGACCAGGCACCCAGTGTGAGGCACGCAGCCACCATTCAGGGTCATTGATCTGGAATTTGTCATGCAGTTACATGTAACTACAAAGACAGAACAGCACAAACTAAGAGGACTGCCTTCCTGAACTGATGAAAGTATAGCATTTCACACTTCCCAAAACCTAGCAAACCAATTTGTGAGCAATTTGTGTATTTATTCTGTTGTCAGAACACCCATCTGGAATTCTCAGTGAAAGTAACATAATGGAATTTTAGAGTAACATAAGTTGGAAAGAACCTGTGGAGCTTGAGTGATATGCTGCTGAAGAAATACCCAACGGCAGAAAGAAAAATAACCTAGTTGTCACTGAACTAATCCTTTAGGCTGCCCTTTCAATGGCTGATAGTCCAAGCTGTCCTTACTGATTTGCCATGCCCACATTCACTTCAGGAAAACAGTAGATCCGGTGGTCTGCAAAGCTACCTTCTAGGCAAAATAGAATGAGTTCTGGAATTAAGGAGACTGTCCTTCTATGAAACAGAACAGAAAGCTGAGTCACTAATCTGACTGCAACTGCTGAGGTATCATGCTGGGAAAGAGGCATTTTCTAGGGAAATAAGGAACCAAACCATTTGACCTTTTAAAGGTCACTTTTAATGTCAGTAAGAAATCAGTTGGAAGCCAGGACAGCCATGAAGGACTGGTGTTATATCTTCCTACAGGAACACTTCAAAGTAAACAGATAGTCGTGTCTTTTTACTAATGTAGATCCATGGAAAATACATAACTCTTTCTCAAATGTACAGACAATGATGGAGAAATCCAAAATGAAGAGGAAAATGGGTGCAAATCCAACATGTTTGACACTCTTTAAATATTAAGTAGCTGATGAAAACAGTTTAACAAATTTGTTTACAAGTACAAGGAATTAAAAAAATTTCTGCACAGTACAAAGTATTCTTGATAGTGAAGCTCATAATTTAAGCTGTATGAGTGCACACTGATAAAGTATTTTGTATTTCTCCCTCCTGCTTCCTCTGCTATTTGGAAACCCAAGGGGAGAACACTTGGAGGCACAGCCATCTGCTCCTATAAACATACCAACTTTAATAGGGTATTTTAGCAAATTATGATACACCACATTTCATTTTAAAGGGAAAATTCTATGGTTCATTGTGCTTCAGCAGGAACTGAACGAATTGTAAATCACTCTTGGCCTTCTCTTTAAAGGTCTTTCAATATTGACCCTTTTTGTCTGATTTCAATTCCTCGTTGTCTCTCTGTCATCTTCTCATGAAAGTTTTTTTTTTTTTATTTTGATCTTTATTTTAATCTCCAAAAGAATAAGGTATTTTTGTTGTTTTCCATCAAACTCCATTACACAGACTAAGCTCCAATTTTACAATTGTATCTTACTAATTAATACGAAGAATGGGCTGAAGGGTAGATGAAGACAATTTGCCCTGATGTTAAATATAAAAACATGAAAATTTTTCTGTTTTCCTTTCCTTTCTGTTCATTGATTTAAAGCTCCTTGAGACTTAGCTTGTATCCTTGTACAAGAGAAATAGAAAAACAATACAGAATGAATAGAAGACTATGTTCTAACATTAAACGACATTAGTAACATCATGGAGCCATTTTTGTTTCTTTTTTCCCAGTTCGTAGGCAGGTTCACGTTCATGCGTGTTCACTCCCTTTTCCTGGCATAATTCATATTGAACCTGCTAAATTTTATAATTTACTAGTATGTAATACATTGTCCCAAGCACAAATACAGGCTAAGTGGGGAATGGATTGTGAGCAGCCCTGATTAGGAGAAGCACTTCAAGATACTAGTGGATGAGAAGCTCACATGAGCTGTCAATGTGCACTTGCAGCCCAGAAAGCTGACTGAGTCCTGAACTGCATCAAGAGGAGTATGGCCAGGAGGCCAGAAGAGGTGATTCTGCCCCTCTACTCCCCTCTTGTGAGAATCTACTTCGAGTATTGTGCTCAGCTCTGGAGCTGCCAACATAAGAATGATAGAAAATTGTTGGAGCAAGTCCAGAGGAGAGCCTCAAAGATGATCATAGGGCTGGAGCACCTCTCTTATGAAGAAAGGCTGAGAAAGTTGGGGCTGTTCAGCCTGGAGAAGAGAAGGCTCCAGGGAGACCTTATAGCAGCCTTCCAGTACTGAAAGGGGGCTTATAAGAAAGACAGGGAGAAGCTCTTCAGCAAGGCCTGTTGCAATAGGATAAGGGGTAATGGCTTTAAAATAGAGGGAGGTTGATTCAGATTAGACATTAGGAAAAAATTATTTACAGTGAGGGTAGTAGAACACTGGAAGAGGTTGCCCAGAGAGGTGGTAGATGCCCCATCCCCAGAAACATTCAAGGCCAGTTGGATGGGGCTCTGAGCAACCTGATGTAGTTGAAGATGTCCCTGCTTCTTGCCGGGGGGTTGGACTAGATGTCCTTTAAAGGTCCCTTCCAACTCAAACTATTCTATAACTCTATGTCTAAGAGAATTAAAAAAAAAAAATTGTACCTGCTTAACTCTGTTCCTCTTTAATTAGAAGACACTGACCATTGACTTTCTTTATAATGTGATTGCTTCTCAATTTTGTTTAGACACACCATGTTCCAACTTTCTTGTGTACTGTTATTTTCCTTTCTTTATTATTATTTTTTTTAAATGACATACCATTCACCAGTTTAGAGCCATTATCACTTACAGAGAATAAAATTTGGACTTTCCCATGGCTGGATATAGGATCAAGCAAATATTTAACTATAGTTCAGAAAAAAAAAGTGTTGGTATATGCTGTCTTTTCTGGTATTAAACTGTGAGCTTGTATTTGTACATTGTGAAGGCAGGAGATGCATGACTTACGTCTAAGTAAAAATATAAAGCTTATGCTTTGTTTCACTTATCCTTTCCCTGAAGCTGTGATATAAACAGACTGCACTATAATTAATCTGTTTTCAATAAATTTTTTTCTTTCGTGCTCTAGCAGTTTTGGTCACACTAAGTTTCTTATTTTTCAGGGAAACAGAAAGCATAGAATCTAAAATCTAGTAATTACTCTGTAACTGAACAGGCTACTGCTTTAAAATGACAATGCATCTTTAAGAATTAAATATTCAGTCACAGCATGGTGCAGTAAACTCACAGAAACTTAATATCTTCTGAGAGACTTTTCAAAGCGGGCATTTAACTGAAGTCATGTAATGACACTTAATTGGATATTTTTTGCTGGTTTCAGTCAATTGAAGTCATTATTAATGTGGAGCACAAATGGAGCTGAATTTGAAGAGGCGCTTGTTGAAACTCTCTTCTCATCATGCCGAGAGAGCATAGTGCAATCATTGTAACTCCTGTAGCTGCTAATCTTCTGGATCTGATTAATTGTAAAAACTGATAAAAATTTTCTACTTTCAGGGTAGTGTGGCCTTGAATCATTGCTTGCTGTTGACTGAAAAACACATTTCCCAGACCTCAGAAAAACACAAAGGAAGTGAGTATCAGCCTTGAAATAAACAAGAGAGAGTTGACATGCAAAAGATAAGATATGGATTTCATACAGATATGAAGCACAGAAGTTGCTCTGAATGCCTCACTTTGCAATTCAGTAAGGAAAAATGAAGGTCACTGTTGCTTTAAAAACCTTCTTAAAAAAGCTATTACCAGCACAATTTACTACTAATTGTATCCGATCTCATTTATCTAAATCCTTCACATCCTTCCCTATTTTCCATCACATTTATCCATGGCTACACTTTCATAAGAGCCACTTTGCCTGCAGGTAGGATGGTGGGACATTAGGTACCATTGCACTAGTGCTGATTCTTTGACAAGTGACAGGTGGCTTGTGTCTGTCCCTGAGGGGTGGGATAATTTATCTCACCAATGAATTCACCCTCTGGCAGCCTTGAAACTAAGGGCCTTGAATGTTAACTCAAATTGTGGCTGGGGATGCATAACAAGGCTATCTCTGGAACCAGCACACTGACCAGGAAGATATCCAGCATGCAGAACAAAATGCCTCAGTTATACACTTAGCTGCTACCTACTGATACAACCAAAATAAAACACACTGGTGTTTATGGCATATGAATTGCATGACACGACCCATTTGTCATATCCTAAACAACAGTAATTGTAGAAGTAGAATTTCAAGAAGGAAGAATACAAGGCATGAATTTAAATGTAGCATGTGTATTGCAAATCTAAAAATAATAATCATATTAAACTTATTAATAATATTAAGCTTATAAAAGGGAAGTGTGTAACTTTTTTACAAATATGGACATCTCATAGAAGGGCTTACATGTTTAGAATTTGCAGACAACTATTACTCAGACCTGTGGTTATGCTTTCCAATACACATGCAGTAATGATTTTTAGTGTTTAGAATTTCACATGAGATTAAAATGACTTCAAATTCATATTTGTGAATATTTCATTTCCATCCTTTTGTTAAAAATAGGATATCCCTATTTTACAGAAGGTTGTGTGGATGTTACAATATTTTTGCCTGATTTGGGGATGGAAGGAAAAGCTCTCTTAAGTATTACTCATTAACTTTAAAGCTTTCCTTTGGGATAATTAAAATAATCACAAACTGCTTTCATTCTGTTGTTAAAAATACTCTGAATCTACACCTTATTTGAATGTATTGTTTTGAATTACTGATTCTTTTGATGATAAAATATCACAAGAGGTTGGGAATTTTGTTCACTGTTCAGAGAGTCTCAGTGTCTGTGTGTCCCTCAGGGCACTATGTGGTCTTTCCTCAGTGCCACCACAGTGTCAGGTTAAGTAAAGAATTTTGGTAATAATCAAACTTAATGCAAGGAAATTCAACAGTAAAGTAAATAAACATAATCATGGCCTTGCCTCAAACTTATTTTTTAAAGAAAACAAACAAAACCCCAAACAATTTAATTTTAACTTTATGTGTGTTATGTTGTCCAAGTTATTTCTTAACTTGGAACATCCAGGATGAAGATGAGAAAGTCTTTTATTTCCTAGAGATTTGGAAACTAGTAGATTTATTAGTAAATTCTTAGAAAATTCAACCTGTATGCGAAGGAAAATTCACAGTACATAACTCAGAAGCAAATCATTCTATACACATGTCACAAAGTGTTGAATTTCTAGTAGGATGAAACAAAACTCATTCTTACCATAGGTCTGTGGTCAGATCCTTGGTATTTTGGGAACATCTAACTTATGATGAAAACTCGCTTTACGAGTTTATACTGTGTTCTTGCAAGTAATCACGGTACATCCTGTAGAATTATTACCACAAAGCACTATGAGACACATACAGAGAATAAAAAGAGGTGCAGGTTATAAGCAGCTGTGGCTGTTAACTGCTAGATCTCTTATGGAAGCATTATGGATACTCTCAATTCAAGACTAGTTGTGCTATAGCTCAGGCTGGGTCATAGAGAGTTTACTAGATGATATTGAGATGCACTGGGGACAAAACAGCTAACTGCAGTGAAAGAGGAAAAACCATATACCGCCTGATACATATATCACAATGTATACTGAAATGTTAGGGTCAGTAATCAAACAACACTTCCAGGCAGGAAATAAGAAAAAAAAAAAAATTTAGTTTAATTGAAGGTTATCTTTGAACACTCAGATCATTAGATAGAAATCATCTAGAGAGAGCAGCTGTGAACACTCAGTGAAACAGGGAAAACATAGTCTTCTAATACAGGAGATGTGTGTGTGTTTGTTTGTGTGTGTGTCAACTTGTGTTATTTCCATCCCTACTTATGGACAAAATTATTAAACTTTTTGCAAAGAGTTGCTAACTTTTGGCATTATATTTGAAAAGATAAAATTGCAGCCCTATTTACTCTCATAATAAGTAAGTAGAATATTCTACCTTAAATACTTCTGAATTCTTTAACTGTTACTTTGCATGAGCCATTGAAACTGATTTCTGCTGAGGATTTTAAAGGAATAATGTATTCTTTTAAAATCATCTTAATATTAAGAGCTAAGTCTCACCTAAAATAAATATAAACTAAAATTAATAAAAAAAGAATAAATATTAATTATTTGTTCTTATAAATAACAATTGAAAATTCTTCCAATTTCCTCATTCTTCACTGAAACAGCAACATAAAAGGAGGGGTTTGTTTGTTTGTTTGTTGGGTGTATTGCATATGTTAAGCAAGAATGGTGAATCCACTATATGGTAAACAAATGTAATGAGTATATTTAGCCACAGAGTAATAAATCTAAAGTTTAATAGATGAATAAAAGCCTTTCTAGCACATGCAAGCAAGATGCTTTCATACCAGTCTTGGATGACAAGAAAGGAAAGAGCAAATAAAATTTACTACATGGTCTGCAGCTATATAAACGCAGATGTGCACAAATACTTTCCAAAGGGAAAGCCTCCTCAGCCTTGCTTCCATCAATAAGTATAATTTTAAGAGGTCATTATGCAACTAGCAGTATATGTGCTAATAAATACCAAATAATTCAGCCCAACGTTGGTGTTTGGATGTTCAACTTCATTATCTGTCTGGATTTCATGAAGTCATCTAACTCGTCCTTTTCTCTGAACAGAGGAGGGTACTGTTTCTTCCTTGCAGCTATTACCTGATTATGAATAAGCACCTTTAGAAGAACTGAGCTGTTAAGGGTTCCTTTTTTTTTGAAACAAAGGATTGAGTGTTTAACAACAACTGAAAACTAAGCAGGTTGTCTAAGTTCTAAATAATTTCAGACTGTATCACTTTCACACTCATTACATCTGAGTGATGTCTTTGCTTTACTCCTCTCTAAAGCTTTCTGAATGCAGATTTAAAATTCATGTTACCTTGTTTTTTAGGCAGGCAATTTCAGTTATTGTCCTTATGACTTGCTCACAAGTAGTTCAGAAGATATTAATTCAAGTTTTTTGTAGTTACAATATTTCATACAATCACAGAGTACCTCGAGTTCAAAGGGACCTGTAGGGATCATCAAGTCTAACTCCCTGCTCCTTGCAGGACTACTTAAAAATAAACCATATGACTAAGAGTGCTGTCCAGACGCTCCTTGAAATCTGACAGACTTAGTGGTGTGACCACAGCCCAGAGGAGCCTGTTCCAGTGGCAAACTGCCCTCTCAGGGGAGAACCTTTTCCTAATGCTCAATGTGAACTTCCTCTGATGCATCTCCATTCCATTTCCATATGTCCTGTCACTGGTCACCAGAGAGAGGAGATAAGCACCTCCTCATCCGTTAACCACTTTGAGGAAGCTGTAGGCTGCAATGAGGTCACCCCTTCTCTTCTCCAAGCTGAACAAGCCAAGTGACCTCAGCCGTTCCTCCTAAGTTTTGCTCTTGGAACCTTTCATGATATTGATCACCCTTCACTGAACACACTCTCGTAGTGTGATGTCCTTATTCTACTATGTTGCTGTAATTTTTCTTGAACATTATTTCTTGAACATATTCCAAACAGGAATCTACCTCACTTAAAACAAATTCAAGAAGATACTTCATCCTAAAACCCTGTAAGATACGATCATTTTATCAGCTGATCGTGTATCAAATTAATGAATGGACTAGCTGATTACCACTCAACTAGTATCCAGCTCACAAAAGTACGTACCAAGTAACATACTTCACAGCAATTTATTTCATCACAATATGAGAAGCAGGAAGAAGAACAAAGCCTGACCTTGCTTGAGTGGAAGAAGATACTGAACAGATCATGGTCTGTACTGCATTTCCCTTCAGAATAACTGATGTATGTTCTAAGCTTTATAAAATCCTGTTTCTTCTGAACTGAACATCACTCATCTATATCTATTGAGAAAAATTAGTAAAGATGAATAGATATGTCATTGAATATTAATTCTTTCACAAAGATTGCTTTCTTATTTGTTCTTTATATAGTATGAATTATTTTTTTTTTAATCTAAAAAAACTTTATGGATAAAAAGTTGTGGTTGCCCTGTAGGAAAGATCAAACCACCTCAGCTGGAAAATTTGAATATACAGAATTGGAAGTTAAACTCCTAATTCAATGTGGATTATCTCAGATATCCAGATCCAGCCAAACCTTGCATTATCCTGAGATCGGTTGACCACAGGAATCCCATTTTCACTGCTTGTATCCTGCAGAGGCTCCCGCCTCCCCCCACCCCCAAAAATACCAATACTGACTGGTGACATTTTAAAAACTTTTTTGAGAGTTACAATTTAAAACTGCTTAATTCCAAATACAGGTCTTCCACACATTTTTAGGCTCATAATTAATATTTTAGAATTCCATTCATGAAGTGAAACAAGTGCCATGAACACTATTAAGATTGTCCTGCCTTGAACCATAGTCTATTAGTTTTCTCACTTATTAGTAAAATAACAAGGTCATTTTTATAATGTATTAGTATACAAGGTATGTGCATACTCCAACAGTGCAAAAGGAGTACCCATCATCCAGAGGTGCTTTGGTGCATAAGGAAAGACAGAGCAGTTACCAGTGACATCAACATACAGCTTCAGTTCATGTGGGTCAAGATAGGTCCAATAATTTCAGTCCAACTAGATAATCTTAGAGCAGTTAAGAATCCCGTGTACTGTGATTTTTCTGTGAGACATCAAATGCATACGCGTCAAGAAATTACAGTGTTAAGATTCCCATGGCAACATTAACATGGTCACACTACACTTATGGTTTATGGTGTTTTGTATTACTAGCCATACTGACAAATGCTTTCATGCACGTTATAAAGTATATCTATTGTATCAGAATTAGTCTTTGCAAGGAAATATTAACATTTCAATTTCCTTACTGCTGTATAATTTAAATTCATAACTTAATTTCTTTATTAATATTAGGTGTTTATTTTCATGAAATTTCCAAAGAAATTACATTAAAATATTCATGAAAATTAAAATGGAGATAGGAAAGAATAAAATTATCCAAAGAAGAAAATAAAATTAATTAGATACATGTTTCATTTCAAAAGCATGAGTAAATAAAGATGCCTGAAATTGCAACAAACGTATAGATGTCAATACCAGTCTAAGTGTCATAAGCATGTTTTTCTCTGTCCTTTATCTGTTCAGCGTTTGCATGGTGAATTCTATGTTTGCAGTCCTACAGTTCTTTCTGTAATTGACATTGCAAATAATTTCTATTATAATATTGCTACCACAATACATGTAACTACTTCATGTGATTGTCAGAGGAGGGCACCTGACAAGATGTCTTTGAAATGCAGAAGGAGCTGGTTCTTCTGACTGTCACTGTCTGCCTCGCTGTGGGCTCTGGATGAAGCACAAAGGGCTTCATTTATGAGTTGCATTTTATTTTCTCTGTGGGCCTCCTAACCATTTAAAAGAATACAAAAAAAGGTAACTGTAAAGTCGGAAATTATACTTCAGAAAGAAAATTATGGAAAATTGAGGCTGAGGAGGGAGGGTTTTGGTTTGATTTGGTTTGAAATATCTGGTTTAGTCTGGTTTAGTTTGGTTTGTTTTTCCTACAGAAATCATAACAAATAAAGCTTCTGGTCCATCCAGTGCAGTATCCTTTCTTCAATAATCATCAGATGATTACGAAAAAGAACCCACATAACAATAGAGGATGTTAATCAAAATGTATTTTGTTACTTGAGGCCATTCTGCTCTCCAAGACCTCTTTCTGGTAGATGTCAAATTTAGCCCCTTTGTATGTGCAAGACTTAGAAAGGTGAATTTCATAAATGTGAAAATGTTTATCCATTCATGCTGATGGAGATTTGTATGGAGCTTGTTGGAGCTATCACACTTTTGGTCTTGAGATGTATAAATCATTGCAGCATGTCAAACTGTATCTGCAAAATTAGAACATGGTGTTTCTTATCTTTAATAACCTGTGGATCATTATGTTGCATCTGGCAGGATCATGGCATTAGAAATTTATACAGTGACTTGTTCATTGAGTTAAAACCTGTTTCTGAGTACTTAACACCTGTTCTCACAGTAGTTTCAGTGCTTTGATTATGTTTCATTGTACTTATACCTGAAGATAATGGAGTTTCGTCCTCTGATTTTTTTTCCTGAAAGGCTAGATTTAGCAAAAAACTTTTAAGTATCTATCTCTCTATTGAAGTTGGTATAGGCTTTCTTAGCCACAGTGGTTGTACTCAAGTGATTCTTTCTTCCTTCAGTTTCTGTTTTCCAATATAATCATTATGGTTAATGAGTGTAACCTTAATTCAAGCATGAGACAAAAAGATAAGTATACAAAATGAGTCAAAGCAATCTGTATATCAGCTTCAACTACACTCAGCTGCTTCTGTTAGCATTAATTGTTGTGTTGTATTTTTAGCTTGTATACTATTGTAATATTTGTAATATTGAAGGAAGGATGATGCAGGAAAGATAATACATGAAGAAATCTTGTAGACTTTTCTATCCTGCTTAAAAAATTCCTTTAGCAAAAGCATAAACCCACCTCTATTTTTTGCGTCCTTCTTGGCATTAATGCCATTCATGTTAGTCACGGGTATGGTACTAGATCATAGAAGGTAGTGACTATCGTGTAAACACTGTGGATAGGTGGCCTTTAAAAAGGCATGCAGCAGGAAATTTAAGTGCTCTTTCTGAGGAAATCTGGAAATCTTCACAGATGAGAGCAAACAATACAGCAGCTGTGAAAATCAACATTTCCAGTCTGGGAACTGCCAAGAGCTGACTGGCTTTGGATGTAAGAATTAGACAAAATATGACAAAAGCCAGAAAAACTACTCAAAATATTACTGCAATACCACCCATAAACATTAGCAGAGTAATTGTATTTCCCTCTGTCTGAAGGCGATGTTTCTTGCTTTAAGGACAGAGTGCAGTGAAGAGTGTGCTCTTCCTCAGCTCTGCAGGGAAGTGAGTTCTTTCCAAAGAGACCTGACATAGTTTGAAACTGCTTGTTTCTGTCCTTGGGGGAGTTTTTTTGTCTTGTGGAAATGAGAAAATCCTTGAAGTCCCGGAGTGACTGATTGGAGTTATGTCCCCAAGGGTCTTCTGGAAGGACTTGTCAGAGAGAACTCCCAGAGTGCTGGTGAGTGTGTCTAATGGGCATCCTGCGGGTCACTCCCTTACGCTCTTTACTGGGGTGAATAGCAACTTCTGTAGTCAGTCTCTGCCGGTATATGGTATACATGTTTGGGAAGCTGAGGAAGATCTGAGCTCACATGGAGGAGATGTTTGAAAACTCCTCTTCTGACAGCCATTTGTATGCCTCCATCTTTTAGAGTACTCCTTGAGTACTTGGTGTGACTCTTAGGAAAAGAATTGCTCTGGTCTGTCAAAGACGATTGGAAAGTAATTAAGTATGTTTTCTGTTTGCTTTATTATTTCTTCATGAAAACTTATTTAGAGATCAGAAACTGAGGCTTGACTATCCATAGTTCAATGGGCAGAACCAGGAGCTCAGCTCCTCATAATGGTGCCTTTTATCTAAATGCTTTAAGTATCAGTAGAGCTATTTAGCATCAGCCCAAATTTCTACATTTTCCTGCTAATTGCCTGTTACTTTGTTGCAAATGGATGTTTCAAAATGCCAACTCACATTCACATTATTCATTTCACTATATCAACACCCCATCTAAACCAAGGATTGTTTCAAATTCCCTACCTTTCAGTTTCCATCTACATAGTTAGTGAGATTGCATGCTATTCCGTAAATTAACAACAGTTAATAACCTGCTGATTCATTTGCAAGGGTGAAAGGTGAATGTTCAACGATTTCCACCACAGTTAACATAAACATTGACCTGATCGACTGCAGTGCTCCCTCTGTGCCATAACATAGCCATAGATTTATCATTCCTGCCTCAGCTTTGCTCCAGGCGACTGATTAAAGAGCCCAGACGAATGTCTGCTTTTATCTGCTTGCTTTGATTTTCACTTTGGAGCACTTTACCAGGACTGTACTCGTGCCTCCCTGCTGCTAACATGCTTTGTGGCATTTATTGTCTGAGTTTTCCTCTCAGTGTGGCACCAAGGTCTAACTGCATAATATACCTTCTGCATGCAAGGATAATCCGCATCTTCCCCATCACTCTACTATGCTAGGTATGGTTTCTATAATGTTGTGGATATAAGAGGAAAAAAAGCAATCACAGAAGTCCCTGCGATTTTCAAGTTGCCTCAGAAGACTAATAAAATTCACCATATGTTTCTTCTATCTGCTGTGAACCAGGCTTCACTTCTTAAATCCATGCAAGAGGCTGAAAGTTTAGTGTGATGATGTCATCTAGACTAATAGTTTGCTAGAGTTATTGTTATTAATCATAGCTTACTGTTGGTCTGTTTAAAACCACATGGGGCATAGCACTAGTACAAAAACATTTATAAGGAAAAATTACTTTTCAGAAGTAAAGACTTATTGAACTTGCACATGACCTGGAAAAAAAAGAAAAAAAAAGAAAGATTAAACTACTCGGTATTGCTTAAAATGTAGGCCCTTTCAAATAAATGGCAGGGTTTAATGTTGGTCTCATTATCCATACAAAAATTCTAAGAATAGGAGAAGGCACTTCAATGTCTAATAATGAAGGCATTTATTTAAAAATGGATGCATGACAATATTTATTTTCAAGCTTTACACATTTTTTTCCATTCTGTGGAATTTCATGTTTTACTACATGAAATTGACTTCATTTATTACTACAAATATTGCATTGTCTATCAATGTCTGTCTTTAGTTTTGAAGAGTTTGATATGACATTAATCACAGAACAGAAACTTCCAGGTCTGATATAAATTCCTTTTGCTGGAGCTAAGCCAGCTCTGCGAAGATTGATACAATAAAAATATAGAATAATTTTAAATATTTTGATTTTGTAGTAGAAAGTATCTTTGTCTAAGGCCTGGAAGTGATATTAAATAACATTACTACCTCTCCTGAATGGAAAAGAATATAAATGCATTCATTCAGTAGTTATATGAGCTAAAGAGGAAAAAGTAAGATAATTTATAAACAAAAAGAGGCTAAAATAACTGTAGCACAGCTAACTGTCCGCATTCTTCAAGGGCTACATTAGGGTGACAAACGGCAGTGATCAGATTTTTTTCCTCATGTATAGCAGTCACATTTTTGATTCAATATAAATCTTCAAACTTTCCCCTGACACGTTCACCTCTCATGTATGACACGGATAACAAACTGGAAGGTCACTTGTGCATTTGGAGGTATTTTCAAAAACAGTCAACATTGGCTTTTCAGGTCTATAGAAATCACACAGTTTTAACATTCTAAAAATGGTAGCAAGGTCAGGTCACCTTTTAATGATTTGAAAGTCAAGGTATTTTAAATTTTAACATCTCTGTAAATCCAAAATATTTCATTATTTTTTTAACTTATCAGCTCATATAAGAGATAAACTAGAGAAAATGCCAACCAAACTGCGTGTTTTTCATTATTCCTAAAATAAATTAACAAACACCTACATCAAGATACCTCTTTATTTTATTAAACACTTATTTCAAACTGACAATCCTGAACAATACAATCCCTTATTTATCAAAAGTTCTTTTACATTAGAAATCTAGCATACTTTTTCCTTGACTGTCCAACATGATCTTAAGGAAAAAAAAGAAATCCTGCTTATGAGTTTTTTGTTTGCCATAGCCTTAGTAGCTGAAGAGATGACGTGTTATGAGAGCTCTAACTTAGTAGACAAAGGTAGATAATATGCTTCTATGACCAGAAATTGAAATAAGTTAAAAATGAGAGAGTAATTAATTTGTTGGAAAATACAGCACTGACAGTCAGAGGTTTAAATCATGAGTAGATGTCTTCCTTAATTAAATGCTGTAATTTAACAACATGTTTCATGCTAGAGTCTTTGGGTGTTGAGGGTGATCCAATAAGTTTATTAAAATTACATGAATATAATGACACTGTTTGTCTTTATTAAACATATCTAGCTAAAGCAAATGAGTTGTAGTAAAGTGTTTTGATCAATAAAGAATGATTTCCGGGACAGCAAAAATTGACTGAAGTTTCATTCTTGCTAGATAGGGACAGCTTCTTACATAACATAGCTTAGCAGAGCTTCCCTGAACACGGCGCACTCAGCTACACAGATCAGTTGAGGAACCCCATTTTGTGTCTGTAGAGATAAAAGGAGCCTCTTTTTGGTCCTATATAGCAGAGTGGGTGTAGAAATAGGCATTGTAATAGTAACAGGATAACACCTGGGGAGGCTGAAACAATTGTCAAAACTTTTTTTTTTTTTTTGGCAGAAAACAATGTATTTTATAAAGCCAAAATATCTGTAGTGGGTTTCTGCTTTCCAGGACATGCTTTGAGTAACTGAACATTAGGAACATATCTGCCTATTAAATACGTACTTTTTTCTTAAAGAAAGTTATTGTTTTGAAGTAATAGTTTTCTGTACCATCTTTTGCAACATTTCCTTTAACATGTACTAGTTTGTCATGTGTAAGACAACAGTATTTACTTCTCTTTTTTCCTCCTTTCTTCTTTCCTACCCACTGAAAACAACAACAACAACAACAAAAAAAAAAGAGTACATTTCAAGGGAAAGGAACTGACTAATGCAGGAGGAAGACAGGAAAAGTCTCTGGTTTGAGTTCTTCATCTGACTGGGGAGGGAATAATGAACAGGGATTCATTAGGGAATAAAACTCCCTAACACAAATGGGTGTAGGTATTTCAGATATTCATATTACATTGTACCACTTTCCAGCTGTGTCATAGGAGCTTTAGAAGTGATTTAAAAAAAAAAAAAAAAAAATCATGGCTGAAATTCAGCTGTCTCTTTCAAGATTCTTCTTCTTAAAAGCAGCAACATGTTGTCTCATTTTACCTGTACAACCTGTCAAACAGACTGCATTGACAGTTTGTTGGGCGTGGCATTGACATATAAAAACCCCAAGTTTAAGATTAGTGCTAATCTGGGTGCTCTAAAACTTGGGGAAAAAGGGAGGGGAGCATTCAAGTACAGTAAGCATAAGATACTTTTAATCCCTCCCTTGGCCCTCCCTTACTTTCACTGAAAAGAAGTAAAATACTAGCAAAAACAACATGTAACTTTTTTTCCCATAAGGAATATAGTGGCAGTTAACAAATTTGTTTGCTTTCTTTCCTCTCCCTATGAATATAAAGAAGCTGAGACATGTTTTACAACACACAGACAGTATAACAAACACAATGTCTGTTCAGTGAATCCATAGATGGATCTCATATTTCAGTAGTACACCAAAGTTTATCTTAGTATTAATCTGTAATGTAAAATGTTTTGACTTTTCAAAGCAAAACGTTTTTTATAAGCTAAAAATGTCAAAATAACTCATCTTGACATTTTACAAAACAATTTTTTTTTCTGAACTTCTTTGTTTCATGAATGTTTTCAGTATCATACATCTTAATACTCTCTTGGATTAAAAAAAACCTTGAAATATTAGGACAGAAATCCAATTCTTTGACTATATCCACTGAGCTTTATAACAGCAATGGGTAATTCCAACTTTATCTTCCCAATAGAATTATCAGTATTGTTAGCAGGAGGAATGTAATGAATATTTTCATATCTGGGTGCATATATTGCTCTTATTTAAATAGTTATTAAATAACTATGCATAGTTTAAATAGTTATTAAATAACTATGCATACTTTTATTTAGAATTCAATGTGAAAGAATAAGGGTCTACAGCACAGCTTTTCTTTGTCTTTGGCTGGTTTTATGTGTTTTTTCTGACATCATGAGCTCCTTTATAAGTTTATTCCCCCCTAAGCATAATTGGAAGAACAGTTTTATTTCAAGCAAGTAAACTGCACTGATTCACTGGCATTTAATGCAAGCAATAAGTTATAAAACCCTAGTCCTATAAATAAGTACAAAACTATGCAGAATGTACATTTCAAAGAAGAAAGACCTTAGAAACTAATTTCTGTTTGAAGGCTGAAAACTAATCATAGAAAGGTGTGAAAGTAGTTAATTTATATACTTGTGAAGATGTTACTTTATGTCTAAGATTGGAATCAATTGTCTGAAAAATTGCTCCTTTTTCTTTTCCATTTTAATTTTGTTTGATGAAAATAAGTCTATTTGATAAGAAGAAAGAATTTATAACTGAAATTTTATGATTACAGTTACTACCTTCTGTCCTGGTGCTTTAGGAAAATGTCTCATCCTTTAGTCATGGAAGTTGGATTATTCATGATCTCTAGTATCTATACGAAGACAATATATTGGAAAATTAACTGTGCTGTGCTTTTTTTTTTTTTTTTTTTTTTTTTTTACTGCCCAACACTACAAGTTAAAGCAGGTGAGGGGCAGGTGAGGGAAACTTACGTAGATAAAGAAATCCTAAGGATCTCACGATTTATTTTATGCTGATTCTGCGTTAGGGGAAATCCCAATACCCGTTGTAGAATTCCAGTAACTTTACAGGTGAGTTACTTTTGTATGCTTGACAATTAGGTCAAAGAACTCAAGACATGCTACTGCTAATGGAGTAACACGCTTCCCTTTTCTTACTCTGCCATAAAATGTGTTAAGATCTGATCTACAGTTTTAATAAGCAATTAAGAAAACTGTATTAATAGTACCAATTAACTGATATGATCCCCATGATGTTTCATAGCAGATCAACAGCCAATGCAGTGCTCTCTTAGCTTATCAGAAGCACCAAGTCTGTTGCCTGTGGTATCCTCACAAGCTCATCCAGTGCATCTATGCATCTGCAGTGCTCTCATTCTACTCTGTTTTCCTGTTTTAATCTACTAAAAATCTTTTGTGTACTACAGCCAAGCCTGATTCACTTAGCTTTTCAGGACTGACAAAATAATTTTAATTTGACCATAACCTAGTGAAAACCCCTAAACTTTATGAAAAGTTAATGTATCGATCAACCTTCATCATAATTTTTTAACAATTTTACCCCTTATAACTCATGAGGGGGCAGTTGCCTGTATCAGTCTCCACCTAAGGAAAGTTACTTCTCAATCTTAGAATACAGCCAGCCTCTCAGGAAAGTCAGCATAAAACCTTGCAACCTTGAGGAAATGTCATGGGGATTTAAAGCCAGTCACTCTAACCTCAGCAATGACACCGTATCAGAGGCAACAAGCAAACTGTAACTAAAAAAAAAAAAAAGATTAGAAGATAATTTCTTTCCCAGGGAGTGGAATAATATTTGCAGGACTCAGTAGCTGTAAACTTCCCTAAGGGATTGAAAGAGAGCAGCACGGTACCCAGCAACATTCAAACTGGCTGAGCAGCAGGGTGTAACACCAACCTCTGTTGCTATTAACATTCATGATGAACTGAGAAGAGCCAGAGGAAGGGACCCAACAACAGCAAGCGCAAAGGTGAAAACTCAGAGATATAGCTCTCTGAATCAGTTAAAATTATATAAAAAAAACCCCTTTGCTTTGGAGCATTTGGAGCATTTGTACGGGTGATATCATAGGTGGAATTACTGTCATTGAGAAAAAAAAGATATTCATTAATAAACAGAGTAATTTTATTTTACTTTTTAATTAATAAGATGGGTTGTTGTGAAAATTAACAGATGGTGATGCTATATATAGGGTATATCTGCATCTTTAGCTTTCTACTATTTTGATTTCTGGACTCCTAAGGTATTTTGGATTGTATTGCAGATTCCCCTAAAAACTTCATACATGTGTATTACCCTACATTATATACAAACTTGCTTATCTTAGTTGTCTCTCTCAGATCACAAAAGGAATAAAGTGTGGGTCCCAAAGGTCCATAAACTGCAGATACAATTTGTCTTATTAGTTACTGTCCTTAGGACTAGCACTAGTAAAAGCAAATTATAAACTTTGCTCAGTATTCTACCTTTTCTCATTTTTAATGTCTAAATTAAGTGGTTGAAATTCATGTTCCATTAAATTTAGTAACACTGTCAACCAACTAGCAGATTTGTTCAGTCACTGTGATTTTAGATCAACAACACTGGCCTGGCTGATCTGCAGATGCACAGTAAATCCTGCCTAGCAATGTGCACCAGACTTACCGTGTATTTTTAGGGTTAAACACAAGATCTGTGCCAGAACTGTGCAAACAAGCTATATTCTCTGTGTTCTTGGTGTTGAACAATGCAGTTGAGCTAGTGACTTTATTAAGCCATCAGTTGTCCAGATAAATGACTCTGGAATAATAAAAAAACTGTCCAGGAAAACATTTTAATTATAGCTAAAATTATGCTATTAATAACTTACATTCCCATAGGAACGGGAGTATGTGTATTCATTTTCTAATCTCTTACACCAATTTTGGCTCCTACAGTTTTCAGACGGAAATAAAAAAAAAAAAATTCTTAAGATAATGAAGGAAAATCAATGATTATAGATAGAACTCGTGATTTGGAAAACATATTGATAAGCTGAATTAATTGAATTATTTGGATTAATATTAGGAAAATAAAGAATGAAGGCTGACAGTGCAATTAGTGGCATAACAAGAAGGTGCTGTAATGTTCTTTGCAGGATTTGTACTTCTCTGAGTTGAAGATTATCAGTGTCTTAGAACTTTCACACATACACAAAGTATTCACCAGGTCAAGATTTTCCTTTTTGAAGGGATGTATAAAAACAAAGCCTATGGATATCTTACAGAGCAGAGGAAGTTTTACACCTGGTTAATTAATCTGTCTAGTTTCACATGGAACAATTGCTGATAACGGATCTTGCCAGCAATCTAAGTACATCCAAAACCTTAGGAATGTTTCAGGCCAGGGGGCAGATGGGCGATCTTCATAATTTCTCTGTATTTTTCTGAATATTGGGAAGAATATAAAAGGATGAAAGGAGGAGTTTACAGAAGCCTTTTAAAATTATCCAGTTTTAAGGATTTTGAAAGAAGGTAAGTGAGTTGCAAAACTGAAGTGCTCTTCTGGACCTGGGACTGTAAAAACAGACACAGAGGTAAGGCAGAATTGTGCAGAACCAAAAGTAAGACTAAATGGCTAGCAACAATTTTATTTATAAAATGGTATGTTTCAAGCATAATTCTTGTGGATAGGCTGTGAATATCACCATATATTTCTGAAAAGAAGGATCAAAAATGCTTTTGCCTTGCTTTGAGCCGAGCTGGGTAAGGACAGAGGAGACCTGGTCCATTCAGCTATGAAAATCTTCACTCCCACTCACCAGCACTTGTCATTTGCCTCTCTTTGCAATGGGAGTTGGAGTTTCAGGTTTGTCAGGTTACACCAATTATTTTTTTCTTTCTCTGTCCCTTGGCTATCTGATCAAAGTGCTCCTACCAGCTGCAGTTCTGACAGCAGCTTAAACAGCAGCCTGGCCCGGGAAGTGAAAGAGTCAGTCTCTCAGGTAGGTAAAGCATAAGTCATCCCACTGTTGTTAACAGCTGTAATAGCACTAGCTGATATGGCTCCCAGCTGCCTTTTGGGCAAAAGGCAACTGTGTTGCTTGAGCTAATTGCAGATCTACAGCACAGAAAGAAAGAAAAAGAGAAGAAGGGGAAAAAAGGAGAAATGGAGGAGAGGAAAGGCAAGGGAAGAAGGTAAGAAAGGGAGAAGAGGAGAAAAAGTGGGAAAAGAGAGAAAGGAAGGGTCAGTAAAAGAAAATGCAAAGAGAAAATGAAAGAACTCAAGAAGGGAGAAAGGGATGAAAAGCAGAAGGAAGAAAGGATGCTTACACTTACAGGATATAATAGTTTTGTGATCTGATTTTTAGGGTTTTTTTTGTTTATTTCTTTGGGTTTTTTTGGTTGATTGGTGGGTTTGTTGTGGTGGTGTTTGGTTTTGTTTTGTTTTGTTTTGTTTTTTTTTAAGGGGGGAGATTCCTTCACTTCTTGCTGCTCTCTTTAATCTAATTCTTTTCATTTTTTTCATGAACTCATTATCCATGTACACACAAGTCCTGAATCACAAAATAATATTATATATTGTATTATACCAATCTGGATGAAGGGGTTGAGTGCTCCCTCAGTAAGTTTGCAGATGACAACAAGCTGGGAGGAGTGTCGATCTGCTGGAGGGTAGGAAGGCAGAGGAACCTGGACAGTCTGGACCTATGGGCTGAAGTGAACTGTATGAGGTTCAAAAAGGCTAAGTGCAGGGTTCTGCACTTGGGTCACAACAACCCCATGCAACGCTACAGACTGGGGAAAGAGTGGGTGGAAAGCTGCCTGGCAGAAAGTGACCTGGGGTTGCTCTTAGACAGCTGGCTGAACATGAGCCAGCTGTGTGCCCAGGTGGCCAAGAAAGCCAACAGCATTCTGGCTTCCATCAGAATAGTGTGGCCAGCAGGAGTGGGGAAGGGATCATGTCCCTATACTTGGCACTGGTGAGAATAGTGTGTTCAGTTTTGCGCCCCTCAGTAGAGGAAGGACGTTGAGTTGCTAGAGCATGTCCAGAGAAGGGCAATGAAGCTGATGAAGGGTCTGGAGAACAAGTCTTATGAGGGGTGGCTGAGTGAACTGGGATTGTTTAGTCTGGAGAAGAGAAGGCTGAGAGGAGACCTCATTGCTCTCTACAACTACCTGAAAGGAGGTTGTAGGGAGGCAGGTGTTCGTTTCTTCTCTCAAATAACTTGTGATAAGACAAAAGTGTGGTGCCGTCGACACACTGGAAGGGAGGGATGCCATCCAGAGGGACCTGGACAGGCTGGAGAGGTGGGCCCGTGCCAACCTCATGAAGTTCAAAAAGGCCAAGTGCAAGGTCCTGCATCTGGGTCATGGCAATCCCAGGCACAAATACAGGCTGGGCAGAGAATGGATTGAGAGCAGCCCTGAGGAGAAAGACTTGGGAGTGCTGGTGGATGAGAGGCTCAACATCAGCCAGCAATGTGCCCTTGCAGCTCAGAAGGCCAACCGCATCCTGGGCTGCATCAAGAGGAACGTGGCCAGCAGGTCGAGAGAGGTGATTCTCCCCCTCTACTCTGCCCTGGTGAGACCCCACCTGGAGTACTGCGTCCGGTTCTGGAGTCCCCAACATAAGAAGGACATGGACCAGTTGGAGAGGGTCCAGAGGAGGGCCACAAAGATGATCAGAGGGCTGGAGCACTTCTCCTATGAGGACAGGCTGAGAGAGTTGGGGCTGTTCAGCCTGTAGAAGAGGAGGCTCCGGGGAGACCTGATAGCGGTCTTCCAGTACCTCAAGGGGGCCTAGAGGAAAGATGGGGAGAGGCTGTTCAGTAGGGCCTGTTGTGATAGGACAACGGGTAATGGTTTTAAATTAGAAGGAGGTAGATTTAGATTAGATATTAGAAAAAATTTTTTTACAATGAGAGTTGTAGAGCACTGGAACAGGTTTCCCAGAGAGGTGGTGGATGCCCCATCGCTGGAAACGTTCAAGGCCAGGCTGGATGAGGCTCTGAGCAACCTGATCTAGTCAGGGATGTCCCTGCTTCTTGCAGGGTGGTTGGACTAGATGACATTTGAAGGTCCCTTCCAACTCTAGCCATTCTATGATTCTATGAAAAGGAAATGGCCTCAAGTTTTGGCAGGGAGGTTTAGGTTGGATATTAAGAAGCAGTTCTTTACTGGAAGAGTGCTCAGGCATTGGAACAGACTGCCCAAGGAAGTGGTGGAGTCACCATCCCTGAAGGTGTTCAAAGAATGTGTAGGCGTGGCACTTTAGGACATGGGCTAGTAGGCATGGTGGTATGAGGTTGAAGGCTGAATTTAATGATCTTGGAGGTCTTTTCCAACCTTAATATTCTATGATTCCACGATTCTATATAATACATATATATCAAGTGGATGATACAAGGCAGCTACAATCAAAGCTCGTGGGAATTATTAGCTTAATGCAATATCCCATAGTAGGTGCACTTGTCATGTAAGACAGTGTTTTACTGGTATGGCAGCATATTGCCAGTCATTAAATCAATATTTTTGCAGCAACAGAATTTTTAACCAAAGGTGATTTCCAAAGTTGTTATATGTCATTATGTAGCAATTTAGGGTAAGAAAGAACTGGCTGTGATTATTTTGCTAAATGTTTAAAATTCTGGTGGAATCCTGTGGGCAGCCTAGATTGCAGCTTTTTGGATTCTAAGGTTTAGATACAGGGAATTAAACCACTGCATGAAAGTCACACTAAACATCTCTAATCAGCCACAGCTTGTAATTAGGCAAACAACTAATCACATAAGTATCTTCGTGTTGTTTGTCTCCATCGGCCTATAAGCCTCAGTGGAAGCTTGTTCTATTTATTGGGTAGTAAATCAACATTAACGTGCTTCGAGCAACAACATGTTTTTAAATTCTGTATCACAATTTGAAAGCAGCTGCCTTTTCAGGTAATACAATTCCCTGCTACTCTCCTATGGCTGTGACTTGCAAGATGAATGTTAAAAGGCAATGCTCTCCAACTGGTAGGAAGAACTATTTTTTTTTTTTTTTATGTCTTCCCACTAGTTAGAAACAACAGTGAAAAGATTCTGCTCTTCAAAAATGAATGGTGGGTGTTTTGTTAATATCCAAAATAGATAAACTTCCTATAAGGAATCAGTGATGGATAAGAGATGGTGATAGCTAACATGAAAATGCTTTAAAGTGATGTGGAACTATCAGATATCAGAAAGGATGCTGATAATTTTGAGGGTCTTCAGAGAAGAGTTTTGTGCATGATTAAAGGATTGATATACATATCTTATAATGAAAGACTTCAGTAGGTCTGTTATCAAAGAGGACATCAAAGGGTAAATTGATCACAGTCCCTGCACAGGTACTCATGAGAACTACTTTTTGAAATGGACACTTCAGTTTAGCAACCAGCAAGAACCAGTGAATAGAAGATGATAAATCCAAACTAATTATGAAACAGGTTTTGAACTCACTCATGTTGATATAAAGAACGTATGAAAGACTAGAAAAAAATTTCCATTTTTACAGTAAACAAGTTCAGGCTAAAATAAGGTGGAATTAACTAATAATGAGTATAATTAACTGCTGGAACAAAAAAAAAATAGTGGATTCTTCATCCCAGGAAGGATGTCTTGTGTTTTTAGAACGTAAACACTATTTCAAAACAAAATACTTCATGGAGTGCCTTACAGCTTGAAGTACAGTGAAATTCAGATTAATTGACTACAGCACTCCTTTGTGGTCTTACAGTGAAGCTGAATTTAACTGTGTGTTTTTGTTATCTTTTTTCCTTATTCCGTACTCTTTGCTAAATCACTGTACTTCCTGTTCTCTTCCTTCAAGTTAACTTCTGCTTATGAAGAATACAAAAAAATGTGAACACCTAATTTAACTGAATTCAGCTTCTCTATGCAGGACTAGGCATAGGTTCTTTAAGATGGGAACAATGTTTTCCTAATGCATTGGATTTGCGTGGCAAGGTTTTGGTAGTGGGTGGGTTAAAAGGTCGTTTCTGCCAGAAGCTTCTACTAGAAGCTCCCACTATGTCAGATTGACCCAGTGCCAGCTGGCTCCAAGATGGACCTGTTGCTGGCCAAGTCTGAGCCCATCAGCAATGAACTTGACAGGCTGGAGAGGTGGGCCCATGCAAACCTCATGAAGTTCAACCAGGCCAAGTACAAGGTCCTGCACATGGGTCAGGGAAATCCCAGGCACAAATATAGGCTGAGTGGGGAATGGATTGGCAGCAGCCCTGATTAGGAGAATCACTTCAAGGTACTAGTGGATGAGAAGCTCAACATGAGCTGCCAATGTGCCCTTGCAGCCCAGAAAGCCAAACTCATTCTGGACTGCACCAAGAGGAGTGTGGCCAGCAGGTCAAGGGAGGTAATTTTCCCCCTCTATTCCACTCTCGTGAGACCCCACCTGGAATGCTGTGTCCAGCTCTGGATCCCCCAGAATAAGAAGGACATGAACCAGTTGGAGAGGGTCCAGAGGAGGGCCATGAAGATGATCAGAGGGCTGGAGCACCTCTCCTATGAGGACAGGCTGAGAGAGTTGGGGCTGTTCAGTCTGGAGAACAGAAGGCTCTGAGGAGATCTTACAGCAGCCTTCCAATACCTAAAGAAGGCCTACAGGAAAGACGATGAAAATACTTCAATAGGGCCTGTTGTAATGAAACGAGGAGTAATGGTTTTAAAATAGAGGGAGATAGATTCAGATTAGATATTAGGAACCTTTTTTTTTTTTTTTTTACAATGGGAGTGGTAGAACACTGGAACAAGTTGCCCAGTGAGGTGGTGGATGCCCCATCCCTGGAAACGTTCAAGGCCAGGTTGGATGAGGTTCTGAGCAACCTGATTTAGTTGAAGATGTTCCTGCTTCTTGCAGGTGGGTTGGACTAGATGAGCTTTGAAGGTCCCTTTCAACCTTAACCATTCTACGATTCTATGATTCTATTCTATGATGGTAGCGCCTCTGTGATAACATAGTTATGAAGCAGGGAAAAACACCTGCACAACACCAGCAATGGTCAGAAGAGAGAAATGAGAATATGTGAGAGAAATAGGTCTGGTCAGCGAAGAAGGAGGGGAGCAGATGTTCCAGGTGCCACAGCAGAGATACCTCTGCAGCCCATGTTGCAACCCATGGTGAAGCAGGCTGTCCCCCTGCAGCCCATGGAGGCCCATGGAGGAGCGGAGATCCACCTGCAGCCCATGGAAGACCCCACGCTGGAGTAGGCGGATGCCCCAGAAGAATGCTGTGATCCCATGAAGGGCCTGGAGCAGGCTCCTGGCAGGACCTGTGGACCCGTGGAGAGAGAAGACCAGGCTGGAGCAGGTTTGCTGGGAGGGCCTGTGACCCCAAAGGGGACTCACGCTGGAGCAGGCTGTTTCTGAAGGACTGTACCTTGGGGAAAGAACTCACACTGGAGCAGTTTGTGAAGAACTGCAGCCTGTGGAAAGGACTCATATTGGAGAAGTTTGTGGACGACAAATTGCCTGACCAATTAGGTGGCCTTCTATGACGGGGTAACAGCATCGGTGGACAAGGGACGGGCAACGGACATCATCTACCTGGACTTGTGCAAGGCATTTGACACTGTCCCGCACGACATCCTTCTCTCTAAACTAGAGAGGCATGGGTTCGATGGATGGACCACTCGGTGGATAAGGAGTTGGCTGGATGGCCGCACTCAGAGAGTGGTGGTCAACGGCTCAATGTCCAAGTGGAGACC